>CM042245.1:53871133-54261133 GCA_023566225.1 Romanogobio albipinnatus | reverse complement strand
TAGCGATTTAAGTACAAAAACCGGACGAATCCCTTTAAATATATCATCGGATCGATGTCTTGAGGTGTGGTAACCGTAGTACAAGCGGAATAATTGACGTCAATTATATATATATATATATATACATAATCATTGTTGATAGAGACATTTATAATATTACAAAAGATTTCTATTTCAAATAAATGCTGTTCTTTTGAGCATATTATGAATCCTGCACAAATCGATCATGAAAATATTAATCAGCACAACTGTTTTCAACATCAATAATAATCAGAAATGTTTCTTGAGCAGCAAATCTGCATATCAGAATGATTTCTGAAGGGTCATGTGGCTATGAAGACTGGTGTAATGATGCTGAAAATACAGCTTTGATCACAGGAATATATTACATTTGACTATATATTCAGATAGAAAACAGTTATTGTATATTGTACAGTTATTGTATACTCTCTCTCTCTCTCTCTCTCTCTCTCTCTCTCTCTCTCTCTCTCTCTCTCTCTCTCTCTCTCTCTCTCTCTCTCTCTCTCTCTCTCTCTCTCTCTCTCTCTCTCTCTCTCTCTCTCTCTCTCTCTCTCTCTCTCTCTCTCTCTCTCTCTCTCTCTCTCTCTCTCTCTCTCTCTCTCTCTCTCTCTCTCTCTCTCTCTCTCTCTCTCTCTCTCTCTCTCTCTTATGTGTGTGTGTGTGTTTTTTCATGGACAATTAAAAAGACTTAGGTTACGAAGTTACAAATTGATTTGGTTATGAATTGACTGTATTAATTAAGTGTATATAAATAACCTAGAGCAGTGGTTCTTAAACTTTTTATACCAAGTACCACCTCAGAAAATATTTGTCTCTCCAAGTACCACCATAATGACCAACATTAAAATACAGCAGAGTAGTAGGCCTAACTATTCAGCTACAGCTCTGCACAGTTTAAAAAACGAGGCAGTTTATTCCTAATAAGCAGAGCATATGAGCGGAGTGGAGCGGTGAGAGTTGATACTTCAATCAAGTATCAATTCCAAAGGGAATCTTTACTTACTGAAACGATGTCTCCACATTCGTTTTCTTGTACCCCATTGTCACTGTTAGTTAGTTTTTTAATAGTACACCTGTATGATTTCTCGTTTTCTTTTTTGAAGTACTCTTTGAACTCCATTATGAGCAGTAATGTGAGCCGAGGTTTGAATGAAAATAGTCTGTTGATGATAGTGCAAGACAGATGGATTCTGGGTCAGGCTTGAGCATGCTTCAGACTCGTGGTGTGAGCGGAGCGAAATTGGAGCGAGAAACCAACGCTCCATCCTTTTAAAAATGCCGCTCTGCGCTCTGTCCAAGACCCGCCCGCTCGCTCGCGCTCCACTCCGCTCACATGCTCTGCTAATAAGAATATTGATTGTTGTCAGCCACTTTAACTTTGTAAATACACTGTTTGTACATTAACACTGCACTGTGCTTACATACAGGTAAATGAAATAATTAAATAATGATTAGATTAAAATGTGTGGTAAAGTTAAATTAAAACTGTACTGTACTTAAATGTAAAACAGAAACTTTACTCAAATAAAGATTAAAATAAAATGTAAACATTGTTTAAACATCAATTTATTTAGTGATTCCTCTGCGGACCACTGAGTACCACTAGTGGTAATTAATAAACAAGTTAATAAATAAAATGTTAAATGTTAAACCTTCCTGTTCATTTCAGGCTGTAAGGATACTTGAAGACGACATGGCTTGTGACATCATAAAAATTGGGACTCTGGTGCGAAACAGAGAGCGTTTTGTGAAGAGACGGCAGAGACTGATCGGCCCTAAGGGCTCCACGCTGAAGGTGGGCAAAGACACTGCTCAGTAGTGTTGTCAAAAGTACCGACTTCGCTACTGGAATTTAAAAAATGTGATGCTTTGAGCGCTGTTGAGCTGGGACCATAAACACCTCTGATTGGCTATCTGTGATTGGCTACAATGATCAGTGCTTCAAAAACATGTTGTAAATATACATCAATGACGCTTTTCACCAAGTGCTTACACAGATACACACGGGAGCGTTTGAATGCAGGACCGGTCCACTGATCGACTCCTGCTTTCAAAACACTTTCAAGCTCTTCTGTGTGCTTTCAAACACTCCCTTGTGTTGATCATTGTAGCCAATCACAGACAGCCAATCAGAGATGTTTATGGTTCCAGCTCAACAATGCTCAAAGCGTCACATTTTTTAAATTTCAGTACCAAAGTCGGTACTTTTGACTACACTACTGCTCAGTTTAATATTTATATATTAAATATGCAATATTTAAATGTATATATTCATGTACAATTTCCAATTTGACTTCACTCAAATGGTTTTTATGGCCATTTTTAATAAATTGAATTCATTTAGAAAGCTAAAAAGCAGTTGCATCTTCACTGGTGGACTTCCTGTGCTTAACGTTCTTTCCTTTTAAGAGATGAAGTTCTTTTGATGTTGTATTGTGTGTTTTGATTTTGCAGCTTTATGTTTTGCATGTCGGGTGTGTGTTTCCATGTTTCAGTGTGACAGTAAAATCTCATGTGTTTGTGTTGTTTCAGGCACTGGAGCTTCTGACCAACTGTTACGTGCTGGTTCAGGGCAACACGGTTTCTGCTCTCGGCCGGTTCAATGGCTTGAAGGAGGTGAGACCTAAAACTGTTCACCCCGAAAACTATCCACACTACTCCTGTCAGTCATAATTACATGAATGTGAAGGCATCAGTTTGTGCTTCTCGCTTGTTTCTGCAGGTACGGAAAGTCGTGCTTGAGACGATGAAGAATATTCACCCCATTTACAACATAAAGGTACATAGAAGACTGTGTAATATTATAAACTAATATTTAGTGTAAAGAGAGTTGTAAATAGAGCTGCATGATTCAGGATAAACTGAGAATCAAATTTCTCCCATGAGAATCGAAACAAAATAACATTTCATTTACTAGAGGTTCTAACAATATATTTAATTGATTACATTTTTTTTTTCATCGGTCGAATGAATGATTCAATGACTCTCTCATAAAGACTTCACTTGTTTCATTACTGGGTGAATCAGTGTTTTTGAATGAATCTGTTGAGTGAATGATTCAGTGACTCACTCATAAAGACTTCACTTGTTTCATTACTGGATGAATCAGTGTTTTTGAATGAATCTGTTAAAGGTGCCCTAGAATGATTTGAAACAACATTTTAAATTGTTCTCTGGTATCTACATAGAGGGTATATGGCTTATTTAAGGTCAATAATTGTCCAGATATGGTTTTACAGGTCCATTTACAACTCTAGAAATCTTCCCCAGGATGAAATGGTCTGTTTTTGCCTTATTTGGAAGGGTCATGAATATTAATGCTGAGTTCTGCTCTGATTGGCTGTTTCACTGCGGCTCAATGATAGCAGGCACAACTTTACTGACCGTCTTGACGATGGAGAGATTAGGCATTCAACCTTATATATATATATATCAATCAGTATATAATCATACTTCAGTTGTCAAAAATATAAATAAATAAATATCAAATTACTATCGTTTCAACTTAAATGGTGGAGGTGTTGACGTTAGCTAGAAGGATCGAGTGAGCTATGTGTAAGCAACTAAACTAACATAGTATGTTACGTATCTATGGTTGCATTTACTAATTTATGACAACACTGGCATGAAATAATATTAACCTTTGTCATTAGACATACTATTTAGTTATGTAAGCCACTTGGATTATCCTATTCTTACCGTATAGCATCTTGCGTTGGATATAGACAACAACGGGGATATTATCGTTAATGTTGTCTCTCTAAGAAACTTTCGATTTAATCAGAAATGGTTTAGACAGTCAAGAAGTGGATAAAATCACTTACTGCTTGCAGGTATATGATTGGAATTGCCCCTTTCTTCAGTATCAGACGCTGAGCGAAGCCTGCTTGATATTGTCCCAGGTTTGAAAACTGTCCGTGGTGAAATGGGCCGAGCAAACTAACAACTCTGAATTAAATTGTTGCGATATCCGATTATAAATAAACATCAGCCATGCCTGTTGACATGTTTTATCTGTGGGAAGAGTATGAAACGTCTTCACATCCCCTGCACAGCCTGGTACATAACATTTGTTTCTGTGATCTGCCGTGTTCGCTATCCTCGCGTGACGCTTGTTTACCTGCAGAGATGATGCGGCTGCGCAGTTTCGCCAGATAAACATGTGCTTGCTTATGAAAATGTTGGGGGGCGTACATATTAATGATCCCGTGTATTGCATCACTGCTGGCGTTACGTTGAGATTTGCCTATTTTTCCGTGGTGTTTTTCACAAACGAGATTTACATATGAAGGAGAAGGCAATGGTGTTTGAGACTCACTGTATGTGATTTACATGCACTGAACTCCTGTTATTCAACTATGGCAAGGTTCATTCGATTTTTCATTCTAGGGCACCTTTAAGTGAATGATTCAGTGACTCACTCATAAAGACTTCACTTGTTTCGTTACTGGATGAATCAGCGTTTTTGATAAAATCTCTTGAATGATTCAGTGACTCACTCCTAAAGACTTCACTTGTTTCATTACTGGATGAATCAGTTTTTTTGAATGAATCTGTTGAGTGAATGATTCAGTGACTCACTCATAAAGACTTCACTTGTTTTATTACTGGATGAATCAGTGTTTTTGAATGAATCTCTTGAATGAATGATTCAATGACTCACTCATAAAGACTTCACTTGTTTTATTACTGGATGAATCAGTGTTTTTGAACAAATCTCTTGAATGAATGATTCAGTGACTCACTCATAAAGACTTAACTTGTTTCATTACTGGATGAATCAGCGTTTTTGAACGAATCTCTTGAATGAATGATTCAATGACAAATACATTTTTAAGAGTCACTTGTCGCCACCTACTGGTGTAATGATGGAATGATACAATCTTTATTTGAAGCATCAATTTGAACGCTACCGTAGACATCAGTGTTAATATCTGAACTATAATCTTTTATCTCAGTACTTCTGTGATCATTTGAATGATTGTAACAGAAATAATGATACTGTGTGGTTAAAAAGACTGTTTGTCGAGCGGTTTTATACCTATAGATGAGAACTGCGCTCTTATTAAGGGTTTAATAGACATGATATAGCCTGATCGTTGTGATCTAGGAATAAACCATATAAGGATAAGTTAGGATGGTCTGTAAATCAAAGAGGGGTGACTGACTCTAACAGTAATTGTGCTTGTGATTCAATCCTCCCCAGACATTAATGATCAAGCGGGAGCTGGCGAGCGACCCGGAGCTGCGCGCTCAGAGCTGGGAGAGATTCCTGCCCAACTTCCGCCACAAGAGTCTCTCCAAACGCAAGCAGCCCAAGAAGAAGACCGTCAAGAAAGAGTACACACCATTCCCCCCGCCTCAGCCCGAGAGCAAGGTACAACACACACTTCCTGAGGGAAATCATGTGCTATGGGAGAAACAAGCCACTCGAGGTGTGCGCTACAGGGATTTTACCACAAATATACTGTGTTTTTACACTCGAAATATGGTAAAATCACTGTGGACACTGCGGTTGTTTGGTTTTGTTTTATTGTTTGATGACAATAGCAATATGATTAAAGATATAAATGTAATGTAAATGTAAGTTTATTTAACATTAGTTAACATGAATTAACAATGAACAGTTATAATATATGTATTTATATAATACACATATTTGTAAGTCTAATTTAAAATTTTAATATATATATACTATTTGATATATCAAATCTATAAATAAATAAATAAATGTATTGATTTTTAGTTGAATTAATGTATTTTTGAGGACATCCCCAAACATATAAATTACAAAAATAATCAGGTATTTAAAACAAAAACAAATGAAAGCTCATTTTTAACAGTTCTCATTGCTCAAGTGAAATATTTTTCTTCACAGATCGATAAGGAGCTGGCGACCGGCGAGTTCTTCCTGCGGGAGAGCGAGAAGAGACGCAAGAAGATGACTGAAATTAAGGTGCAGGGGTTTTTATGAGTGTTTGCACGGATGCAGTGACTGATGGAAACTAGTTCACTCATAACCGCTTGTTCATTTCTTGGTCTGAAGGTGAAACAGGCTGAAGCTTTATCCAAGAGACAAGAGCAGCGGAAGAAAGATTTCATTCCCCCTAAAGAGAAGCCTGTCGTGAAGAAGAGCAAACCAGGTTCGAGCTTTTGCCTTTTTTTACATTTTATTTTTAATATTGAATTTTAGGTTTAATTTATTTAAATTTTAGGGTTTATTTATTTATTTCCAGTATATCGTTTTTATTTTTTTACAGTAAATTTTATTTCAGTTTAGTGGCATCATTTCTAGTTTTAGTTTACTTTACGAAATAAATAACTGGAAATAAATAATAATAATAATAATAATAATAATAATAATAAATAAATAAACTAACTAAAACTGAGATTCAAATAAATTAAACCTAAAAAGTAATGAAGCTGGGGAAAAAATTTATTAATTTATATATATATATATATATATAATATATATATATATATATATATATATATATATATATATATATATATATATATATATATATATATATATATATATATATATATATATATATTCAATCTGCAAAATTAATATTAATAATATTTCATTTTTAATAATAATCGGGTATAAAAAATAGAAACATCCAACTTGAAGTGATCTATTGATGCTATTGATAGTTGATGCTCGATATTATTAAATATATATATATTTATTTATTTATATATTATACACATTAAAAAAAAAAAAAAAATATATATATATATATATATATATATATATACACATACATACATACATACATACATACATACAATTAATTTTTATTTATTTATTTAAATGTATTTTTCCCAGTTTCATTAACAGAAATTATTTTAATAGTTTTAGTTAATGATGATAACCCTAGTCCAGAATGGCATCTCATATTGTGTATTATTAATAATAAAATTAATACAAGTAATTCAAATGATTAAATAAAACTTAAAATAAAAGTTAAATTATCAAATAAATGAATATGTAAATATTATACGTTTTGCTTGTGCAACTGATGTTTACTGCATGTACTGTAATGTAATATCAATAAAAATAAAAGTACTTAAGATCTATAGAATTATTATTCAGATGATAAAATGATAAATTATATGCTTATTAACATTCCTGGTAATGTGACTTTATATTGTGTAAATAATTCAAATGAATGAGCATGAGAACTCATGATATAACATTTATTATTCTCTTCTTTATAGCAACCACAGAAAACAAAATTGATATTCAAGCCATTAAAGAAAAAGTGAAGAAAGCAAAAAGTAAAAAGCTTGGAGCTCCTCCGGTAAACCCCGAGACGCCTTCAGCCAAAGATGGCAAACGGAAGAAACTCAAGCGCTAACTCGCGTCGGTCGATCTGAACTCTGCTGATCTGACTGTGATCCTGGAGAAACACATTCAGACCATCACTGGACCTCCATTCAGCTGTTGTAATATTGTGTTTATTATTAGTCAATGTGTTTATATAAAAGATGTTTGGTTTCATGCTTCGCCAGCGTCATTATAAAACCCCAATCTCACAATCATACTGTAGATTTTGGCTTGTATGAGATGAGGATTAAGAGGCAGGAAAGATATGAAACTCAAAACAATCCTGATGAGGAAACGTTTAAAACCGCTGCTGCTGCGTGTCACATGCTTGAGGTATAATAATCATATGAATTGTGTGTACAGCATACACATTGGATGACCTATAAATCCACGTCTTTTGTAATCGCTGATGATTCTGCCGTTAGTTTGTTGTGAGCAAAGTACATCTGTGTGTTCATTTCTCTCTTTTTGCTACCCAGAATGCTTTGGCACATTTCCTTTTCTGTTATCTGCTGTGGCAGCTGCTGCAACGAACTCAACCCCTTTTTTTTTTTTTTTTTTTACATGTAGGGCAGTTATTTGTCTGATATATGACAAGTCGAATAATTTTTTTGGTCATTTATCTGCCTCGCGCGTTTAAACTGAAGGGACTGATTGACGAAAAACATGTCCAGGTCACATTTAAACCCACAAATGAGAATGTGTGGGGTAAATGTGCTTAATTGTTATATATAAAAAAAACTATTCTTTGCATAAAAAGTGCATCAAAGAGTTGATATTCCTCCCTGTCCCAGTGGAATTGTGGCTTTGTCTGAATGTGAACGTTCAGTTCAAGCTGCATCACTGCAAACCATCCAGTAATAACCGACACATACAGTCATGCTTATGGACACTTTTAGAGCCCAGCTGATGACCCCTAATCTAGGTTAAATATACCGTTGTTTCACAGCAAAAATGATTTTCTTCCTCAGTATTTTTGTCTTGTTTTCCTGTACAAATATCTAAATGTAATTTCTTAAACGGAAATATTTATCAAAGTTGAGTGTTTGCTTATAAGGTAAGAATAATCTTGTTTTCCCTTTGAATTAAGTGTATTTTATGTTCTTGTTTTAAGCATAAACTTGTTTAATTTTAATATTTTTTTAGTAACTAAGATTCATATCTTGTGTAATTTTGTTTTTATATATATATATATACATACACATATACACATATATACATATATATATATATATACATACATACATACATACATACATACATACACAGTGAGGAAAATAAGTATTTGAACACCCTGCTATTTTGCAAGTTCTCCCACTTGGAAATCATGGAGGGGTCTGAATGTCCACTCTCATGTCCACTGTGAGAGACATAATCTAAAAAAAAAAAATCCAGAAATCACAATATATGATTTTTTAACTATTTATTTGTATGATACAGCTGCAAATAAGTATTTGAACACCTGTCTATCAGCTAGAATTCTGACCCTCAAAGACCTGTTAGTCTGCCTTTAAAATGTCCACCTCCACTCCATTTATTATCCTAAATTAGATGCACCTGTTTGAGGTCGTTAGCTGCATAAAGACACCTGTCCACCCCATACAATCAGTAAGAATCCAACTACTAACATGGCCAAGACCAAAGAGCTGTCCAAAGACACTAGAGACAAAATTGTACACCTCCACAAAGGAAAGGGCTACGGGGAAATTGCTAAGCAGCTTGGTGAAAAAGTTCCACTGTTGGAGCAATCATTAGAAAATGGAAGAAGCTTAACATGACTGTCAATCTCCCTCGGACTGGGGCTCCATGCAAGTTCTCACCTCGTGGGGTCTCAATGATCCTAAGAAAGGTGAGAAATCAACCCAGAACTACACGGGAGGAGCTGGTCAATAACCTGAAAAGAGCTGGGACCACCGTTTCCAAGGTTACTGTTGGTAATACACTAAGACGGCATGGTTTGAAATCATGCATGGCACGGAAGGTTCCCCTGTTTAAACCAGCACATGTCCAGGCCCGTCTTAAGTTTGCCAATGACCATTTGGATGATCCAGACGAGTCATGGGAGAAAGTCATGTGGTCAGATGAGACCAAAATATAACTTTTTGGTCATAATTCCACTAAACGTGTTTGGAGGAAGAAGAATGATGAGTACCATCCCAAGAACACCATCCCTACTGTGAAGCATGGGGGTGGTAGCATCATGCTTTGGGGGTGTTTTTCTGCACATGGGACAGGGCGACTGCACTGTATTAAGGAGAGGATGACCGGGGCCATGTATTGCGAGATTTTGGGGAGTCTCCAGACCTAAACCCAATAGAGAATCTTTGGAGGGAGCTCAAACTCCGTGGTTCTCAGCGACAGGCCAGAAACCTGACTGATCTAGAGAAGATCTGTGTGGAGGAGTGGGCCAAAATCCCTCCTACAGTGCAAACCTGCTGAAAAACTACAGGAAACGTTTGACCTCTGTAATTGCAAACAAAGGCTACTGTACCAAATATTAACATTGATTTTCTCAGGTGTTCAAATACTTATTTGCAACTGTATCATACAAATAAATAGTGAAAAAATCATATATTGTGATTTCTTTTTTTTTTTTTTTTTTTGATTGTCTCTCACAGTGGACATTCACCTACGATGACAATTTCAGACCCCTCCATGGTTTCTAAGTGGGAGAACTTGCAAAATATCAGGGTGGTCAAATACTTATTTTTCTCTCTGTATGTATATATATATATATATATATATATATATATATATACACGCATATACATATACATTTATACACATACACATAGATATATACACACATATATACATGTACATTTATACACATATACAGATATATATACACACACACACACACTGTCACGGCCCCTCCTGCAGGCAGAGGAGGGTCATTAGTGACTGGAGCCACCTGGGCTCAGGGCATTGAAACTCACTAACCGCTCTCGCTCTCTCTATCTGCTCCTCCAGGTATTATCCTGTTTGTGTTTGTTCGATTGTAGTTTTACTTAGTTTCCACTCAGACAAGTTGACACGCACAGATTCACTCATCCCTGCACTTTAGATACACCTTACATTTGACATTTTCACACCTCATTCCTTTTCCTTTGTTTATAGTTAATAGCTTTTGGTTTACAATAAAGAACCTCATTTGGCCTTTACCTGTTGTTGGTGCCACCTCCTTTTTGCCACAGGCTATGAGCCGGCCTGTGACAAGTGGGGGGTCGTCCATAAGTTAAAGTTTGTTTATCATTGATACATTTGCTTGTTTGTAGTTGGGCAATAGTTTGGCTTATTTGACTATTGTTTGTAGTTAACTTGGGTTAGTAGTTTTGTCAGTTTAGTTCAGATTGCCAAACATTTTGTTTGAGGGGATGCTTTGGTTGGGCCAATATTGTTGGAGAGCGCAGTGAGAGCCATGTGTTCCGTTTTGTTTAGGTAGCTTTGTAGCTAATATGGTTAGAAATTCACTCTGGGCCTTTTCTAGGTTTAATGTCTAGGTCGGAGTCCTCTCCTGTTGAGGCTTAGCAGCGAGTGTCAATAGGAGGCTTGTGGTGTTTTTGTTTTTGTTTTTTGTTTTAGGTGGCAGTGAACGTGGGTAGAGCTTCCTTTTCCCTTACATCAGCTCGGGAGCACCTCTATGGATGTGGGGGTCCGCCAGTTTCTAGTTGTCTTTTCCACTCCACTGGTTTTGTGTGCATAAAAACCCACCACATGAGACTGCACGAAGACTAGGGGCCAGTTTTTGGAGGTTAGTGGGGTGTGGCTCCTGTCCTTAAACCCAGACTGGCAGCAGATGAGTTGTTTTTTTTGGGCATTTGTAATAGTTTTATTGGTTGAGGAAAATGTCTTCCATTTTCCGTTTTGTTAAGGCTCCTTCAGAGTTGGCCTTAGATTTGTGTACTAAGGAGCAGTTAATTGAAATGGCTGAACATTATCAGATTGAGATTGTTGATAAAAAAACGTAGAGACGGTTAAAGCTGTATTAAAGCAAGGTCTAAGGGAAGTAGGTGTCTGTTTGAGTCAGTCTGCTAGTATGGAGGGTGCAAGTTTTCAGGCCAGCCCTTCATTAACTTTTGAGCAGCAGAGGGAGCTAGCACGATTGCAAAATGTCAGTAGACCAGAAGTAGTACCACAGTTTGATGTTTCACAGAATCTTTGTTTGTTGCCTAAATTTGATGAGGACATTAGAAGAAAGAGTGTCCTCTACTTAGATTGAAAAAGTCAGGTCAAGTTAAACCTGCGGTGATGGCAGTTCCTGTTACAGCCTCTGACCACCAGGGTGAGTTTTTTCAACCACTTGTTGAGTTCGGTTCTCAGTCTTCTCACTGTGATTTTTCAGCTTTTATTTCGGATGGTGTAGTGTCGCTGGTAGATGGCAACCAAAATGTTCCAATTAAAATCTTAAGAGACACTGGAGCTTTAGATTCTTTTATTCTGGAATCTGTTGTGCAGTTCTCTAAGGCAGTGGTTCCCAACCACGTTCCTGGAGGACCCCCAACAGTGCACATTTTGGATGTGTCCTTTGTCTGACACACCCACATCAGGTCTTGGAGTAGCTACTAATGAGCTGATAACCTGAATCAGGTGTGTTTGATTGAGGAGACATGCAAAATGTGCACTGTTGGGGGTCCTCCAGGAACGTGGTTGGGAACCACTGCTCTAAGGAGTCTGATACTGGCAGTTGTGTAATGGTACGCGGCATGGGTTTAGTTCCATTCTCTTCTCCTCTACATGAAGTGACCCTAGAATGTGGTCTGGTAGAGGGTGATGTAGCTGTTGGGGTTAGACCCCAGTTGCCAGTAGAGGGAGTCCACATGATTTTGGGGAATGATTTGGCAGGTAGTAAGGTGTGGGCAGCTGGCAAACCAAACCTCTTTAAGAAGCAACCTTCAGTGCCCCCTGCAAGTGTATCTCTAGATGGCAGTAGTGTGTCTCCTGAGGTATTTCCAGTTTGTGCCGTTACCGGCTCGACCTCTCGGAAGGAGGTGGAGAGTAAGCCAGAAAGGCTTGAGTTGCCAGTTAAACTCCAGATAGAACAGTTGACTAGTTCTAGAGATTCAATGATGGCTGAGCAAAAGGCCGATACTACTTTGGCTGATCTGTTGGATAAAGTTGTTCCATATTCAATGGTGAGGAATAGTGCTCAGTGCTATTTTCTTTTGGATGGGCTGTTGGTCAGGAAATGGGTTCCATACTGTGGTCAGGGTCTAGGAGAACCAGTTTTTCAAGTAGTTGTACCTACTACTTTGCGAAATAGTGTTGCAAACTTCACATGGTGATGTGGCAGGTCTTATGGGTGTTCGTAAAACTTATGATCGCATACTCCGTTATTTTTTTCTGGCCACGTTTAAAGTGGGATGTAGCTCAGTTTATTAAAACTTGTCATACGTGTCAGCGCACAAGTAAGCCAAACCAGGTGATAAAGCCAGCACCTTTATATCCAATACCAGCCATAGGGCAACCTTTTGAGCATCTTATTATCGATTGTGTTGGACCTTTAGTCGGGTCATAGCTACTTATTAACTGTTATGTCAAGCTACTAGATATCCGGCAGCTTTTCCCTTGCGTACCATAACTTCAAGATCAGTAGTTAAGGCGTTAACTCAATTTATTTCAACATTTGGGATTCCAAAAGTCATCCAGTCAGATCAGGAATCTAACTGTACCTCCCATTTATTTGCTCAGGTTCTCAAACAGCTTAAGGTTAAACACAATAAGTCTACTGCGTTCCATGCCCAGAGCCAGGGAGCTTTGGAAAGTTTTCACCAAACGTT
Organism: Romanogobio albipinnatus; assembly: GCA_023566225.1. Classification (NCBI taxonomy): domain Eukaryota; kingdom Metazoa; phylum Chordata; class Actinopteri; order Cypriniformes; family Gobionidae; genus Romanogobio; species Romanogobio albipinnatus. The sequence continues at coordinate 54,247,996 of CM042245.1, read as the reverse complement.
AAAATCCTTATTTCGTGCATACTGTACAGAATGGGAGGTCTGCACTGTCTGCAGATTGGGAGGAGGGGTTACCTTGGCTGCTACTAGCCGCTCGTGAAGCAGTGCAGGAAAGCACTGGGTTTAGCCCTAACAACTTGGTGTTTGGTCACAAGGTGCGTGGGCCGTTAGCAGTTCTACAGGATGGGAGGTTTCCTGAGGAACCACCTCGGAACCTCATTGACTATGTAAACGGTTTTAGGCTGAAGTTGAATAGGGCTGGTGAACTGGCGAAAGGAAAACTAGAATGTTCTCAAAAGAAAATGAAACAGAAATATGACAGACAGCCTGAGCTGCGGGAGTTTAGTCCCGGTGATCGTGTACTCTCTCTTTTGCCTCTTGTAAGTTCACCTTTTCAGGCAAAATACTCTAGTCCTTTAACTGTGTTTCGCAAAGTGTCAGATTTGAACTCTTATTAAAACCCCTGGTTATAGGAAGTCCTCTAAATTGTGCCATGTGAACCTGCAAACCCACTTAATTGAGCATGGACATAGACATCGGAGATGCTAAGCCTATCAAACAGAGATTCTATTGTGTATCTGAGGAGAAGAGACGGCAATTGGAAACCGAGGTGCAGGTGCAGTAGAGTCCAAGCCCTGTTTGAAAGACTGGTGTGGGCCAGGTTGACTATCAATTTGGCAAAGTGTGAGGTTGCCAAAGCTACAATCACATACCTAGGCAAGGTTGTGGGGCTGGGTTTTGTCTGTCCCGTGGAGGTCAAGCTCCAGGCCAGGGCTGGACTGGGGCTAAAATTCGGCCCTGGCAAACCCAGCCCATCCGGCCCATGAGTTCCCCCGTGAATGTTTTTGCTGGGGTTAGGACCTTAAATTGGAGTAAATAAATAAAACTAAGACAGGGACAAATAATGCTGGATATTATCGAATTTACTGCAAATTCACAATTCACAGCACCGATATCTATCTTTCATGAGGTTCCATTTGGAATAACATTTAGTCAAATTTCATTAGATCTATTAAAAAGTTAATTTAAAGAGAAAAAAGCTTTGTCCTTAATTCGTGGGATCCATGCATTAAAGCTGTTTTGTTGAATTATCCTTTAATTACCCTAAAGACATTTTATTTATAGTTTAACTGTAGTTTCATTTAACTGTAAGAGCATGGTAGTCACAGGTAAAACCATGCTCCTCATCACCATGGGTATATGGTTTCTAAAATAAATAAATAACAATAAACTATTGAATTTGTAATAAAAAATATTGTAAACATGTAGAAAATACAAAAACAGCCTCTATAAAAGTGATTTATATTCCGCAATATTTAATGTAAGTAATAATAGCAACATTTTTAATATATACATTTCTTCCAAAACACCATATTTCTTCACAGATAGTGGCTGCAAGCTGTTGTGGTTGTGCTAGAGTGACAAGTTTGTTGCTAGTTGCGTGTATTGCCGTTTTCCAATTTACCTCGTCATGTATTTACATGCTCGCAGCTGTTTTCAGCTGATTCACTGTAGCGGCAGAACATGTTCCCATATCACACGACTGTATAAAACAAAATTCAGAGTCACTTCATAGAGCAGCAGAAACACAACGCGCGTTCGATAGCGCTGTGCGGATATTCGTCTTTTGCAGTTTCATGCGCTCAAAAAAATAAAAATAGAAAAAACAGCGCCTAAAATGGACACAGTCTATCAATATGGATGGAGGTATCTCTAGCTTTGGCCTGTCAATTCAGAAGACAAACCAATGGGCTGCTGTCCCCGCATGATGGGCCAATCAGTGGCAAAAAAATAAATAAATAACCTTGTATCGGCCCCAAAGTGCATCGGCCCACCGGGAAAATGCCCGGTATGCCAGATTACCAGTCCAGCCCTGCTCCAGGCTGTGAAGCAGTTTCCACAGCCCTCTACAAAGAAAGAATTGATGCGCTTCCTAGGAGTGGTGGGGTACTACCGTGCTTCCTGTAAAAACTTTTCGGTAGTAGTGTCCCCACTGACCAATCTGTTGATGGCCAAGGCTGCATTTATCTGGTCCACCCAGTGTCAAGAGGCATAAAGGAGGCTTTAGGGCTCATTTGGGCTCTACAGCAATTCAAAGTCTATGTTGGTTCCGGTTTGACCCCTGTATCTGTGTTCACTGACTACAACCCACTCATTTTTCTGAAGTCCTTGCAAAATCCTAACCAGCGCCTGATGCATTGGGCTTTGTTCTTGCAACCATTCAACCTTGATATTAGACACATTAGTGGCAAGGATAATATCATTGCTGATGCCCTGTCCCGTGGTCCTTTAACCTAGGTTGTATCTTTTCTCTCTGGTGACCCCTGCTGGCTGTCTGCCTGTTCTTTCTCTTAAATTGCTGAGTTGGAGGGTTGGACATTCAGAGGACCCACGGTGACCACTAGGAGCTGGGACTGGTTGTTTTTTTTCTTTGGGGAACTTTTGAAATGTTAAAAATGTTTGGCCAATTTTTTGGGCTAAGGGTGGGGCGGTTCCTCCTGCAGGCAGAGGAGGGTCATTAGTGACTGGAGCCACCTGGGCTCAGGGCATTGAAACGCACTAACCTCTCTCTCTATCTGCTCCTCCAGGTATTATCCTGTTTGTGTTTGTTCTTTTGTAGTTTTACTTAGTTTCCACTCAGACAAGTTGACAAACACAGATTCACGCATACCTGCACTTTAGATACACCTTACATTTGACATTTTCACACCTCATTCCTTTTCCTTTGTTTATAGTTAATAGATTTTTGTTTACAATAAAAAACCTCATTTGGCCTTTACCTGTTGTTGGTGCCACCTCCTTTTTGCCACAGGCTATGAGCCGGCCTGTGACACACCCACACCCACACGTGTTTGTTTGTGTATATAGACACACATATATTATATATAATTGAATACAATTATATTATTCATATAATTTCATATTAATCTAGATGAATAAATGCTGTGTATTTAATTTTTAGTTCATTATACCTAATGTACTAACTATTAGTGAACGGATCCTTACTGTAAAGTGTTTAAAATATAACCGTGATCTATAGATACTCGACAGTTCAAGAGAAGGAGATTTTGCATTGCAGAAATGAACAATTGTGGTGTAAATGTGTAACTGTTATGAAAAGGTCAATGCAAAAAAAAAAAAATTCACAATGCATAATTTTCTTCCTAATTATTCTTTTAATTTAATTGCAGAAAATGTGCATTAAAGAGATAATGTTCCTCCCTTTCCCAGTGGAAATGTGGCTTTGTCTGAAAATGAACTTTTTAGCTGTATCACTCGTATGCAAACAGGCTATAACTGCACTGCAGGCAGTAAACGCTGATAAACACGAGCGGGACAGATACAAGTCTGATTATCACAACCGTCAGGCAGAAGAATCCGCAGGAGGACAGCGCAGGGTCCCAGTCAGGAGTCCAGTTATAACCTGCACACACACAGACGCTTTTATAGCAGATGCTGTTGAAAAGATAATCACAACTGCCCCAAAAACAACAGTCGCTTTCACGAATGTCTGAATGCCATTGCATTTGCAGTGTTTCTCAACTAGTTTTGCCTCAGAACCAAGATTTTGTTAGTGAACCAGAATTGGATCAGAAATAGGAACAAAATAAGACACTTGTCAATTTTTGTGGTAAATGCATAAATTATGGACGGGAATATATCTCCAAATATAACTCTTAATCTACACTCTTAAAAATAGAGGTTCTTCATTGGCTTTGAAGGTTCTTCATGGAACCATTGACATCTTTCAGTTGCACAAAAGGTTCTTCACACTGAAAGGGTTTTCTATGACATCACTGCGTAAACACACTTTTGGAACCCATTTTTAAGTGTGTGTTCATCCTGTTTAATGCATATTTATGAGATCTTGTGTAGTTTTTTATGGTTTAATGCCATTTAATCACACTCTATAAAATGCTGGGTTAAAAATAACCCAGAAATTGTTGTTTGGCAACCCAGTGCTGGGTTAATATTGGACCGAACACATGCTGGGTTATTTTTACCCAGCTTGTTGGGTTTTATATACCCATTTGCCGGGTTCTTTTTTTTTTTTTTTTTAAAGTGCACTATGTAATTTTTTTTGAGTAAAATATCCAAAAACCACAAGGCCAGTGTTATATATTTTGTTCTGTTGAGTACTTACAATATCCCAAATGTTTCCAACTATTTGTAAATTGTGAGAAAATTGCTATTTCAACCAATGAACTGGGACATCGAGGCAGTTGCCTGTTGATGGCGTCATATCTGCGTTACCCTCGGTTTCCGGTTTAATTTTGCAGAAACGCTTTACTCTCACTGCAGTGTGAACAAGTGTCATAGCAGCCGCCGAGATAACGCACAGTCACGACATAACATAATTTTCAACACACTCACGTGTCTAATATGATAAACAGAGCTGCGTTACCTCATACTCATGACCCGAAAACCGGAAGTGGCACCAGCGACTGTGTCATAATAAAAGTCCCACCGCTCTTCTCATTAACAATCGCTCCAGCGGCCTTGCTCAGCTCCACACTACAGTAACGTTAATAATTGATCCGACCGCGAGAGTGAGGAGCTGACTGAGATGATTTTCGAAGCTTTGGTTTCAAAGTGAAACATAAAAGTGCCTATTTAAGAGAGTTTGTCATTTTGTTTTGTTGTTGTGTTTTTCATTAAAAATAATAGGCTAATGAACCCACAATTCAAGCAACCCGCAGCCGAATTGGTGCTAATTCAAAACCGAAAGTAAAATGTGCACAGCCGCACAGAGTGCGCATTTACGGACAAACTGTCATTCATTCATGGCGTGCGTCTCAATCAAGCTCCCTAGTTCAGTAGTCAGGGCACTGATCAGGACGTAACTCAATGCCTGATCAGTGCCCTGACTACTGAACTAGGGAGTTGATTGAGAAACACCCATGGCCTCACAGAGCGCGCATTTACAGACAAGCTGTCATTCACGGGGTGTGCGCACTGGCGCGTTTTCAGTTGCGTTTTGGAAGCCCGAGAGGTCGTGTGCATGTTACTTTCGGTTAGATAGAATTAGTGATTTAAAAGCCGTGTCTTAAATCTGCTTCAGATTAAATCTGCTTCACACTACAGTAACATTAATAATCACATCCATGAACATGATTTCTGCCCGAGTCCTGTCCCGATTCTTTCCCACCGGCTGTGAGGTGAAGACCACATGTCCCAAGATTCTGCGCTCAAACATGGCGTCATCAAACTATGCCTTTGTTTTGAACAGGCGACCTCTAGTGGACGGAAAAGTTACATAGCGCACCTTTAAGTGCTGGGTCACTCATTTTGATATTAAAGGTTTTTCATTTTAAATAATAAAAATGCACTCTAAAATCTGTTATGTATATATACACTCACCTAAAGGATTATTAGGAACACTTGTTCAATTTCTCATTAATGCAATTATCTAATCAACCAATCACATGGCAGTTGCTTCAATGCATTTAGGGGTGTGGTCCTGGTCAAGACAATCTCCTGAACTCCAAACTGAATGTCAGAATGGGAAAGAAAGGTGATTTAAGCAATTTTGAGCGTGGCATGGTTGTTGGTGCCAGACGGGCCGGTCTGAGTATTTCACAATCTGCTCAGTTACTGGGATTTTCACGCACAACCATTTCTAGGGTTTACAAAGAATGGTGTGAAAAGGGAAAAACATCCAGTATGCGGCAGTCCTGTGGGCGAAAATGCCTTGTTGATGCTAGAGGTCAGAGGAGAATGGGCCGACTGATTCAAGCTGATAGAAGAGCAACTTTGACTGAAATAACCACTCGTTACAACCGAGGGATGCAGCAAAGCATCTGTGAAGCCACAACACGCACAACCTTGAGGCGGATGGGCGACAACAGCAGAAGACCCCACCGGGTACCACTCATCTCCACTACAAATAGGAAAAAGAGGCTACAATTTGCACGAGCTCACCAAAATTGGACAGTTGAAGACTGGAAAAATGTTGCCTGGTCTGATGAGTCTTGATTTCTGTTGAGACATTCAGATGGTAGAGTCAGAATTTGGCGTAAACAGAATGAGAACATGGATCCATCATGCCTTGTTACCACTGTGCAGGCTGGTGGTGGTGGTGTAATGGTGTGGGGGATGTTTTCTTGGCACACTTTAGGCCCCTTAGTGCCAATTGGGCATGGTTTAAATGCCACGGCCTACCTGAGCATTGTTTCTGACCATGTCCATCCCTTTATGACCACCATGTACCCATCCTCTGATGGCTACTTCCAGCAGGATAATGCACCATGTCACAAAGCTTGAATCATTTCAAATTGGTTTCTTGAACATGACAATGAGTTCACTGTACTAAAATGGCCCCCACAGTCACCAGATCTCAACCCAATAGAGCATCTTTGGGATGTGGTGGAACGGGAGCTTCGTGCCCTGGACGTGCATCCCACAAATCTCCATCAACTGCGAGATGCTATCCTATCAATATGGGCCAACATTTCTAAAGAATGCTTTCAGCACCTTGTTGAATCAATGCCACGTAGAATTAAGGCAGTTCTGAAGGTGAAAGGGAGTCAAACACAGTATTAGTAGGTGCTGTATGTAAATTTACTAAAACATAAAAATACCATAATTTGCTTGCAGATATGTTGGAAACATGCTAAATTCACTTGTTTCTCAGAAAAACAGGCAGTTATTCTACTTTGAAATGTGCATTCTGTGTCGGATTTACCCAGTAGTATTTCGACACCACAGGTTGCCAGGTGGTGGGGGAAACAGCGTATTGCAGCTTTGGAAGCAGCAAACAAACTGGGTCAGAGATCGCAGGTTCTAACCGACATAAAAAGCCTTAGCATCCATCTAAAAATCTCTATAAACGGGGGCATAGTAAAACGCAGATAAATCAACTCATTAACATACAGTGTGGCTTTCATTGTCAATTGCGCTCACTCCTGTTGTGTACTTGAGCTGGCAACCTGCGTGAGCATCGAGTCTGAGGAGGAGGGTGTGGGGAAACAAGATTCTTAAATATTTTGAATTTGGACTAGGTGTCAATCCTACATACCGCACCTTTAAAGGGTTAGTTCACCCAAAAATGTAAATTAGCCTAATTATTTACTCACCCTCAAGCCATCCTAGATATGTATGACATTCTTCTTTCAGACGAATAAGATCGGAGTTATATTAATAAAGTCCTGGCTCTTCCAAGCTTTATAATGGCAGTGAATTGTTGAGTTTGAATTTTTGAAGTTCATAAAAGTGCATCTATCCATCATATAACTGCTCCACACGGCTCCGGGGGGTTAATAAAGCCCTTCTGAAGCGAAGTGGCGCGTCTGTGTAAGAAAAATATCCATATTTAAAACTTTATAGATTAAAATAACTAGCTTCCGGCGGTCAGCGGTGCACAAGTCGACTTACGGTGATAGAGTAACCCTTGACCCTTGAACCCTTGACGCATGCATATTGACGAACGCAGAAGCGCAGAGGATAGAGCAAAACAAACACCGTTCATGAATTAGAGTCTAAAACGAGACTTTTTAAAGAGAAATTACAGGATTTGGATATAAGACTGACTGGCGTCAAAGCTTGAGATGCTCCTGTACATCACGCTAGGGGTTACTCTTTTAGCACAAGTCGACTTGTGTACCGCTGACTGCCGGAAGCTAGTTATTTTAGTCTATAAAGTTTTAAATATGGATATTTGTCTTACACAAACGCAGCACTTCGCTTCAGAAGGCCTTTATTAACTCCCCAGAGTCGTGTGGAGTAGTTATATGATGGATAGATGCACTTTTATGATGGATAGATGCACTTTTATGATGGATAGATGCACTTTTATGATCGATAGATGCACTTTTATGATGATAGATGCACTTTTATGATGGACTGATGCACTTTTATGATGGATAGATGCACTTTTATGATGGATAGATGCAATTTTATGATGATAGATGCACTTTTATGATGGATAGATGCACTTTTATGATGGACTGATGCACTTTTATGATGGACTGATGCACTTTTATGATGGATTGATGCACTTTTATGATGGATAGATGCACTTTTATGATGGATTGATGCACTTTTATGATGGATAGATGCACTTTTATGATGGATAGATGCACTTTTATGGACTTCGTTCGGCTAGCGTTCCCAGCCGACGTTAGATGTGACTTACATGTAAACAGAAAAGTGAAACTGTGAGACATTTTCCTCTTTGTAGAGCAATAATTTGATAGGAATACAATGTAATTGTAATGTAAAACCTTAATTTCATTCAGGAAGTTTTCTTTTAGAACAGAACACAAAATGACTGTTGGCAAGCGCATCCAGTTTAACCGGTTTGGCACAGAACATTGGGTTACATTGAGTAGGTATGATGACCCAGCAGCTGAGTTTCAGAAAAACTAGCCAGCACTGAGTAGAAATATTAAAAATACCCCAATAAAATGACTCAGCAGGCTGAACCCAGCATTTTTTAGAGTGTAGCTTCCGCCATCACAAAAGCATTTGAGCGCAGACACAGAAGCGTGATGTATTTCGATGACAGTCAGACATTCATGATTGTGAGTAAATTGAAATTGAGAGATCAGGACGTGTCTTACTCTGCAGTGCTTCTCGGGTTGAGTTGCCTGTGAAAGAAAGAGAGAGATGTGAAGGGAAGCGGTTGTTGAAAAGGATGAGTATGTTTAGGATGACACTTACGACAGAGTTTGTTTTCACACGTCTCTCGGTCACAGCCGCTGCAAGAGGGCCCTGTTGTGTATGGAGCCATGCCCCTGTAATTTCCTCTGTTGAAAACAAGTTCACTCTTTGCAATCATGCAGCTTCCTGCTTTACATATAATGTCTTTTATATGGTTCTTTATTCTTGGTAGACCTGCGCTACACCTGCCAACGAGGCTTTGTTTGTTAACATTACACTGTAAGACAAACTGAAAAGATTTACTGCACGGATATTATTCGTTAGGTTTACATTAGCAAAATGTAAATTTCCTTCAACTCTATGCAATAATTCAAAATATGGATAAAATATGAGTTCATAGTAACCCAGTACATTGGACCCTATTTTTATGGACTATATTTATAGAGTTAATACATTGTAAAATATGATATGATCATTAACAAGTCATGGCAACGTATGGTTTTACATTACTTTAACTCATCAAAGGAAATTAAGCAACTTTTTATAAGTTTTCAATAATCAATAATATGAGATAACAATAATCAAAACTTCTACAGCATCTGTCGATAGGTTAATGTTACTTTATGAATATGCTATTGTTGATTAATTCATGTTAATTTATATTGCATGAATTATTGTAAATTTATAGAATTTTCATTTGTTAACCCTCTGGGGCTCTTCAGTTATTTCTGACCCGAATTTTTTAAAATAAAAAATGTTAAAAATCGTAGCTTTATCAGAATGGTCCGAAACTTGGTGACTTTATTGGTACTTGGTATATGAACACCCCAAAAAAAAAATGGGGACAGGATTTGAAAAGTCTAAATGGTCGTAAAAAAAATTGTCACACTCAGGACCTTCGGGTCAAAAATGACCCCCAATAGGAAATGGGCAAAAATATGAAAATTTTTGGAAGTTTTTTTGTGCATGCAATCTACAAATCAGCCAGGATGCAGGAAAAAAGACTCAACAGTGAAGGGGTGAATCTCTAAAACATCAAGAGTGCAAAACAGACAAAAAAACTCACACACACACACACACACACACACACACAAACACAATTAGCTTTTGGAATGGCCCGCGTTAATTTGTGTGTGCGTGTGTGTGTGTGAGTTTTTTTGTCTGTTTTGCACTCAGTAACTACAGAAATTAATTACAGATGTAATTACATGCAGACATTTTTTTAAATGTAAGTACAATGTAAAAACATGTACGGTGAGGAAAATAAGTATTTGAACACCCTGCTATTTTGCAAGTTCTCCCACTTGGAAATACTGGAGGGGTCTGAAATTGTCATCGTAGGTGCATGTCCACTGTGAGAGACATAATCTAACAAAAAAAAAAAAAACTGAAATCACAATATATGATTTTTTTTACTATTTATTTGTATGATACAGCTGCAAATAAGTATTTGAACACCTGTCTATCAGCTAGAATTCTGACCCTCAAAGACCTGTTAGTCTGCCTTTAAAATGTCCACCTCCACTCCATTTATTATCCTAAATTAGATGCACCTGTTTGAGGTCGTTAGCTGCATAAAGACACCTGTCCACCCCATACAATCAGTGAGAATCCAACTACTAACATGGCCAAGACCAAAGAGCTGTCCAAAGACACTAGAGACAAAATTGTACACCTCCACAAGGCTGGAAAGGGCTACGGGGAAATTGCCAAGCAGCTTGGTGAAAAAAGGTCCACTGTTGGAGCAATCATTAGAAAATGGAAGAAGCTAAACATGACTGTCAATCTCCCTCGGACTGGGGCTCCATGCAAGATCTCATCAACATCAACAATGTCACTAAAGATATGTGTTTTGTCAGGGCAAGACAACCCTGCACAGCTTCCCAAAGAACACAGCGTTAATGGGACAGTGGATGGAGATTGTTTTTACGGAGCAGCAACGATGTTGTGCAAGTGTTTCATTTGTTCCCTGCATTTCGGCGACGATTGTTTTATAAGCAAGGGCCAGTTCAACTCCGGATTTGTAGCTCGTCTAATGCTGAAAGATGGAGCGGTTCCAGCGATTAAAGTTCACGGTCGTGACTCGTGTGTTGGAAGCAGGCGGGGAGTAAAACAGCTTCCAATGTCTGTGTGTTGTTAGCTATTGACTCATTCATTCAAATGCGCTACTATTCCATTGTTTTTCTATGTAAACACACACTAGTCTGACGTGCAAACCCGTTACGCTTGCTACTGCTAACATTAAATCACATAGTCCATAAACCAAACGATATCCTCGTAAACCACGAGTAAACACACAGAAATGTTGTTAAACTCGTTCATTACTAGCCGCTAACGTTACAGTACGGAACATGCACCTAGACTGTGGAATCTGTGGGAACTTTTACTGCATGTTAGAGCAGCTTCAACTACCGGTATATCAATTTTTAAAACTTTGATTAAAAACGAATTAATAATCTCAGGCTTTTAATTTGACTGCGTATTGAGACATGTTTGACATGTTTCTGTTTTTTACTTTGAACTGACCTCTGGTGTGTTCAGTTTGATTTATTTTTTATCTCTTTACAGCACTTTGGGCAACTGTAGTTGTATTAAATTGTGCTTTATAAAAGTAAAGTAAATAACCAAGAACATTTTTTAAAGGGGTTCACGAACCGAGAAATCAAAATTCCCTTGATCTTCATGACCCCTTTAAAACAACTGGAGAACATTCAGAAATAACGTTTTCAAAACTTAATAGGAGCGTTAGCAGAATGTTCTTAGAAGTAAAGCTTATTGTAAAGTGTTACTGCATTTCATAATAATCGGCCAACCGGTAAAAAAAGCACCATTTTATTAGCTTGTAAAGCTGATTTACTGACTTACGCTGTTGCATAGTTGCACACAAATATGATTGCTGGCAGTGTTGAGAAACTTGTTTCAGCCACACCGTTGGGACAGGCCTGCGCCGCACAGCCAACCTTGTACGTATCTGCCCAAACAATCTTAATGTGCAGAAAACAAGCAATACAGAGGTTTTATTCACGTATGTTTGAACATGTGAGTGTTTGGTTAAGCTTTAACCAGATCTGAGCGTGTACCTGTGTGTAGTGACCGCACACTTTTTTGCACTTGTTCTGATGGTAATCGTAATCTTTGACCTCGTCCACCCATGACTTCACTGCAGATTTGACTGTGAAAGTGCTGTAGGGAGTTCCAACCCAGATGTTTTCACCCACAGAAGGGAACGTAGGGTGCATCCTTCTCACCTCTCTAAGGTGAATGTTATGTTTAAAGATGCAGAATCTGGCCCAGGCCCGCGCCGTCACCGCCAGCCCTGCATCCCACGTCTGCACACAGACACATACGCTTATTATGGCTTTGTTTATGGCTGTTTGATTAATGTACATCTTATGACCTACATGCAAACGGTCCTGTACACATTCATGCCTTTGCATCTGTTGGGAAATTCTGTTCATTCCCTTCTGTTCATTTCCCTGGGAGCTTACTGTTCAACTTTTAAGGCTGGGAGACCATTGTAAACCAGCTAAGACCAACAAATCAACACAGGATGCTTTTTCCCCAGCAGGACATAGATGTTATTTCCATAATCTCATGAAACAGGATATTGCATAAGACAAAAAAAAGAAAAGAAAATCTAATGTGAAAAGAGCATTCAAAATATGAATAAATACTGTAATAGCATACTAAAGCAACACTGAAATTAGAAGTGATTAATAAATACTATAATAATATATAAGTAATACTAAATCAACACTGATGTTGTTTATTGTAGTTTATATTTTACATATTTATTGTACTGTACAGGGTTGATTTAAATGGCTGAATCTAAAACTAAAACTCGCCATTGAAACAGGATATTGCATAAGGGTTTGATTTTATGAGGAATTGATTGGATCCTGAGCAGTCAAGCGGTTCAAAAACTATTCATGACGTGAAAATAAAAGGTGTTTGTTTATTACAAAAATTTGTATCATTGGGAATAATGTGCACCAATTATTCTTGCACTATACGACCAGGAGTATGAAGACAGGGCTCTTTTTAGCCGTTCTGATGTCCTAGGCGAAATCCTTATTGGTGCCCCCAGTCAAATTTTAAAAGCAACATTGGTATTACTGGTATTAATTAACAAATACATACATACATTCCAAATGATATTTATACGTAATATTTATAAATTGGACAAAGGTGTCACGTGTCTTGAGTGTGTCTGATTCATTAAGGCATCATAAGGTCGTGAGATGGTGGTCCAGTGGGTTAAACCATGGAACTGATATGCAGAAGGTTGCTGGTTCGATCCCAGCGGTCACCACCAGTGTGTCCTTGAGCAAGGCGCTTTACTCCATGTTCCAGGGGGATTGTCCCTGTAATAAGGGCACTGTAAGTTGCTTTGGATAAAAGCGTCTGCCAAATGCATAAATGTAAATGTATAATATAATAAGAAGGCATAATAAGACATGCCAGAATTTGTTGTGGTATCTGTGATATTTCCGATACTAGTATCAACTCTACTAATATGCACTTAAAAAAAAACAACAACCTTGACTTGTAGTTATGCTGCAATTATTATACGGAGTGTCTATTCACACCAAACGCTCACTACGACGTACGTTAGTGACTAACGAATGGGGGGGTTTCGCTTAGAAGCCTATCATCTTCGAGCATATAGAAAATGCCCAATGGCGTGCCAATGCCATGGGGCATGTGTAATTTGCATACGTAACTCCGCCTCACCGCGTGAGTATATAAGGAAGTACGTGGCAATATCTCATTATGTTTCTGCTTTCGGAGCCAAGAGTACCTCCTCTTCACTCCTCACAAGCCTTCTGAGACTCTGTCAGCTTCTTCAAGACGAGCAGCTTTCCGGTCGGTGTCGGTGTTGGTGTTACGGCACGTTCCAGTGATCACATACTTCCTGCCTGCTGATCTGCGCAGTGGTCCGTCTGACTGCTGGTGTGTGCTTCCCTGGGCGCTTCGGCATCGACTGCAAGGCTTCCTCTCATAAAAGAGCTTGCACGTGACGCGTCCTTTTCAGGATGTCTCGTCTGTGCACTTCTGGGTGCAGTGGATTTCTCTCGTCCTCTGATGGGCACGAGCGGTGTGTGACGTGTTTGGGCTTTCAGCACGCTCAGGCAGCCCTTGTGGATGACTCATGTTCCCACTGCGGGAACATGACCATCTCGGTGTTATGGTCGAGACTCCATGAGCTTCGCGCTGATGCCGGAGCGAGAGTCCCCTCTGCCACACCCCAATCTGCGGTCTCTAAGCGAGGATGCACTTTGGCTGGTGGCCAGGGTGATCTGAGGGTGATGGTGTGGAATGATGCGCCGACGCTCATGCCTCGGCCCACACCCCCCTCTCAAGCACCTGACCCGCCCCGAGTTCAGGCGTCTACATCGGGGCTGGCTCATGCTGTCCCGACTGTGGCGTTTGGCGCGGCGGAGGATGAAGAAATGTCCATCGCCGCATCACAAGGTGGGCTGGAGTCATCCGAGGATGATGATTCGGCTGTGCTGCCGGCTTCAGGCGTTGTAGCATTGCCCGAGTCGGACCCGGAATTGACAGCCATGTTATCTCTAGCCGCCACAGCGCTTGAGTTGGATGTTTGGTTTTTGGGGTGACCTGTTCGGCCACTCCTCCAATACCTTTCTTTCCTGAGGTACATGAAGAGATTGTGCGGTCCTGGAAGAACCGTTGTCTTCCCGCGACCGTTTGGCGAGCTCTTCCGCCTTCTCCACCCTTGATGGAGCCGTGGCTAAAGGGTACACTGGGGTCCCCCCGGTCGAACGCTCTGTTGCGATGCAACTGTGTCCACAGAGTGTTTCGACCTGGCGCGGTGATCCTAAGCACCCCTCCAAGGCCTGTAGATTTTCGTCGTCCCTGGTGGCGAAGACCTATAGAGCTGCGGGGCAGGCTATAAAACATATACTGCCCCGGCAGTCCGCTGCTGCCTCCACCCACCTGCCCGCGCAGTTGCCTGCTCGCCGCCGAGGACGCCCTCCTGTGGTTCCCTCAACCTCTGCGCCACCCAAGCAGCAGCCTCCACCCGGGCCACGCAGAGGTAGCCGCAGGAAGGCGTCCCAGTCCGCTCCAGCCCCGCAGCCCGCGAAGAAACGCCAGGCTAAGCGGCACTCCTGACGCGGACAGCTCAGGGATGGGCAGTTCTTTCCAGGAGACGGCAGCAGGGCCGCTACTTCCCCCGTGGAGGGCCGGGGGAGAATCTTTTGTTCAGCTGCTGGCCCCCGGGTCAGCAGCACCCTAATGTGGTTAAAGAAAGAACTGACAATCCCATCCCTGAGCACCCAGAGATCGGTGATGACGTTGTGCGCCACCCCCGGGTCCCGCCACTCGCATCCCTCTCTGTCGCCAGCCTCCCCTCAGAGCAGACCCCAGTGGAACGTGCATCCTTCCGTGGTCTCCTCTGTCGGGATGCAGCCGTTAACCGTGCCCCCACACCGGGACGCCCAACAGCCTCCCTTGTCCGGGCTGGTAACTCTGCCTCGCTGCCCCACCCTGGGTACGTCTCGCTCCGAATGACCCCGCTGGTGCAGTTCCTGGGAGCCTGGCTTCAGCTTCCAGGACTGTCCCGCTGGGTCGCGCGGACCATCAGGCTCGGCTACGCGATTCAGTTTGCGAATCCACTATACCGAGATCGGGGCCAACGCCCCCGTCATGCGTGCGGAGATTGCCACCCTGCTGGCGAAGGGTGCGATCGAGCCTGTCCCTCCAGCCGAAATGAAGTCGGGGTCTACAGCCCCTAATTCATTGTACCCAAGAAAACCGGTGGGTTACGACCAATCCTGGACCTTCGCATCTTGAACCGAACCCTGATCTCAGATATACCGAGATCGGGGCCAACGCCCCCGTCATGCGTGCGGAGATTGCCACCCTGCTGGCGAAGGGTGCGATCGAGCCTGTCCCTCCAGCCGAAATGAAGTCGGGTCTACAGCCCCTACTTCATTGTACCCAAGAAAACTGGTGGGTTACGACCAATCCTGGACCTTCGCATCTTGAACCGAACCCTGCACAGGCTTCTGTTCAAGATGTTGACTGCGAAACGCCTTTTCGAATGCGTTTGTCCGGACGATTGGTTTGCAGCGATCGACCTGAAGGACGTCTACTTCCATGTCTCCATCCTTCCTCGACACAGACCATTCCTACGGTTTGCTTTCGAGGGGCGGGCATATCAGTACGCTGTCCTCCCATTCGGGCTATCTCTGTTCCCTCTTGTCTTTACGAAGATTGCCGAGGCAGCCCTTGCGCCCCGGGGTTCGCATCCTGAATTACCTCGATGACTGGCTCATACTGGGCCACTCTCGGGAGCAGGTTTGCGGACACAGAGATCAGGTGCTCCATCACCTAGCCCGTCTGGGCCTTCGGGTCAAATGGGAGAAGAGCAAACTCTGCGCAGCGCAGAGGATCTCTTTTCTCGGTATAGAAATCGACTCGGTCGCCATGTGCACGCAGCTTTCAAGCGAGTGCGCGCAGTCTCTGCTGACTTGCCTCCGTCAAATCGAGCGCAAGAGTGCGGTTCCACTGAAACTATTTCAGAGGATCCTGGGGCATATGGCATCTGCAGCCGCGGTGACGGCGCTCGGATTGCTTCATATGAGACCGCTTCAGCACTGGCTTCGCGATCGAGTCCCGAGGTGGGCATGGCAGTCTGGCACGCTCCGGGTACAAGTGACTCGGGCCAGCCTACAGACACTAACCCCGTGGTCGAACCTCAGTTTTCTACGGGCCGGTGTGCCCTTAGAACGAGTTTCCAGGCATGTTGTCGTATCGACGGATGCCTCTGCCACGGGTTGGGGTGCCATGTGCAATGGACAAGCAGCCGCGGGCTCCTGGACAGGACCCCAGCGCCTCTCCTGCATGTCAACTGCCTCGAGTTACTGGCAGTACGGTTCGCCCTGCACCGCTTCCGGGCGTTGCTGAAGGGTCAACATGTGCTTGTCAGGACAGATAACACGGCCGTAGTAGCGTACATCAACCACCAGGGCGGTCTGCGCTCCCGCCGTATGTCTCAACTCGCCCGCCACCTCGTTTTATGGAGTCAGAAGCGCCTGAGGTCCCTTCCTGCTGTCCATATTCCGGGAGTCCTAAACCGTGCAGCCGATGAGCTCTCACAGTTTCAGCCACTCCCGGGAGAATGGAGACTCCATCCCCAGACGGTCCAGCTGATTTGGGAACAGTTCGGGGACGCGCAGGTAGATCTGTTTGCCTCTCACGACTCTTCCCACTGCAGCCTGTTCTATTCCCTGACCGAGGGCACTCTCGGCACGGATGTACTGGCGCACAGCTGGCCGCGGGGCCTACGCAAATATGCGTTCCCCCCCAGTGAGCCTACTCGCACAGCTCCTGTGCAAGCTCAGGGAAGACAAGGAGCAGGTCCTTCTGGTCGCCCCGTACTGGCACGGCCGGACCTGGTTCCCGAACTCATACTCCTTGCGACAGCCCCTCACTGGCCTATTCCTCTGAGACCGGACCTCCTTACTCAGAGACGGAGCACCCTATGGCACCCGTGTCCCGATCTTTGGAACCGCCACGTGTGGCTCCTGGATGGGACGCGGCAGGTTAGAGTGGCCTACCACCCCCATCACTTCCACTAGGGCAGAGTCCACTCGGCATGCCTATGCGTTGAAGTGGAACCTCTTCGTCACCTGGTGCTCTTCTCACCAAGAAGACCCCTGGAAATGCCCGATCGGGTCCGTGCTCTCCGCGTCTCCCTCCACCCTTAAAGTTTATGTGGCCGCAATATCTGCCTACCACAATCTCTTGGGGGACAAAAAGGTAAGTCAGCACGACCTGGTCATCAGGTTCCTGAGGGGGGCGAGGAGACTGAATCCTCCTCGCTCTCCTCTCGCACCCTCTTGGGACCTCGCAGTAGTTCTGAATGCTCTGCAGAGGCCTCCCTTTGAGCCTTTGCGGTCGGTTGATATTAAGTTCCTGTCGATGAAGACGGCTCTGCTGACCGCATTGGCCTCTGTTAAGAGGGTCGGGGACCTGCAGGCATTTTCGGTTGACGAAGCGTGCCTGGAATTCTGGCCGGCTAACTCTCACGTGATCCTGAGACCCGGCCTGGATATGTGCCCAAGGTTCCCACCACTCCGTTCAAGGACCAGGTGGTGAACCTGCAAGCGCTGCCTTTGGAGGAGGCAGACCCAGCCTTGGCACTGCTCTGTCCAGTACGTGCCCTCTGCGCTTACGTAGACAGCACGCAGTGTTTCAGGACCTCAGACCAGCTCTTTGTCTGTTATGGTGGAGAGCGGAAGGGAAGAGCTCTCTCAAAGCAAAGGCTGTCTCACTGGATAGTGGACACCATTGTTTTGGCTTACCAGCAGCAAGGTCGACCATGTCCCCTTGGGGTCAGGGCACATTCCACTCGGAGTGTGGCCTCCTCTTGGGCCTTAGCGCATGGCGCCTCGCTAACAGACATCTGCAGAGCTGCAGGCTGGGTGACACCGAACACATTCGCCAGATTCTACAATCTCCGAGTGGAGCCAGTGTCCGACTATGTACTCGCTCCCCTGAGGGGCCGGTAATGGGCCAGGCTCAGGTGTCTTCGCTTGCTCGCAATTCCACTCCACGGACTGGATACGTGCGATATTTCCCTCAGGTGAGTTTCCCCGAGAGCCCTGAGTTCCTTCAGCACTGCTTACGCCGATACCTGTGTGTCTGCCCTCTCACGAGCCCAGACCCTCGTGTCCGGCCAGGTGCCCCGTGTGCATGGTTCCTCTCCGGCGACCCCCACACGTGTATTTCCACCGTAAGCCTCCTTAGCGAGCAGGTGTCTTTCCCTTGGCAAGTCCCTGCCACCCCTAGGGTTAAAAATTCCACCTGCGGCTGGTTCCCTAGAGTTTTTCCATATGCAGCCCTTAGCGGGTCATATGTGTACTCTTAAGTCCTCCCTACGGGCAGGCATCTTGGCATTCCCTCACTGGGATATGCTTCCCAGTGTACCTTGGTATTCCTGTGATAAGCTTGAGTCCTTCGTCCGTATTAGTCTTATGACAGGGAACTCACACTTACGCAGGGCACTGGAAGACAGCTGAGTGGCGGGATTATATTGGAACCCCCATTCGTTAGTCACGGAACGCAGGAGTTCAGTTGGCTCCTCAAGCAGGTAAACATAATGCGATATTGCCACGTACTTCCTTATATACTCACGCGGTGAGGCGGAGTTACATATGCAAATTCCGCATGCCCCATGGCATTGGCACACCATTGGGCGTTTTCTATATGCTTGAAGATGATAGGCTTCTAAGCGAAACCCCCCCATTCGTTAGTCACTAACGTACGTCTCCGTTCCCTCCTCAGGGAACGAGGGTTACATCCGTAACCGAGACATTACTTTTGAGAAAACTCGAGGTAAAGTTTTCTGAAGGTTTCTATATATATACATCTATATACTATATACCCGGTGCAACGGATCACAAAACTCACGGTTCGGATCGCACTACGGATCATGAGTCACGGATCGGATCATTTTTCGGATCAGAATAAAAGGGGGAGGAGACTAATTTTATTTGCGTTCCATTTATTACATGAAAACTTTTGGTGTTAACATAACCTATATGGTTTATAGGTTAACAAGGAACTTTTGGTGTTAACAAAAATAAAATAAATAAATAACCATCTGAATAAATCAAATTTGACTAAAAACAACCTGTTACGTGAAAATGGGCCTGAGCTTTTTATTTTTTTATTTTAAAGATTAGGATGTCAACATTCTCAGGGAGAGTAGACCTCTCACCAGTGGCGTAACTTAGTAATGATGGGCCCCAGTGCAGGTTATTACGACGGGCCCCCTGGTCTGCACATTTATGAAGCACATACAAACACACACACACACTGCGCTCTAGAAGGGAATATATGCAAATTTGTGTGCCTAACGTACTTCATTTAGACCAACACTTATCAGTTTCTTATATTTAGTTGAACAGTTCTCTTTGCGTACACCTCTCTCCAACACACGCTACAGTGGCTGTGCTGTTTGCGCCTGGCCGCAGAAGCCAGATGTACCAAATCAGCACTATGGTTTTGAAATTACCGCAACCTTTTTGGTATTTTTAACACAGTAACCCCAGGAAACGCAGCAACTGCATTCCTCTACGAGAGGCAAGAGACTAAATGAGACAAAAGAGGTCCGAAAAACTTATCAACACCAAATAAGTCCCAAATGATGTCCCAAAATCTGGCTAGCTTTATAAGTAACTTTATTGTGTCATCCCTGACAGGAAATTTGTACAGCTGTGTATTACTTTATGTGTTAAATAAACTTAAACACACACACACAATTTAAAATCATACACACATATATGGGTGATTCTTCAATTGGGGGCTATTTTGCCATCTTACATTTTGATGAATGAAATTTGGTTGAATTTTGTTAGAATTATGTCAAGACAATGTTTACATGCTTTGATGTAAAGATATAATAATGGCCATGACTGAGCTTAAATATAATTTGAGTATTTTATATCTATTTGCCAACTGGCACTGCAAAACGTCATTACCATCACAACATCAAAAAGTATCATAATGCAAAGAATGTATCAAGGAGATAATTTAAACTCATTTATCTTGCAAACATTGTTAACCTTCAACAATACGTATAAAAAACTAAATGTTTCCATTCAGAGAATTACATATATTTTCTTGTTCTTACCATCAAAATTTGTTTTTCTGTGTTCATCAAAGCACACTTTTGTTTAATTTCTGGAAAATTAATTTTAGATGTTTTTTCTTTTAATAGGTGGATGAGTATTTCATTAGGCTTTTCATGTAGCACCTGAAGATTGAACATAAAACAGTTTTAAATATATGTTTGCTGTAAATTAAGCAACGTGGCGGTAATGACATACTGTTCTGGTAATGACATAATGTTTTGGTAATGACATAAATGAAAAGTGCACTGATACATAAAGCAAATTTAAAGGCTTAAATAATGACTTCTGGTGAGTGTTGTTGAAAGAAATGGACAGATGTGAGGAGATATATATAAATATGACACAACCATCAACTTGAACATGTTTATTTCAATCATGAAGAAACCATACAATATTTTCTAGAGAATCAATTGTCACAATAGGATAAAACAGCATAAACATATCCTTCATAAACATTTCATTACTATGACTATTGCCATTAGGTGAAATATTATATGTTTGGGTTGCATTGGGTTAAAACTAACAATGCAAAAAGTTTTGGTTAACTCTCCATTGTTTGCGTTTCTGTCTTTGCTCCCGTTTTGAAAGTTGTGAGATTATTTTAAGCTTTCCTGTTTCTTTTCTTCTTTTGTATCTTTCCTTTTCTCTGTCAATGTACTGCTGATATTTTACAGGATCTTCCTTCAATTTTTTTCTATAATCTCTAGACCTTTCAGTTGATTTCTTGGGAGCCATTCTGGTTAAAAAATAAGAAAAAATTGTTTTAGGAAGTAAGGCATCTCACTTAAGTTTCATTGTAAGTTTCATTGTAAAATCACACTATTATGCTTCTTTAACTTAATTTATAAACACATAATATGATATAGATAGTGACACAGAACATGTCATTACCACCATCACTTGTCATTACCATCACAACAAGTTGTGTGTTGGTAATGACGTGTTGCGGTAATGACATTTAAAAAAAAAATCAGGAAAAAAGATGCTAAGTCATGGATTAGCTAACATCACTCAACAGCTAGTACAAAAAGAACTTTAAATACACATAAATCATGTGAATATATATATATATTTATTAAAATATTGCTGCTACAGCATTTATGGTAATGACGCTGAATAAGTCTACTCCATGATCAGAAGGAATTCATGATTAAATTACTTACTTTTTCAGACATCAAATGTCACTGTTCTTCCATGGCTGACATGTGCTCCCCTGCTAGTCTTCATTTCCATGGGTACGGCATAAACAAGTCTCACCCTCAAAAAAATCCTTGCTATAATCATAGACTGTCGCGGTAATGACAGTATTGTTGTGGACAATACTAAATTGTTAAAAATATTCACAAATTGCACAGATATGAACCAGAATTATGCATCAAGTGCCTTTTTAAGTTACTGTTTAAACATATATTGTGATTTTTTAATGAACTGATAACATTTTATCACATTTTCAGAGCAGATAAGTTTTTAAGTCTGGGTTGGGGACAAGGCCTGAGTAGCCAAATATTAGTGATGAAAACATTTTTAAACATGTAAATCAAACTGATTTTAGTGTATAAAATTTTTTGGTGGTGCAATAAACATTATTTGAAATAACTAAACTATTTATTTTAAAATATAGTATTTTTAACATGAATGTATAACCTGGGGACATAAAAGTTCCCCTAATTGAAGAATCACCCATATACACAATGAAACAGCCCTAAAACAAGAACAGCCTTTTGAATGGGGGCATGGCAGCTAATAAGATACGCCAAATCCTTTAAAAAAGCATCTGTAGGCTACTGTACTGTACTGTCACCTATTTGAGTTGTGTCCGACGAGCCTTTCGCTGAGCAAAATCATCATTTTATTGGTTTCCTCAAAGTATTTCTATAGCCTACGTTTGCTTGCTAGTGCTACTGTCTTTTTTCCGATAAAACACCAAGGCAAAGGGCACATTTCGGGGTGTAGTGAGCGGTGACGTGTGATTTTAAATTCAGCGCATTTAATTTCACAACGCATAGGCGCCGATGTTTCTGCCAGTGCGTGCCCAGTGCCCACACAGTAGATCTGGTGATCTGATAGTACTAGTTCACTAAATAAATAATTCATTAAACACATTTATCATAAGCACTTAACTCAAAAATAACTAGGCCTATTAAACAATAAAATAACTAGAGAACTGGCTGACTAAAATCAGATTTCAAAGGAAGCAAAGGTGAAGTCCGTATAATTTATATAGGTAGCTTACCTACTGTGTTATTTATTTTATCAGTCAATCATGAAAAATCTGGTGGTCTAAAGTTTCTGGCAACATTAAATCCAGGATAGAAGAAAATTCTAGAGAAAGAGCAATAGATTCACGAGGGCACAGAACACAGTTTGAGCACGCACACGTAATATGCGAGCAAGAGCAGAGCCGTGAGACATTTGAGAGCGCACGTCGATTTTCTGCTAGAGAGCGGAGAGATTCGTAATATGGATGCGCGTTAATGCCCTCGCATTTGTCATTAAAATAACGCAATAGAAACGGCCTCAAATTAACTATACAACGAGATGAAAGTCGTGTCTGAAAGCTGCACTCGTTTTTATTATTGGTTAAAATGAATGGAGAATATTTAGCCTTTTTTCCCGAGGGTGCTCGAGCCCCCGCGAACCCAAGGTATTGGCGCATCCTGTCACACTGACACTTCATCGCCAGGGCCCGCTTGCGATGTGGGCTGGGCCCGCGTTCGTCACGGGCCCCACCGGCCGCACGGGCCCCAGTGCGGCTGCACTGCCTGCACTGTCTGTAGTTACGCCCCTGCCTCTCACACTTGTCTTCTTTGTAGGCCTATACACTATTTTATAGATATAATGTTTAAAAACACTATACTTAAACAAACTTATACTTTTTATTGAATTCATTATTTTGTATATGGCCTAATACCTACTTTAGATGTAGTATATATTAAGTTGCTCATGCAAATTGCAAAACAGACAATAGACTATGTTAAAATAACAAACATTTTAAATTAAAACTTATGCTTTTCTTTAGTTTTTAAATCTTTTTACAAGAAATCCTGCAGGTCATAAAGAACTTAGTTTTTCCACCTCCAAGAAAGGACAGGTGCTCCATTATTTCTCTTTGTTTACTTAAAGGCAGTTTTCCTTGCTTTACTCGAGGCAAAAAGCCATGTGTTGACTTTAAAACCGAGTAGACGTTACATTATATGCATCTGTGGTGGAATTACTAGATTTTCGCATCGATACATGTTTGTTTTAATGTGGATGCGCTGTCACTTTAATTCAGCGCCAGCACATCAAACCTTGCGGAAACGATCGCAGCACAGCTGTATGGCTACGCGCTCCTGGAACGCACTGACGGACCGAAGCCTCGTTTAGTGTGAAAGCTGTATCCGTTAACATGGGTACGGAAAAAATATGCACCGCATACGCACTCCAAACGGAGTATGTGTGAAACGGGCGTCAGCAGGTGCAATGCTCGATGTATGCGCCACTTTCATACGGCTTTCTCGTGCCACAATGCCTACAATGTTAGTTTTGTCCACACCCTTCTTTCGTCATCATTATATTTAATGGGGAAGCCAAAATGCTCCCATACATGCGATTTGAATGATGCGGGAGGCTTTTCAAGTTCTTCTACTTCTCCGCTAGCCACTGTTGACTGATTAACATGCCCTATTCACGTGAACACATGTGTTTCTCTGAAACTCAGCATCGAGTTTAAAGGAACGAGATCACTTAAAAAGCAATATCGGCAGAAAAACTGTCTTTTAGTCTGCGATCGCTAAACAATTCAGATTAATCCACAAGTAAAAAAAAAAAAGCACAATACATCCGCGGGTCACGTGCGTGCCGAACCGTGGGTCGTGATCAACTGCGATCCGTTACACCCCTAATACCCAGTCAAAACATATCTACAGGAAAAATATATATTCAACTTTTTTCCCCCCATGATACCACTATTGTTTGATTAACATTGAGACAGGCAGCCTATATATGAAGACCTACTGTACCTGCTCTAATATAATGTCACACATCCGAGGTTTTTCCCCAACAGTTAATCAAATGTTCACTTAAGACATAACAGATAATGTTTGCGTGCATACTCGCCAAGACAGATATTTAGAAATACTGTAATTCTATTGGAATTGCGTGCTGTCTTTGATCTTGGGATCTGCGAGTAAGATTGTTTTGTTTACATCAGCATGAGTTGGAAAATCACATTTCGTTGGTTCAGACTCATGCCATCGAGAATTTGCTGTGAATATTCACAAAGTTACCAAACGATACCAAACTTGTGCCGAATTGAAGTGCCAGTCGTCAAGAAGCGAACAGAGAAAAAAGGTGAAGTTAATCCTCTCAGAAAACATACAGATAAACATTGAGATGTTTCTATTTGGAGCATTGGGATCGCTAGACAAGGGGGCTTGATGAACTCATTTTTGTGAAAACCTCGAATTCGACCAAAATTTACATTTTTCTCTTGTTTTGCTTGGAGCTCGTAATTAGCCTGTGCACATTCGGACTCATTTTGCCAGCACGGGTCACATATAATAAAAGTTTTTATAGCAAGATTATATTTACACTATGTGGAAAATAACACATTTTCTTAGCGATAGATGATATTTACAGTAAGTGAAAATAGTGATATATTCTATTTACACCATGTAAAAGTAGCAGTTCTTTGCAACATGTGTAAATAGTAATTAGATGCTATTTACACTTTATTTTGACAGATACATACTATTTGCACCTCAGTATTCTTGTACATTAACAGGATGCTATAATAACAGTTTAAATGATTTATTAAATGGATGCCGCCTTAATGGGACAATAAAAGCCCTCCCTAACCCTACCCAATAAATACTTTTATTATTATTAAACATTTCGTTAGGCACTTTATTTTCCCTTTTAGAACATTTTATTGAAAGTAAATGCCTTTTCGATGTGATATGTAATGGGGGAAAGGGAGAAGAGCGAGTTCTGCAAAAGGCAGATTCAAACCCAGGTTGATCGCTTCAAAACCAAGATCCTTAAGCCTTACATTTTACTGATTGCGCCACTGTAGACATTTAAATATGCACGTTTTTTAAATCTTGTTTGGCCCAACCAGGCATTGTTAGCAACCTTCTACGGACACAATGAAGCTTGAGTCGCCATTGGCTAGTACATTTTTTTTATTTTATGTTTGTAACCAAGGAGAGAGAGCAACCATTGACTACCATAGTATTTTTTTCCCTACTATGGTAGTTAATTGTTGCTCTAGCTGCTTTGTTACAAACATTCTTCTTCTTTTGTGTTCAGCAGAACAAAGAAACTCATACTGGTTTGGAACAACTTGAGGGTGAGTAAATGATGACAGAATTTTCATTTTTGGGTGAACTATCCCTTTAAGTTCTCTGTGGCTCTTTGGGCTGAAATGGTAGGTTTTCCAAATCAAGTGCAAGGTTTCATTTACACGACTCATTAAAGGGTAACTAAACCCTAGACCAACTTGTTTTAGTTAATGATCTGTAATACTGGGGCTTTATTAATGATGTTCATTGATTCGAGTCAATGTTTTGACATTTGAGTATAAAGTGTTTTAATTTTATAAAATATGGTGTAAAACCGCCAAAGTGCTGCCCTCTTAGGGTTGAACGGTGGCTACTGCAGTTGAATTTTCCTATTGGACGTTGTGGTACATCGTGACGTAGGATGGTACCGCTAACGGCTCACTACCACGCCCCTGGTACGAGCTCACCACGCCCTGGCATGAGCTCACCACGCCCTTGGCTCAGCCCCTGGTATAAAAACATCTTGTTCCGTCAAATCCACTGTAGCGAGTCAGGAGTTGGAATTGCAAGTATTGAAAATTATCAGGATAGTGTATATTAGCATCTAGTTAGCATAGCCATTTATATAGTTATATAGATTATTTCGAGTAGCCTAGTTTAGTTAATTAATTAGCATTAAGTTCCCGCCTAGAGCTGGAGTGTGCAAACTGCATTTTACGCGGGATTGTTTCTCCAACGCAATGGAGGTGGAAACGGGCTTCTGCAAACAGCTTGTGCTGAAAAGCGACGCAGTGCCAAACGCTGCTCCTCCTGCATGGACTCCACCACCGCAGCGGTGTATGTGTTTGTTTTGTGTACGTTACTTATTAAATTAATTAACTGGACTTAACACTTTGGTCTTGTCATATTTCATAGCTATATCTTTATTTATTATTTGGTATGTGTGTTTTGTGTATATTACTTATTAAATTAACTAGACTCAACACTTTGGTCTTGTCATATTTCATAGCTATACCTTGGGTATCTCCCTACAACAGACGTTCTCTACCAGGGACAGTGAACTGCAGTGTCCACACGTGCACCTGTTGAGACAGAATCATTTGTAACTGTAGAGGGAGACTTGAAATCTTTTTTGGTTTGTTGCTTAATTAACACTAAATCATACCAAAATTAACCTAAATTCATGGGTTTGAAATGTTTTAAAGTTTGTTAACATTTGCTATGAGCATTAGCCACAATGCTAATGTTTTACCACTCGGACACTGGTCCCATTCTCTCTTGCGCTGCTGTTTCAGTATCGTTGGTATCAGGAGTTAACGCAGTTTGAGCCAGCGGCTCGAATCGATAAGGCTCTGGCCCTGCGTCTTCAGACAATTCACCGTCCTCCACTTCAGGTGAAGGTGGGGGAGAAAAGTCCTCTACTTCAAATGACCGCTCTGTTGCAAAACTACTGGTGTCACTCCAGTCATTCTCCATATTTTCGAGTCAGACAGCTGTCAATCAATCCGTCACTGCGGGTCTCAGGTGCACGCCCTCCGCTCAGCCCCGCCCTCGGTTCATCCCCTCTGTGTCCGCCGGGCTCTTAAGCTCTGAGCAGGGGTTTAGTTACCCTTTAAGCTCATCTCTTTCAAAACCCCAAGAAGTGCCAGCTCCAGCCTGTGAGCCATACAGTGAATGTCTATCAATTTTGAATTGTCCACTCTCAAGTTAGGAACACACCAAACCGATGCCGACCAAGTAGTGGCAATGAAAGCAGACTGCGGAGATGGCTCACTTTGGTTCGCGTCGGCAGCGTCTGGATCCAAGCAGACGCTCGACATCTGACGGCATTCAACATGTCGAATCGGCTGAAAAATAGCCGACGAGGACCAACGTCAGCCGACGGTGGGAACACACAGAGAAAACTTAGTTGGCCAACGCACGAGAACTGCCCGACGGCCTGGTGTGTTCCAGGCTTCAGTTTTGCAGCAACACCAGCTGTTTGTCCCATTTACATTTACGCTTTTATCCAAAGCAACTTACAGGGGCCTTATTACAGGGACAATCCCCCTGAAGCAACATGGAGCCTTGCTCAAGGACACACTGGTGGTGACCGCTGGGATTGAACCAGCAACCTTCTGCATATCAGTTCCATGGTTTAACCCACTGGACCACCAACTCCACATGTTCACATTTGCACCATCAGCACAGAATCCAACAAGATTTTGCTTCCAGTCATCTAATCCAAATTTTGACATTGAGGATGGAATGCAGTCAGTCACACCATCAGCATGAGTATGTCGAGACAAGATGATTAACTGGCAACCCATCATAAAAATACCTGACATAGTCTTTATAGTTTGAAACCCTTTAAAGATTGCAGGTTCTCAAATGGTCTTTGCCTGAAGCCATCACACTATCACGACAATCTGCATGTCGTTTGCTGTTTGAGTGCACTGTGAGATTTTCACGTTTGAAACTGCACGACCCTGAAAGTCTGTTTTACCGGCCAAGCTAGGTTTTCTACTGCAGTACTTGCATGTCATCACATTTTCCTCCTCATTATACAAAAGCCAATCTAAGTCCAAAAGCCACTGAGTTTGAAACGTTTGCTTTTCCATTACACTTTTGGATTCGATGCACAATTTTTTTTCACCACATTTGACGTGTTTGGCTGGGGTTTGCCGGCGTATTCACCGTCTTCTGTCTGCACAGAACTGGACTCTGCTCAGACTTGCATCTATTTGTATCCACAATACAAGAAAGAAAAAAGACCATTTAAATCTAATGCGTCAATTCTCTTGACACGGCATGTATAGCCTATCTCTTTGTCTCATGTTGCGTACACATGGCATGTGTGAGCTCAGCTAAGAGATGATGTGTAATGCGGGCTGGGCAGGAATTTAAATGATATCTGCGTTAAACTTATTCTTTGCATCTAACTCAGTGACAGGCGAGTAAAATCTGAAAATGTACTAGCCATTGGCTAATTAAAGACATTATTTTGTCACCTAGCGGGAAATGTACTCGCATATGCGAGCGACTGGTGTGAATAGACACTCCGTTTAATAATTGCAGCATAACTACAAGTCGTTTTTTTTTTTTTAAATGTGCCCATTAGAAATTGAAACTGCGTAGGAGAATGACACAGATTAGGACAAAATTGTTGAATAAAGTCGTTATTTTTGTTTGTTTTTGCGCACAAAAAGTATTCTCTTCACTTCATAACATTGAGGTTGAACCAGTCACATGGACTATTTTAACGATGTCTTTCCGACCTTTCTGGGCCTTGAAAGTGTTAATTAAATGGCTGTTTATGAAGAGGCCAGAGGGCTCTCGGATTTCATCAAAATATCTTAATCTGTGCTCTGAAGATGAACGAAAGTTCATCTTACAATTAATGGTTACAACTATCTTGTTGTAACCATCTCTGAGCTCAGTATAATGCTTGAAGAAAAATGTGGTTTCTATTTGCACTTTGAATATTGAGTACTTTGATTATGGTATTATGGTTATTGTCTGCTCTTAATATCTGATCAATTTGTGGGAAGTTCAGTTCAGTTAGGAGGTCAACAGAAGCTCATGTGCAGTTCTAAGGTCTGAAGAGACAAACATACAGGAGAGAAGCCAGTCAGTTGAGTTTTTGGCAAAACCTTTACAGTACTTGTTGTCTTTTACTGCATAAAGGAGAAACTGAAAGGACATTCATTACAAGATTATCATCAGTTAAAACATTTCAAAAGCACCTGCAAACAACTTTTCTAGTCATGTATTTCATCCTTGAGGATTGTTTAAAAGTACTATGTAAAAATCTTGTCTCGTTCTCGTGAGATGTAAATTATGCATTAGCACATAATTGTGTCATTATGCTAGTTTCACACGTTTTGGCCCTATTGGCATGTTTAACATAGAAAAACAATCTTTATGATTGACCCAGTGAGTCGTCCGTGTTCATACCGGTTCACACACAGCATCATACCGGTAATTTACTGGTAATGTAACTACTTCTGAATTGCCCGAACAAATTTAACAGTTCACACATGATCTCTAAAAGATGTGAATTTTAATCTGATTCTGCTTTCGGCAGTAAGTCCAGGACTTTTAGCTCTGTTTAAACCGTCTTACCCTGTTTAAGACTCCATCTGAACCTGCTGATCTCTGATCAGAGACATCAAACACATCTCATATTTACCATGTAGCGCATGTTGCTGGCCGGCGGATTCGCGTTGGTGCGGCCCATGTTGTGTTCTCTCACACATTCCTCAATAAACGCTGGATCCCAGATATCAAAGAAGGGCTCGCTGGAAACCACATTTAGTAGAACCGTGACCGAGATCAGAACACGAATAAAGTCACTCATCTCTGAGTTTGACTGACGATCGAGAGAGAACTGTTTCCTGTTAGTGGTGTGAACATCACCCTCAATTTTTTTTACTCACTTCTGCTTCTGTCAAAACCTCGGTTGACATACACCGCACTGCATTGTGGGTTTAACCACTTCCTCCTCCTCACCATGAATGCTGGTTATCACCAGTGTAGCGTTTTAGGGTTACATATATTATTAAATTACATTAGCTCAATAAAATTAATAGGGAATTATGGGTGTTAATATTTAGGGATTTATGATGAATCATAACAGGTTATAATCGAATCATAAATCTCCAAAATCACCCAAAAAGGGGGATACCTAACCTAGGTATTTATGCAATATATATATATGGTTAACAACAATTTATTTCAATTAACTACGGATATATATCTGTATTAAATAATCACAGAATAACCTCTAAGGAGTTGATTCAGAATTCCTCTAATCCGTTCTGTTTAACGAACGAGCAGTACAATCCTTATCAACTTTCACTAGGTCTTCTACCCAATTTTCGGGAAGTTTATCCCTCTGGCCACAAAGGACAAACTTTCCGAGTTATGGTATTAATTAAAGCATTCATTGATACTTATAAGAGCTCGTAGCTTAGATCTGACATTAAAGGGACTCGTGTCTTGTGAGCAACAACAATGACAATCAAAACGTGGATACAATGGTTTTAACAATGATTGGTACTACGACTACATACGACTAAATAAAGGATACATGTATGTACAGAATAATGGAAAGTAAAGGAGGATGAGGAGAAAGGAAAGGAAGAAGGGTATGGTCCGCTCAGACACTTTCCCAAACATAACTACTAGAGCCAGCAAGAACAATTTTCAATTTTCACCATACAATCTTAAAACGCATCTAAATTTCGATAGAATTGATACTTGCATGGTTTCTTTGTGTTGTGTAAAGCAAAATGCGTGCGTTGGCGTTTCTCAGAGCATTCATGCGCTGAAGCTCTCTCTCCGTTTGGTTCTTCCGGAGCTTGGTTGGTCCACGGCAGGGCTGGACTGGTAATCTGGCATACCGGGCATTTTCCCGGTGGGCCGACGCACTTTGGGGCCGATACAAGGTTATTTATTTATTTATTTAGGTTTTTTGCCACGGACTGGCCCATCATGCAGGGACAGCGGCCCATTGGTTTGTCTTCTGAATTGACTGGCCACAGCGAGAGAGACCTTCCTTCTTCCATATTCATAGACTGTGTCCATATTAGGCGCTGGTTTTTTTTTTTTATTGTATTTTTATATTTTTTATTTGGGCGCATGAAACTGCAAAAGGCGAATATCCGCACAGCGCTGCCGCTGACGAACATGCTCTGCGTTTCTGCTGCTCTATTAAGTGATGAATGGCACTTTGACTCTGAATTTTGTTTTATACAATCGTGTGATATGGTAACATAACGGTTCTTTGGTGAATCAGCTGAAAACAGCCGTGAGCATGTACATACACAACGAGGTAAATTGGAAAATGGCAATACACACTACAAACTTCTCACCCTAGCACAACCACAATTTACCTTGCAGCTACTAACAGTGAAGAAATATGGTGTATTGGCACAAATGTATTTATTAAAAATGTTGCTATTATTATAGGCTACATTAAATATTGCGCAATATAAATCACTTTTATAGAGGCTGTTTTTGTATTTTCTATGTGTTTACAATATTTTTTTGCATTTGCAGTAAATTCAATAATATCCATCATTATTTGTCCCTGTCCTAGTTTTATTTATTTACTATAATGTAAGGCCCTAACCCCCGCAAAAACATTCACGAGGATCTCATGGGACAGATGGGCTGGGTTTGCCAGGGCCGAATTTTATCCCCAGTCCAGCCCTGGTCCACGGGAGCAGGGCCGGCCCAAGCCCTAATGGGGCCCTAAGCAGAATTTTATTTGGGGCCCCCTCTGTGCCACCAATACGATTGACTATTGTTAATTCTTGATAATTCGCACACCCAGTATAAATTGTATTAGTTGTAGCTGTGTTGCTTACATCATGTCTGCCTGTCATGTTTTTACCCTTTTACGGTTTTTAATTGTAACAGTAGCAAACCCACAGGAGTGATCAGGCGTTAATATTCAAAGTCTTACAGTAAGTCTTACAGTAATACAGTTCACACTGGGATATGTACTTTTTTTAAGTAGTCTCTTATCCTGAATATGCTCACTTTTCCCCAGGATTCTTTGATGAATAGAAGGTTCAAAATAACAGCATTTCCCTAAAATAGAAAGCTTTCAAAAAAATCTGTTGAACTTTGTTCAACACTGATAATCATAGATGTTAGTTGAGAATGATTTGTGAAGGATCATATGACACTGAAGACTGAGTAATGATGATAAATTCTGCTTTGATCACAGGAATAAATTACACTTTACTATATATTCACATAGAAAACCTTTTTAATTTTCTAAATAAAAACTTCCTAATTGTAGGCTACACAACTTATAATTTCAAGGGAGAAACTGGAAGCTATGCTGTCTACTCTGTCCAAAACATGCAGCACGTCAGACAAGATATTCGCACTAAACCATATAGCGCATTCTCAAATCCATCCATTCATAAAAAGGTTACCGGGCAACTGACTAGTACGTTTTAGACGATTTTTCCGCGCTTTGGACTTTGAACCCTGACTAACAAGCGAATAGTGTCCAGCCGCTGGCGCTGTGAGCTCGTGCAGCGCTGTCAGAATCAATCTGTGCATATATTAGAAAACTTTTTGCAATTTCTTGCAATAATTGTTTAAGGCCATTTCGCGATTTCAATCATCATAAAATAACTTTGCCGGAGAGTAATTTATTGTGCTCTTGTACCCCTTTTCCACCAAAGCAGTGCTAGAGCTAGATCGGAGCCAGAGCCTAGTTTCAAATCGGTTCTTTGTGTTTCCACACCCAAAGCTCCAGCTCCGAGCCAGGAAAAGTGGTTCTTAAGTAGCACCAAAACATTGCTGGGCTAGAACAGGGCTAGAAGTAAGAACTGATTACGTCAGGCGCTGGGGGCGGGGTCAACAAGCCCAACACAGACTTGAGATCCGCCATTGAAATAGCAGCTAATGGAGCTAACAGCTGCTGCTCGTTTGTAATCTCCGTCTATACAAATTACGGCGAACTGCACGAATGCGTTGGATTCGCTGTGTTTTCGTTGTGTTTTGATGCCGATGTAGGATCGTAAAGCCATGTGAATCAATAGTAACGCAACGTTTGCAGTGTTGATGGAAGGCTTGTTGGCAGCGGTGCTGTGCAGAGACCGATCGCCGTATGATAACGAGTCCAGCGAGAGCACACGACTCCTTATGCTTTTGATTCACTCATGCGTTTTTTTAAATATTATACGTGGAGGGGTGTGCGCAGCGCCGATGCATCTTGAACAAGCCTGGTGTGTGTGTGTTTCCCGCTAGCGTTGCTGAGAAAGATGAGACGTATACAGTGACGTAAGACCTGGCTCTGTTGTGGCTCTCAGCATGTGGAAAAGCAAACGGTTCTTAGAAGGCTCCTCAGTTGAACCAACTATGAACTGGGACTAGCTCTGGCTCTGAACTAGCTCTAGCACTGCCTTGGTGGAAAAGGGGTATTGGGGGCCCTCTGGTGGCCAAGGGGGCCCTAAGCAGCCACTTAGTTTGCTTATGCCTTGGGCCTGCTCTGTGCGGGAGATTTAAAGGTGTTTAGAAGCGAGTGTCTTGGAAGGGAAAGTTCATCTCGTCCAAGCTAAGAAGGTTGCTCTGATGGAGCGCGCCGCTGGCCGTGTCGCGGACCGCGTCATCTTCAAAGGAAACGACCAGCTTGGCTAGGACGCGCGGGCGGAAAATTAAAGTTTGTCTCGTCGGAGTCTTTGCAAGTTGACTGAGCAAAAATGTGCTTGTGTTTCTGTCCTTTAAAGTCCATTAACCTACGCCCATCTTCCCTGAGATGACCAATCGTTGGTGTGAATTTCAGGCGGGAGAGGATTCCTTTGTTCGGATTTTATTACTCGATGGAATGTTCTTGCTGGCAGCCACAATGAGTAAAGTTTCGCTCCAAAAGGACTAAACATACTAACGGTATATCTCATAATAATATACTTTGCACCATTGACTAAGACAAAGAAAGAGGAACCTTTAGACATCAGACATGCCTTGGTTTAAACGCATAAAAGCAGTGTATCTTCTTTACAGAGCCATTTTGAGCATTTAAGATGGCTTTTACATCACATGAACATAAGAAATATAGGGAGCATGCAAACACTTAAGAAATCATCATGTATGTAATTTCTGGGATAGTTTAATTAAAGGGTAAATAAATGCTTTGTGTGTGTGTGTGTGTGTGTGTGTGTGTGTGTGTGTGTGTGTGTGTGTGTGTGCAGGGGCGTAAATTTCATCTAAAAGTTGGGGGGGACAATAAACATGAAATTTCTCAAGAGCAATTTTTGAAGGGGACACAAATAATACAGCCAAAATCGTACTTGTAAGGATATGTGTACCACAAAAAAAAAAAAAAAAAACATTTCATACTTATTTGGCGTTTTGGCGTACTGAAAAATTATCTAATGTCCGTTTTTCTTTTCTCTGTCATTTTATCTGACCAACAACACAAAGCGATAGTAGTTTAAATACGATTAAGGTTCACCACGCAGTCATATTATAATTATTAAATTCTCTTGCGTCTTCATAGTATTTTATACTATGATATTCAGATATTTAGATATTCAACTGCAGAAGCCTCTGATCTGCCACTTATTCTCATATTGAGCAAAACCCTACACAGATCTGACTGAACTTACGGTGTAGAATTAGCCAATTTTTAGAATTTGTGGGCGGGTTGCTTGAATTTTGGGTTCATTAGCCTATTATTCGTAATGAAAAACATAACAACAAAACAGTGCAATGACACACTCCCTTAAATAGGCGCTTTTACGCTTTGAAACCAAATCTTCGATAATATTGTCTGTCAGCGGTTTGCTCGTTCGGCTCGTGCTGTATTGAGCAGGCCCGTTCAGTTTTTAATTGTTTTGTCAGTTCTCTAACTGAACTCAATGATTTTATTACTATACAGCGGAGCGGGGCGGTGCGGCAGTGGGCAAGTGATGTTAACAGTGTTTTGCCTAATCTGTATTAAAAGAAAAGAATCACTTCATCTGACGTTTAAAGTGAATAAAATAGCCTTGACAGCTCCTTACTGGTGTTTCACAACTGCTGTCTGAAGAGCCTTGTTCTCTCCCCAAACTTGTGTGGTAGTTTTTCTACGGTCTATGGGTAACGTTAGTTGAGATGCACGGTGGATCAAACCACTGTGAGGCAAGGGGGGAGGGGGGACTCAAAATGTTTCTAAACTTAAAACGCATTTTTTGTCCCGTTTGTGTTTGTATTGTTTTACTACTTACACATTTATTTTAAGTATATATTGTTATATTATTTACAATACTCAGCATGGTTTTTAGGGGGGGACAGCCCTCAGATTGGGGGGGGTCCTGCCCCCCCCCCCCCCCCCCGTCCCCCCGTCCCCCCCGCGATTTACGCCCCTGTGTGTGTGTGTGTGTGTGTGTGTGTGTGTGTGTGTGCTATTAGAATCTGATTGAAGCTCTCACAGGGCCATCATCGTATCTTCTGGTCACACTCTAGCTGGTCATTAACCAGTCAGTGGTGCAATCTAACTCAGACTTGTTGGAGACATTGGAGCAGGGATTTAATTTATATGCAGAGCTGTGGAAGAGAAAAGCATCTCTGATGTTCCTTAAACGACTCATCCCTTTGATCCCATGAGAGAGAGACTCCAGTCACTACACCAGGTTAACTGGTTAAGTCCAATGGATGAAAACTTTAATATCATGATGTATCAGTTTGGTATCTCTACCACAAAAGTAGTTGTTATTGTGCAATCATGTTTGCAAAACTAAAATAATGTAATGCGCATCATAACCTGCATGTATATGGGGTGTAACTGTGGCTTTGCATATCTGGTTTCCTGTTACTGACGAGAGCAGGGCTTTATATGTCAGTTCTGATGTGATGTGTGGGAAACATGCTTTTCTCTGACCAGAAATGTTTTTGTCAAGGACAATGTCTGTCAGTGCTGTTAACTGAAAAGTCGATTTTGTTATTTGAAATAAAGCTAAAACATATAAATATATGAAAAACTTCAACTTAAAAAAACAACTCTTGCCTTGGCAGCTAACTGGAATAGAAAAAGTTTAATTTGAAGTGAAATTGAAGTACGAAAATGACTAAAACTGAAATAAAAATAAAGCTAAATGGAAATATAAAAATTTATAAAAACGACAAAAGCAACTAGATATAAGATATCCGAAAATATATAAAAATAAATACATTTGTACAATTTTAAAATATTAGTGATACTATAAAATACTACTAAAATAACACTGATGTCTATTGTGGTTTTTTGCATTTTGCATATTTATTTTATATTATAATGGGGTTTAAAAGTCGTTTTTTCAATGAAATTTTTTTTTCTTTTCTTACAAATTATATTATCAGAATTAAAGTTAAACTTAAAAAAGTTAAGTGAAAATTAGAAATGTTGCCATGTCAACTAATGGAAATAAATTAACTAAAATAAAAAATAAATAAATATTAAAATAAAAAAGGACAATAAAAATATAAATAAAAAGCAACTAAAATTAAAATGAAAACTGAAAATATAACGATAAATAAAATGTTTAAATATTAATAACTTTATAGTTTATATATACACTGATCAGGCATAACATTATGACCACTGACTGGTGAAGTGTATAACGCTTATTATCTCTTCATCACTGCACCTGTTAGTGGGTGGGATATATTAGGCAGCAAGTGAACATTTTGTCCTCAAAGTTGATGTGTTAGAAGCAGAAAAATGGGCAAGCGTAAGGATTTGAGCGAGTTTGACAAGGGCCAAATTGTGATGGCTAGACGACTGGGTCAGAGCATCTCCAAAACTGCAGCTCTTGTGGGATGTTCCCGGTCTGCAGTGGTCAGGATCTATCAAAAGTGCTCCAAGGAAGGAACAGTGGTCGACAGGGTCATGGGCGGCCGAGGCTCATTGATGCACGTGGGGAGCGAAGGCTGGCCTGTGTGGTCCGATCAAACAGACGAGCTACTGGAGCTCAAACTGCTCAATAAGTTAATGCTGGTTCTGATAGAAAGGTGTCAGAATACACAGAGCATCTCAGTTTGTTGTGTATGGGGCGGCATAGCCGCTGACCAGTCAGGGTGTCCATGCTGACCCCTGTCCACCGCAAAAAGCACCAACAGTGGCACGTGAGCATCAGAACTGGACCACGGAGCAATGGAAGAAGGTGGCCTGGTCTGATGAATCACGTTTTCTTTTACATCACGTGGATGGCCGTGTGTGTGTGTGTGGCTTACCTGGGGAACACATGGCACAGGTGCACTATGGGAAGAAGGCAAGCCGGCGGAGGCAGTGATGCTTTGGGCAATGTTCTGCTGGGAAACCTTGGGTCCTGCATCCATGTGGATGTTACTTTGACACGTCCCACCTACCTAAGCATTGTTGAGACCATGTACACCCTTTCATGGAAACGGTATTCCCTGGTGGCTGTGGCTCTTTCAGCAGATAATGCGCCGCCACAAAGCAAAAATGCTTCAGGAATGATTTGAGGAGCACAACAACGAGTTTGAGGTGTTGACTTGACCTCCAAATTCCCCAGATCTCAATCCAATCGAGCATCTGTGGGATGAGCCGAACAAACAAGTCCGATCCATGGAGGCCCCACCTCACAACTTACAGGATTTAAAGGATCTGCTGCTAACATCTTGGTGCCAGATACCACAGCACACCTTCAGGGATCTAGTGGAGTCCACGAGTCAGGGCTGTTTTGGCATCAAAACGGGGATCAACACAATATTAGGTCATAATGTTATGTCTGATCTGTGTATAAAGTATAATAGTAAAATTACACTGATGTCTATGTAGTTTATATTTTACATATTTTATACTACAGCGGGGTTTAAAAGTCTGAAACTAAAAGTGGAAATCCCTTTTTTGTTCATTGCTAATGATGTAATCAGATAAATATAAAAAAATGTCATCCTCATTTTGTGTCTGTTTTTTTAAATCACAGATTGTCAATGTGTTCTCAGACTTTTGGATATGTAATGTTTATTAAAAAGTACACAGTCTCTTAAAACATTTATTTGCTAAATGCTACAGTAATTCAAGTATAGTTGACTATAAAGTGATCAGTGTCTCATAATATTCCAGTGTTTAGTGTTCAGATGCCAGGGAAAACAAACAATCGTACCGTTTTTCACCATTATGCCAAAATTATTTGAGCACAGAATCAAGTATTTCATCATACATTTTAACACAACATAAGATGAGCATGAGCATAATTTGAGCAGCATCAGTATCTCAGATCCCCAAAACCACATGAAACTACCACCGATAACCATAATGTGTGTGTGTGGGGGGCCTGGTAATGATTATGTGGAAAAAATATCGCCGCAAACATGACAATATCTGAAATCCTTGTCCTTGTGGGTACAGTTTGTACGGTACAAAACCCTATAAAATACAGTTTGTACAGTATAAAAATCATTGTGTCTATAGAAAGTCCCCAAAAAACATGAAAATACAACACGTGTGTGTGTGTGTGTGCATTAAGACAGCACACAGGTTTTACTGCTCTCATCTGTCGTGTCCCTTTCAACGACAGTTTGGAGGAAATGATCCCAGTCTGGCCCTGATAGTGGCAGTTCCGTCTGAAAATGATTCCAGAACCTGTCAGAGAA
Organism: Romanogobio albipinnatus; assembly: GCA_023566225.1. Classification (NCBI taxonomy): domain Eukaryota; kingdom Metazoa; phylum Chordata; class Actinopteri; order Cypriniformes; family Gobionidae; genus Romanogobio; species Romanogobio albipinnatus. Next base: position 54,209,382 of record CM042245.1, on the reverse strand, counting down.
AAACAAACGCTATTATAGACCTGATAGTCATGAAGGCCACTCCCTTGCTTTTCTCATATTGGCGATATTATTATTGTTCACTTAAAGGTGCAGTGTGTGAATTTTAGTGGCATCTACCGCACAAATAACCATTTACATCTTAGGACATTTGTGTTATAAGAATGTACAGGGAGACTTCAGATATAAAAACGGTGTTTCCTTAGGCAATGTTTTCTCAGTAAAATCATATTTCCTATTAATTCAATAGAATGTGTGAGCTTACTAGGGAATACCAATATGGCGGTGTGGTGGCTTCACTTTCTATGACGTCATGAGCAATCCAGTTTATATAGATCAGTGCTTAAAACTCATCTGTGATCACCAAAATTACATATTTAAACACTTTTTTTTGTATTCATGCCTTAAAATAGCTTGAAAGTACACCCTTGTTTCATTTAATATACACGGATCCATGAATATGCAAATTAGACCCGCCTCCACTCACTCACACACCAGCTCAGAAACCCACACGGTCAGCTCGTATACATGACGATGTATCAGAATGGTTATGCGTTTTATGTATCACTCCCTACAATGGTAATTAGTATGATTATCCTTTTGTGTGACTACCTTATCAAACAGCTAATAATGTGTTGCTAATGTTACACAAACCATTCTCCATGGTCTTCTATAAATCGGCCACCTTGAACATCATAGTACATCAGTGGAGAAAGGCATATAATCCATCAAAACATTGTGAAATACATCATATATATAATTCATATGCTAAATGTACCGGATTTTTCATATCAACAGAAAAATACAGCCGGCTTCTCTTGAGACTCCCCTGCTTCAGAGAATGGTTAATGATATGCTAAAGCCCCGCCCCCCTTGTGACGTGATTGGTTACACGGTAGATTTTGACGTCAGTAACACCAGTGATTACAAACCGTCTTTTTTGCTGCAGTTTTAAGGAGAAATTACTCAGCAATAGGGATGTAACGGTACACATTTTTGTACCGAACTGTTTCGGTACAGGGCTTTCGGTTCGGTGAACGGTTCCAAATGCAAACTTTAACAGTCGGCTTGTTTTACACACGGAACACACTTCAATCTGAGTTCCCACACGAACATATTAAGTTTTCAGTTCATTTTATCACGAAATTCAAACGCCCTTTAATATGACGTGAGAGAACACTGTATATGCATTCGCCATCATCTCTTCTTCAGTCAAAGAATAAACATGAATGAACATCTGAAGGTGTGTTGAGAATACATTACAACTTTCTGTCACGTATCATGTGCCGTGTAATCGCTCAGTCTTTCAACCACGGAAAGACGTCAATAAAACCGCTTGTAAACAATGTCACGTAGCATCACATTTACCTCAGGAGTCATTGAGTGTCCACAGCTGTGCGTTCACTAGAGAGATCAACTCTTTCACTAAATATATGCACCTATATTAATTCTACTAAGCCTGTTAGTGATGTCTTGTTTATTTAATGTATGTTTAAATAAACCTGTCATGAAAATGACAGCCACTGCATAAATGATTATATCTCAACAACGAACTGGAGTAAAAACATAATTTTATAATTAGATTTAGAGGTTAATGCAAAAACTGCCTTATGTGAAGTTTGCATACAATGTGTTATTTGAGTGTTGATTATTATATCTAAAAATAAATAGCAATTGAATTTAGGCTAATAGTTTGGGCTCTGTCCTTTAATATTACAGTAATGTGTAAATAAGGGCTCCCTATATAGTTTACAGCATTATCTTTAAGAAACTTTTAGTTATAATTGAATTAATTTAAGGACAGACACATTTTGTTCAGAAAACCAGTTTAATAAATATAAATAATATAATATATTTTCCGGTTTCTCCGGAAAAAATGGCGTTTGGGGGCTAAAATATGTTTTTTTTTGGCAGGGTTGCCTGCTAAAATGTGCATTCCTGGGTCTAAATATCACATAATTGGGGTCGCTTCAACCCGCGGACATGGTAAAGCAGGCCCCCGGACCGTGTTCAGTTGAGTTCTGTTGACATTTGACAACTAAGGTTATGCGTCGCTCTGTTGCGCTGATTGGTTGTAGGTCTATCCAATTGAGGTCTTTCCTGGTTCGGTTGAAACACACCCCATAATCAACAACATCAGACACATATTCTGACTAGGGCCAATGGTGTTGAGTTATGAATCTGCACATGGTTTGTCTAAAAGCATATTAAAAGCATATTAAAAACTTGATTTTCGACATTCCTCCTTATTTAGAACCTCTTTGGCAATAAAATTGAGTGAAGAACCTTTTTCCTATGAGTGAAGTCTTTGAAGTACTTTGGGGTACACACAGAGAGAAAAGGTATCAAAATTGTATCTTTAACCTTAAAAGGACTTTTTTTTTTACCACAAAAGGTTCATAGTAGTACCTTAAGGTATGTATTTGTACTCTAAGGTACTAATATTAACCTTTTAGGAGTAAAAAATGAACCTGACCCAGTGACAAGCTGTTGTACCCCTAAAGGTACAGTTTTGACACCTTTTCTCTCTGTGTGAAGCTATATACACTCACCTAAAGGATTATTTGGAACACCTGTTCAATTTTTCATTAATGCAATTATCTAATCAACCAATCACATGGCAGTTGCTTCAATGCATTTAGGGGTGTGGTCCTGGTCAAGACAATCTCCTGAACTCCAAACTGAATGTCAGAATGGGAAAGAAAGATGATTTAAGCAATTTTGAGCGTGGCATGGTTGTTGGTGCCAGACGGGCCGGTCTGAGTATTTCACAATCTGCTCAGTTACTGGGATTTTCACGCACAACCATTTCTAGGGTTTACAAAGAATGGTGTGAAAAGGGAAAATGGTAGAGTCAGAATTTGGCGTTCTCAGAATGAGAACATGGATCCATCATGCCTTGTTACCACTGTGCAGGCTGGTGGTGGTGGTGTAATGGTGTGGGGGATGTTTTCTTGGCACACTTTAGGCCCCTTAGTGCCAATTTGGCATCGTTTAAATGCCACGGCCTACCTGAGCATTGTTTCTGACCATGTCCATCCCTTTATGACCACCATGTACCCATCCTCTGATGGCTACTTCCAGCAGGATAATGCTCCATGTCACAAAGCTCGAATCATTTCAAATTGGTTTCTTGAACATGACAATGAGTTCACTGTACTAAAATGGCCCCCACAGTCACCAGATCTCAACCCAATAGAGCATCTTTGGGATATGGTGGAATGGGAGCTTCGTGCCCTGGATGTGCATCCCACAAATCTCCATCAACTGCAAGATGCTATCCTATCAATATGGGCCAACATTTCTAAAGAATGCTTTCAGCATCTTGTTGAATCAATGCCACGTAGAATTAAGGCAGTTCTGAAGGCGAAAGGGAGTCAAACACAGTATTAGTATGGTGTTCCTAATAATCCTTTAGGTGAGTGTAAAAACCATGGTAAATGAATATCAATTGGTACATGACATTTCCAATTGATACATTCTTATGTAGTTTTCCTTATTGTGATGATTGGTCTTTACTTGTGGTGGTAAACATCAGGATCTCGACTCATTCTGTTGTTGAAGCCGATGTACAAGTCGTCCCACAGCAGCCCGTTCAAAACCACGTGTCTCATCACGCCAACTCTGTTCTTGATCTAAACACACAAGTTTCATGTAGTAAAACAGTGGATATATCATCCAACACATTCTAGTGCTACGGGACTTTAGTCAGGTCACCTCCTCGTACGAGTGATCTCTCTCCGGCCGCGTGTCTGGGAAAGAAAAATCCAAAAAGTCCACCAGATAGTCGTAACCTCCTTTCAGGGGGTTGAAATCATCATCCGTCTCAATGACCTGATGGGAAAACACTCAGTGTTAGAGTTTAACACATCTTTAGGGCGGGGTTGTTTATGTATGTGTGAGATCCACCAGCCGTTTGGCTATAAAAAGTTTTATTTACCCGGATGACCAGATTGTAGCCTTTAAATCCTGCCCAGTTATAATAGTACCGGATCCAGCTTTTGTGTTTAAAGATTTCAGCTGAAATGGAAGCATTCAGTTCATCCACATACAAGTCAAAGTCCCAATTGTCCTTGTAGATCTTTGTATCATTGGGCGGTTCAGTGATGGCATGACTCCTATAGTTATGATATTAAAACCAGAAAAGAAAATGGAAAAACAAGCAGAAATAATTAGCGACTCGTGCTACATGCTAATTCACTCGTGCATGATCATAATTCTCAAATCAAAGTTAAACAGCTGCATGCTCAAAAACTATAAACAAGGTCAAAAACAATGTCAGAGACGACATTCAGTATGTTTACAGAAAAACAGATTACACTTCTACAGGCCCGGTTCTTGCTAAACACCTTCAAATGCCAGCAAAAGCACCCTCAGTTGATACTGTAATAATATTGGCGAAACAGTTTTGCAAATTTGTGTCCGAGCTCTGGAAAGCGTCAAATGCATCTATATTTACAGTGTGTTTTTTGCAGCGGTGAGTAATGTAGCCAAACACAGATATATTGTAGTTGTTGATCTCTCGAACGCGATCAGAATCTCACCGCTCAAAACCAAGTATATTTTAGGCTATTATAGTTAATGCAGGCTCGCGAAACCTCTCATTAACAAGACACGATGTAAGTAAGAGATTTATTGTTGACAACTTCATTTTTATAACGGATCTTTGTGAGATCGGGATGAACTGACAAAGCATAGCATTTTAGTGATTGTGATCTTGGCTCGCTTTCGAGGCTAGTATATCAAATTCATTGATTAAAACTATTGCTGCTAAGAGAACCGACGGCCAATTTCATGCTGCAAAGTTTCGGAAGTGACATCTAAACATAAATGCCACTCTGCAATATCCTCCTGAGACCCAGAATACAGGTTTTGCCTCTGTAGAGGACATTATATTTTAGCGAATTTCTCTGACAACGTACACAGTTTTAAGTCTGGATATTCTTATGAAATATTATTACACGCCTTTTTACATTACATATTGTCCCAAAACACATTAATATGCAAATTAGATACTATTAGATATTGCATGGTAAAATAGTATATCGAATTATTCTGTTATATCTTTCATAACATTTAGAATCATCTTTATACAAAGTTTGGATAAAAAAAGCTTGAAGCAAAAAAATTTGACTGGTGAATGAAAAAAAATCCCATTATTTTTATCTATTCATGTCTTTTAATTTTCTCAATAAATGGGTTCTGATGTCTACTGAGCAGAGGATATAGCATATAGCATAATTAATATCCATTTGTTTTTTATGCTCCAAACAATGCAATGACCTAAAAAAAAGGTCTTTTTTTTCTGGTTCTCAGAAGGATGGCATGTTAAAATACTAGTAACCAGAGGTGGACAAAGTACACAACTCCATTACTTAAGTAAAAGTACTACTGGTTAAATTTTACTCCGTTACAAGTTCTGAAAAATGATTTTTACTTAAGTAAAAGTACAGAAGTATTTGTTTTTAAAAGTACTTAAGTATCAAAAGTAAATTTCCTTTTTTATGTCAATGCATTATTTTATTTTATTTTATTGTTGCATTGTTGTATAAATGCACGCTTTGCCATCATGGTTTAAGCCAGTCAGTGATGCTCCATCCGACATGCTATAGTGTACGACTACCTTACACTCATTTCAATACTTAAGCTCTTTACAAGTCACGTTAAGGCCGAATGCACGGACCCTATACTCTGATACACATCTGATATTCTCCCAACTGTTTACTCTTCTTTTTCTCCCAGACGTTTACATTTTTGAACATTTTAGGAGACATGCATCAAGTGTATGCCAACTAAACTAATCTTTAATCTTTTGAGAAAACTGAAACACACTTTCTAAATATGGCCATGGGTGCACACACTGCACAGAGGAACCGTCTTCCTACATTTGGCTGTAAACTGATTAGTGTTCAAAAAAATGTTGGGAAACTTCACATGACCCTACAAGAGTGATTACTGATGCAAAAAAAAAAACTTCCTCTGACTTTCAAAGCTGCTACAGAAACGACTTTCCACTTTGAGGACCTCGAAAGAAATGTAGAGGAGTAAAAAGTACAGTTTCAAATGTAGTGAAGTTAAAGTCAAAGTTTCCAGAAAAAATACTACTGGAGTACAGTACAGATATTCAAAAAGTGTACTTAAGTACAGTACTCAAGTAAATGTACTTAGTTACTGTCCACCTCTGCTAGTAACACATTAAAGCAATGTAAAGGTAGACCAATAGATTAAAAGACAAACATTCATAGCAAAATATTTTTGAAATTAAAGCTACACTGTGTGATATTTTCCCCCATCTAGCGGTGAAAAGGTATATGACCATCCAGTAAATATTAGGTTCTGTTCCTCCCAATTCCGATTTCGTTTTAACTCCTACGGTGGCCGTTTTAGTCCAAGATTAACATGGCTTCCAGTTCAATCCAGACACGGTGCCATCGAGTGTTAAAACGCGAAAGGCGAAGCTTGAATTTACGGGTATGTCCCTCTTTGGCTAATGTACTTTCAAGATGGAGGGGCAACATGGCGACCCCCATTCGAACCCCTTACCCGTATGTATTTTCAATGGCATATTATAAACTTAAGAGAATACTTTATTACTTGAAAGAAGTAAATATACATTAATGAGCACATATATTTTTGAAAGAACTAAGTGTTTTTAGCTAAGAATAAACTAAAAAAGTTACACAGTGTAGCTTTAAAATATAAATATAATAAAAGTACATTTTTTTTTACTTGAAATAAAAGAAACATTAACTAAAAAACAACAACTTTTATTTCAGCTAGTTAACAAAGCAACTATTATCATTTTAATTTAATCATTTTTGCTTGATGCACTAAAATAACAAAAACTGAAAGGATTATATAAAAATAAAGATATAATTAAATTATTAAATATATAACATAGACATATTAAAAAATAATAAAAATGACCAAAGCTCATGGCATAACATAACAAAATGACTTAAACTAACTAAGATTAAAATGAAAAGAGAAAATAAAAAACTTTTGATGCTGAAATAACTCTAAAGTCATTTCATTGTTTTTGCATATGCTGTACATATACATACGAATAATTTTTGTTTACAAGCATCAAATTATTACAGAATAAGAAAGAAAACATGATGAAAGGAAAAAAGAAACAAGCATAATATATGCATCAATGATTTTTAAGGAAAAAAAACCATTTGAAAACCGCTGATAATGCACTGAAGCTTCATATGCTAATGCTAATAAAGCCATAATACCTGTTAGATGGGTCATTTAGAGCGAGGGCCAGATCCAGGACAGAACCGGGTAAAGGTGTCCAGGTTAAGATGTTTGGACAGCTCTTCTTTATTGACTCGTTCAGGTCTACTGGGCTGTTCTTGGTGTTCGTCTCCTTTATGTACCTGTTAGTCATGGTCCAGTGTTACTTATTAGTGTTATATATACATTGAATTTTTTTTAAATATTATTACAATAATAATAATAATACAATATTTTTATTTTTGAATTTTCAGCATCATTACTCCAGTCTTCAGTGTCACATGATCCTTTAGAAATCATTCTGTACAAATATTCTGATTGGCCGCTAGAGAAACATTTCTGAATATTATCAATGTTGAAAACAGTTGTGCTGCTTCATATTTGGGGTCTTTGATAAATTGAAGGTCAGAACAGAATTTTCTGTAATATTTTTGTGATATTATAACCGTCTTCACCTGTCAGAGGGATGAGCTTCAGTGAAGTATCCAGCAAATGGGCAGTAGATCTTGGGCTGCAGGGATTTCACCAGCTGAGTCTTGTAGTTTAGCAGTTTCTTCCTCTCGGTCTTGATGAAATCCGCCTTCCAGGTTTCTGTCAGAATTATAATTAGAATGCAGAGTTGCTTGTTCCCATAATGCACCCTTTTAAATAAATAAACCTGCATGTGTAACAATGACTTTAGATATCCAAAGTATATATAATGTATACAAGTTAATACTTAAGACACCCCTCCATGGCCACAGGTGTTCTGAGACGTGCGCATGTGCATTTTGCTGGTTTAGCCTTAAAATATGATTTTTTTTTTGGTCATGATTTGAGCATTTAGAAACAAAATGTATGAGACAGATGTCATATTTAGTTGGTGATTTCAAATATGAAATGTGTTCATAATTTGGAGAATCTGATGTTTCCCCATTCAAAGAGATAGGAGCTGTAGTGGAGCGGCTAAGTGATATAACCGTTCAGTTTATGATACAAGCGTGAAAATTGGCATGAGCAGTCTCCATGGGTCACTTGACAAGAAAATTGTCCGAGCCACTTGAAATTTCAAGATGGCGGCCATTTTTCAAGATGGCCGACACCTTAGTGGAGCAGTTGTGATATAGTGGTTTATTTAGTGATACAAGCATGAAAATTGGCATGAGCAGTCTCTGATGGTCACTAGACAATAAGCCACCCACAGCTACTTGAAATTTCAAGATGGCGGCCATTTTACAATTAGCTGACATTGAACCCCACTCTGAGTTTAACAGCTGTGATATATCACCAGTGTGCCCTGGTAGTGCAGATATTCACTCTTGTCTAATCTATCAATAATCAACAAATCAATACAACTGTATTTTGATGCGTTAAAAGTTGTTCTTTAGAATAATCTAAAACATAAAAAATAAAATGACACCAAATCGTCCTTAATGAAAAAAACCCCAATAAATTTCTATCGGAAAATTGATCTTTTGAGGATCCAGGGGTAGGCCATCTTGAAAATAGAAATTTCAAGTGGCTGAGAGTGTTTTCTTGTCAAGAAATCCTTAGAGACAGCTCAAGGCAATTTTCATGCTTGTATCACCAAATAAACCACTATATCACAACTGCTCCACCAAGGTGTCGGCCATCTTGAAAAATGGCCGCCATCTTGAAATTTCAAGTGGCTCGGACAATTTTCTTGTCAAGTGACCCATGGAGACTGCTCATGCCAATTTTCACGCTTGTATCATAAACTGAATGATTCTGCCAAATATAAGCACTTAGCCGCTCCACTACTGCACTTGCATGACTGAAATAGCGTTTCTAAGATGGCCGCCTAGTGAAATGACTCGGGATGTTGATGTGTAACTCACCGGTGTACTTGCCGCCATGGAAGGTCATGGGGAAACCGGAGGCTCCGCCAGCGAAGTCGCTCATCATCAAGTCAACACCGTGAGGAAGACGTCCATTGTTTGGTCTGGTGCAGTCCACCGTATTCAGGATCATGTGACCTTGAAAGGTGTTTTTTTAAAATTTTTATTAAGAGTTTATGCAACTTATATACAGCAACTTTGTGCATTTCTGAGGGGTTTTAGACGCTTTTTTGCTGAAGATAATCTATTGTTTGTAGGTGAAAATTATTTCAACATTTTCTTACTGTTCTCTTTTTATTTTCACAGTTTGTTTTTTAAATAACATATATGCCTCGTTTCACAGAAAGGGCATAGATCTAACCAAGATTAGGCCTTAGTTTTATTAGGACATTTAACAAAAAACATTAATCTTGAGACAAAACAATGGTGCTGATTTATTTTAAGATGTCAGTGCAAGTTGCTTTCAGTTAAAACACGCATTTTACTCTGGGACTAGGCTTAAGAATCAGTCTGAATGAGCAGTTAAATACCTTTGTACTCCACGATCAAACAGGTGTCCATCTCAGGATGAACTCCGTCCATCAGAATCATAAACCTCAGGTGATCATCAACCTTTCAAATGATTCAAAAGCAGAGATAAAGAAAAGTAGGACACCTCAAAAAGGGGAAAAGGCCACCGAATCACTTACATTCTGCCACACACCGAACGGCACCACGTTGATGTTTGTTAAATTCACTCCACTTTTCTCCAGATACCTGCAACAAAACGCAAACAAACAAGTCAGATGGACTCCGGATCTCAGGATTCCTCTAGAGCAGGAGCCGATTCATTAAAGGGGTGATGAATTGAGAAATTCAAACACTTTCCTTTTAGCCTTTGATATATAAAAGCTCATCGTGATATAAGAATATCCTGTACGTTTCAGAGCTGAAAACGTCCTTGTTAGTCAAAGAGAAGCTGTTATTGACACCAGGCCCAGAAAACACTCGATCTCATAATGTTGACCAGACGTCATATAATTTAGAAGTGCCGCCTTAAGCCCCGCCCACCGACTCGTGGAGCTAAACGGGTCGCGCTTCCGAGCAATAAACATGCCGGTTCCAGCTCACGTGTGTAAGACTTTGTGCGTTTGTTTGCTTCATTTCACCGCGGAATCGATTGTAAACAAGATGCAGGTCGAGACTGGATTTGCAGACATATTGAGATTAAAACACAATGCTGTGCCTCCTATATTGGATCCGACAAGAACAGTGCAACACACTTGTGTGAGTAAAACATGTTTTTTTTTATGTGTTAGTATTGCATTGTTACAGATCGTTTGATATCTATTGATTACATGCCTTAGCACGTGGTCACAGGCTGAAGAAGGTGTTATTGGTTCATTCGTGATCAGACTCGGACTTGTAACGTTATGGGCCAGGGCTCGCAAAGCCCAACGTCCCGGGGGTATGTGCTTTTCAGACTGGCTACCAAAACGTATCACCGGCCTGCCGACGGGCTATCTTAAATAGTGAAATAACATTCCTTTCTTGCGCATGTGTGTGTGTGTGTGTACGGTTCGCAGTTATATTCACTGATCGGACCGGCCAAGTAATAAAAAAATAACATTCCAATCAATCGCGGGTGGATAAGAGATGAATCATTGTGTTTGTTTGATAAAGACATTTTTCAAACCCTGTGAGCGTTTCTCCAGACGCTTTCAAAACAATCCCCACATGTTCTGACAGGGGAGCTGAAGCTCATTAAATATGCAAATCTTATCCAATCCTAGCCGTGGGCGTTTACTTCCAAGTCTTCAGTGCGACATGCCCATCAAAACCGGGCGTTTTTCAGAGAGCCTCAAAACCAAGGCAGAAAATAGCCTATTACTTATTCATTATGATGTTTCTGAATGTAAAAACTACACAAACGTCATAAGTTGACCTCAGACAACAGTATAAAAAAATAAAAAAGCCAGTTCATGACCCCTTTAATGAAATCATAAAAATGTCCAACTGAAAACTTCTTAGCTGTCACGCCCTTCCTAAGAATAGATGTGCCAAGTCTGTGTTAGTGAGCACTTCTCCTTTGCCTGTTTGAGTTTCTTTCTTCTGAACACAAAAGAAGATATTTTGAAGAGTGTTGGTAACCAGTAAAAAAAAAAAAAAAAAGACTATGGAAGTCAAAGGCTGCCGTCAATGGTCTGATTATTTTTGTGTGTGTTCAGCAGAAGAAAGAAACTCATGCAGGTTTGGAACAACATGAGGTTGAGTAAATGATGGCAAAATTTACTAGAATAAATTTTGGGGTGAAATATAACAATTCTTCATGGAACCATCAATGCCTTTATTTTGAATAGGGCATGAAGTCGTTTGCTCTAGAGTTCAGTCTCACCAGAACACCGGCCGTGAAGTGTTTCCGACGTAAATGGGAATATCTGGACGCTTCTTGGAAAGAATTCTCAAAGTTGGGTAGCTGGCAGAAAAAAAGATGACAAGTTAGATTTTATTTGACGGAGCACGCCAACTTTTTGGGACTTTGGCTTATTAACTGCATTCCCCAGAGTTAGATAAGTCCATACATACATTGTGTGTGCCATAACTCTGTCTGACCAACCACCGTTAGCCTAGCTTAGCACAAAGACTGGATGTATATGGCTCCAGCTAGCCTACTGCTCATTTAATGACAAAAATAACACCAACATTTTCCTATTTACATGTTGTGATGTGTATAGTCACAGCGTGTACAAATAACAAGGTTACATGAGACACAGCCATCTTATAAACATATACATACTGGGGACTATATTCTCAGAAGGCACAACACTGCTCTACTTCTGCGAAGTGCGGAGTGATTTGCTCTCAGCACCTGAGAAGCCCTGCAGTGAATTCGCTTAGAGTTGGAGTAATAGTCAGCAATTACTAGATTGTTTACAATCATGGGTGTTCGCTGTATTGTAAAGAATTGCAACAATAAACAGGGGAGACCAGGTAATACAATGATATTTCATAGAATTCCAATCCAAAACACTGACCTGATAAATGTATGGCTGCTTGCTCTGGATATAGATCCAAACACACCTGTAGCCATCATCAAGCACCATCGCATTTGCTCTGAACATTTCACAGAGGACAACTATTTTGAAAAAATTTAATTTGCCACACGGACCATGAAATGTGTGCTGAAGGATATGGCCATCCCATCGGGGTCAAGGGATCGGCTGCGGTAAGTGTTCTGTTCTGTTTTTAGTTGACTAGCCTACTGTAACAGTGCCATTAGCTAGATCTAATGTAACGTTTGTGACACTGTTACATTAATAGGGCACAATGTATTGCAGTTTTTCCCGTGTATCCCCAGTAATGTTAATATTGTGTTGTCACGAACGCGCTCTGTCACAGTAACAAGTGAGCGGTGCTAGAGGTTATTCTCTGGACTGTAGCATTTATCTTGCTAATAAATTGGAGGGGAGATGGGCAGTTCTGTGGGTTCATTGTGCAAAAACAGCTACCTAGTCATGCTGGTTTTGTTGACGGAAGTAACAGTGCTGCTTCTCAGGTGTTGCGAGCAAATCACTCCCCAGAAGTAGAGCAGTGCTGCGCCTTCTGAGAACATAGTCCCCAGTATGTATACGTTTATAAGATGGCTGTGTCACATATAACCTTGTTATTTGTACACGCTGTGACTATATACATCACAACATGTAAATAGGAAAATGTCAGCGTTATTTTGTCACTTATTGAGCAGTAGGCTAGCTGGAGCCATTCACCTCCAGTCTTTGTGCTAAGCTAGGCTAACGGTGGTTGGTCAGACAGAGTTATAGCACACACAGAGATGCAGAGCTGCCAACTTTTCGAAAAATCTTGGAGTGGGATTTGGTGGGGCCAACCAAAATTTTGTCGCCGTACAAAGCTTTTTTTTTTTTTTGCCTCATTCAGCATAACGTCGCTGTCCGATGAAACTCACGTATGTCCAAAACGCTTACTTTTCAGGAAGTGAAAAAAACACTGTATTTCAAAAGCAGTTGAATGTATCGTTGTCATACTTGGTACGGCATCTTTACATGTAACCATATTCTTGCCAGTGTAATGATATAATCCACATTTGACCAAAATTGAGTTTAAATGGACATACGTGCATATTTTACAGTAACGGTGGTCGATACGCGTTCTTCCGATCATTAATTAGAATGGCAAAGTCGCGTTTCAGCAGAGGAATACGTGAGGAATACAGAGGAATACATGCTGGATATTCTCAGCCTCTGGCAAGCGGTGATAGCAGTATGAGTGAGGCATGTTCTAGTGACAATCATGACAGTAGCATTACAGGCTATAATTTGATCAGTTTGACTGAGAAAAAAAGGCTGAATCTTATCAAAGAGACCGAGTTTATTTACATACTAGCAAGCAAACTAATCTGTGAAGAACTAGATTAGAACTAAACTGCGGAGAGCTTCAATGTCGTACTATCGGCTATCCAGTGCTGAGCTTCGATGAAACAACTTCACGATACCAGCGAGACCGGCGAGATGCTTCCACAGGGCGGGAGATACGCGGCGTGATTGACAGCTTTGACACCAAATGGATATACATGAAAATCAGATGACATGATTTCACAACTTTTCATTGGCCATTTAGATATGTGACGCATACTGTATACGGAAATGAACCTGGACATTCAATCCGTCGAAAAATCTCAAAATCGGCAAAATGGACATACGTGGTTTTCATCGGACAGCGACGATAATATATACAGTATGGAAAATAAGTATTTGAACACCCTGCTATTTTGCAAATTCTCCCACTTGAAAATCATGGAGGGGTCTGAAATTGTCATCGTAGGTGCATGTCCACTGTGAGAGACATAATCTAAAAAAAAATCAAGAAATCACAATATATGCTTTTTTAACTATTTATTTGTATGATACAGCTGCAAATAAGTATTTGAACATGCATGGCATGGAAGGTTCCCCTGCTTAAACCAGCACATGTCAAGGCCCGGCTTAAGTTTGCCAATGACCATTTGGATGATCCAGAGGAGTCATGGGAGAAAGTCATGTGGTCAGATGAGACCAAAATAGAACTTTTTGGTCATAATTCCACTAAACGTGTTTGGAGGAAGAAGAATGATGAGTACCATCCCAAGAACACCATCCCTACTGCATGGGGGTGGTAGCATCATGCTTTGGGGGTGTTTTTCTGCACATGGGACAGGGCGACTGCACTGTATTAAAGAGAGGATGACCGGGGCCATGTATTGCGAGATTTTGGGGAACAACCTCCTTCCCTCAGTTAGAGCATTGAAGATGGGTCGAGGCTGGGTCTTCCAACATGGCAATGACCCGAAGCACACAGCCAGCACACAGACACAGCTGGCGTGGCCTAGCCAGTCTCCAGACCTAAACCCAATAGAGAATCTTTGGAGGGAGCTCAAACTCCGTGTTTCTCAGCGACAGGCCAGAAACCTGACTGATCTAGAGAAGATCTGTGTGGAGGAGTGGGCCAAAATCCCTCCTGCAGTGTGTGCAAACCTGCTGAAAAACTACAGGAAACGTTTGACCTCTGTAATTGCAAACAAAGGCTACTGTACCAAATATTAACACTGATTTTCTCTGGTGTTCAAATACTTATTTGCCGCTGTATCATACAAAAACATCGTTTAAAAAATCATACATTATGATTTCTGGATTTTTTTTTTTTAGATTATGTCTCTCACAGTGGACATGCACCTACGATGACAATTTCAGACTTCAATTTCCATGATTTCTAAGTGGGAGAACTTGCAAAATATTAGGGTGTTCAAATACTTATTTTCCTCACTGTATATATATATATATACACACACACACACACTTCAGTGTTTCACCACAGAAACCATTCTCTCGGCATCAGCATTTGAATGGTGTAGTATTGTTTTTGTTGTTGTTGATTTCTTTGTCTATTAAGACAAAATGCATCTAAAAGACAATTTTAAAGCACTATGTAGTAGAGGCATGATTTTGTTTAAATAGAACTACTTTAACTTACAAGCTACTTGTAAGTTAAACTAGTTAAGTTATATTCAAGCTACCCTTTTGAAACAATTGCTAAGTAAAAAAACATTTTTACAATGGCATTGTTACAAATAACTGAACAATTGTTAATGAAGTATGTTATAATATTTGGGGTTTCAAGCAACATAATGCAATGTAATTATGATTTCAAAGAGAATGGGGTGAATTCAGGGTTATTGGGACACTTTTTTCCCAGTCATTTCAATGGCAAAAACTGTCAGAATCATTCGATTTTGTAAACCCATTACTTTTTTGTTTGAATAGTTGAATCTGTACTTATTTTAATAATCATTTGATTTCACATCCTGCCCACTGATGTCCTAAAAGCAATGATGATGTTGAAATACAGTGAATGTAATGTAGGCTATACAATACATTGTGCAAAAAGGGGGTTTATACGGTGGCCAAAAACAAAATTAATAATTTTGTTTTTAAATTCACTAAACTAAAAATTTAAATAAAAACAAAAGCATATGAGAATACTTGATTACCCCATAACGGTCACTTTCATAAAAATATATTTACTTGTGGGTTTAAAATTCCACATATGACACATTTACTGTCCAACAACAAATATTTTAGAAATATGTATATTTTAGTCAGAATTATTGCGTTCCTATTCTACTGCGCTCCGTCTGTTAGGCTCGTTCTCGTCAGAACCCAAAACGGAATGGAGCGTTTGGTCGCACTACCCTGTATTTATTTGCACATTTATCTTGAACGCCCTCACTGAAAGCATAACTACCGTAGTCGATAACGAGTAGCTGGTAACTGGTAGATCTATAAACTCATCTTTCAGGCATTTGACCGACCAGGTTGACACTTCAGCGTGAGAAATCGGGGGTGTGGCGTGTGAAACCAATCAAATGCGTGTGTCTCACGGCCAATGCGTGAGAGTTGGCAGCTCTGGAGATGAGAATGGTATGTATCTAACTCTGGGGAATACAGTTAATAAGCCAAAGTACCAAAAAGTTGGCGTGTTCCTTTAAATTTGATATTTCATGTAATATAATATATGCAGTGGTGGATCAGACTAACCTCAGGTGATCTGAATGCATGTGGCTGATGTAAATGAGATCTGCCTGACTGAGTCTGTCCATGGCATCCGGCGGAGCTTCGTGAAGGAGCCACCAGCCTCTCGCAAACGCTGGTCCTGTGAGCCACGGGTCAAACATCATTGTCTTGTTCCCCGCTTTAAGCTCCATACATGCGTGTGTGATGTACGTTAGCTGAAACACACACATGCATTGAATGCATCTGCTTACCTATTTCAGCAGCTGTTTATTCAGTGGCCAATGAAAACACATAAGGTCACTTATGGGTGAACAGTTTAATTCAGTTCATGAAAGAGGAAATGTGCGGACATCATCACCAGTTTGAGTATGAGTTTCAATAGCATGCCATTTATAGCTGCAGAATAAAGCCAACATGCTGAAATCCTTCGGAAACTTCTTGTTTCGGAACCTGGTGCATTTTCTTCCTTAGTTTGGTTCATTTAGGCATATACTGTATGATCATGGCAATTGCACTCCCTGATTGAAAACAAACCCTGGGGTGGTTCGGTTGAGGTGAGAAAGCAGTCCGACCCAATGGAGCAAATGTCATCATAATTCATAACAGGAAATGTGTCAGCTGTGTCTGATTAATTGCGTTTTTGTGGATGAGAACAAAGAGCCCATTTCCTCTTAAAGTGCCACGACGGGTTTACAAAAGGTCATGAAACACTTTCATTTTCTCATAATATACGTTGCACATCACCACATTTTTCAACGATTCTCAAACGACTCAATGGACGAATCAGTCTCTCTAAATCTCTCCTTTCCGAAAGCTACTCTGCTCTGATTCGCTCAGATGACCCAGTCTGTTGTGATTGGTCTACTTTCCACGATCTGACTGGAACTTTGTTAAAAATAAAGTTCATCTATGCTTTCTTAATGTTATAATCTCAAGGAAGGCAATGCAAAAACTGTGTTTTTCCACAACTTGACACTTGAAAATGACCTCACTGAGGTGAATCAAGAAAATGTTTTTCTCTTCAATAGCCCTCAGCTTCCTGCGTTTCTTGGTCCGCTATTTCCTGCGTTTCTTGGTGCTGTTTCCTGAGATTTTCCCCTACGTGTCCCGGAATGTATTATTACAGTGCACTATTATCACTTTTATATTTGGGAGTCGTGCTGATATATGGTCTGTTTTGAGAACATTTTGTGCATATTTATGAACACGGAGCTGCACAGATTTCATTTCACCACAGACTGTAGGATCTTTTGAGCAGATTGTTCAGATCTCTGGATAGCTTTGTTTTCCCTGGAGAGACTTGAGCGGAAGCTTCATTCGCTCTCGTGCGTAGGAGCAGTGATTGAGATATAAAGATCTCATTTGGGTGTTGTGGCAGAAGCTCTGATGGCTAATGAAGGGCCGAGTGCTCTGACCAGGACGGATCATGAATGAGTGTGATTTACCGTGATCTCTCCGGCGTGTAGCTCTTGTGCTTCTCTGGGATCTGTGGTCCAGGGGTCTGGAGGATTCAACTCAATCAGCTCTAAACTACCATCACTGTCTGACAGCACTGCCTCTACACACACACACACACACACACATACAATAAGACAATCACAGTCTGTGCTAACAGGAAACTTTACCAGAACTTCTGGTTTCTCTCAAACATTTTTCCAGTATCCAAAATAATGTTCAGTCAGAGTCATCTGGTTGTCCTCAAAACATGTTATTTACACATCGTTCATGAATTAAAAAAAAAAAGTTTATAGTTTGTCAATAGCTGTTTCCATCACCCTGTTTTATGCACATTATAAAGTATCGCATCAGAAACAAGTGATGGTAAAACAAAAAATAAAAACTCGCTTGAGGTGGTTTTTGACTTGTGCGAAAAAGAGTGAACGCGAATAGTGGGAGATGGAACGCTTTTGCCGTATAAATTCTGACGCAGCGAACATTAAACCCATGTGACTAATCGTCTGTTCTCCCCCTGTGTTAATGACAATCTAAGTGTGTGTAGCAGGGGCGATTCTAGGATTTTCATTTTAGTGGGGCTCAGCCCCCAGTGAGGGTATGAAAAAAAAAAGGTAACTTTAGTTTAGGGTCCAATTCTCATTATAAACTAGTATCTTATTAGTACGCATATTAGGATATTGGCTGTTTATTATTACTTATAAAGCGAATATTAGTGCCTTATTCTGCATGACCATATTGTACATCCCTTAATCATACAATGTAAGCAGGTTTATCATCACTGAGAAACCAAATGTGAGGTTGTTAGGGGGGTTTGGGGGCAAGCATGGCCCCTCGAGAAAATTTTGATTTCTATGATCTACATATGTGCATTTTAAAATGTTCTGAACGGCAAAAAAATAGAGAACAACAGCTTGAAAACCATGTCAGTGGGCAGATATGACTGATACAGTTTTTCCATTTTTGTCAGTGAAGAAAATAAACATGTTTAACTGATATTTAGATATTTTTTAAATAATTTTCATAGACATGTTAATTTACTGAAGGCTAACAGGAAAGCTAGCTAAATGTATTAAATTAATGCACAATATGCCCACATTCATTACTAATCTTATGCCCACAGGCTGAAAAAATCTGAGCTTTTTTATTTACTGAGAGCTATACATGGAATTATTAAATGTACAATATGCACACATTCATTACTATTAATCATTACTATACATTCATTACTATAATCTGAAGGAAATGGCTTTGTTAATATTTCTTGTTTGTTAATTATATTATAAATGACATTACATAGGCCTATTTCTATTCAAAATAGCGAAATTAGACAAGTTTATTAATTTGCCTGAATATTTTTGTCATTTGTTTAACATTTCTGATTAAAGAAGCAGCTGTCAAATATGAAATGTTTAGTTTAGCTACTTAACTATCTGGCACCTGACGTCGAGTCTTGCCGCTAAAATCCGAGCATAAAGCCCGCCTACTCTGGCTGAAGCCCCCCTAAAATGGGCCTAGTGATGCCCATGGTGTGTACAGATTTGTTTCGTTTTTTTTGCAAATCACTAAACCTTCTTGTGTTTAATTAATAATGTATAACACATGTATTTTGTCTTTTTTATAACTGTCTGTCTATTAAGCCTCACTACAGCGTGGGAGGAAAACGCTTAATGTGTAATCAAACGCATTGCGTTTCCATATTCTGGGCTCATCCGCTTTTCTGTTCATTGCATGCTTTTTTAGTTTGGTGTTTTAATATCACTTTCTTAAGCCGCTTTAACGTTTTTCACGTCAAGGTTAAGCTGAGGGAGTTATATTTTAGGACCATTATTCGCATTTGTTTGTTTTTTCTTTTTTGTGAACTTTGAAAAGATTCACTTCTCATTTGGAAGGAAACCCAGGTAATGTTACTACTTGTTTCAGAATGTTCAGAGAACATTTGAAGCATTAAAAAAAAAAAAAAAAAAAATATATATATATATATATATATATAGGCTATATGTCAATAAATAATAAAGTCAATAAATGTTCCAAATGGGGTTTTCAAAGCGATGCCATTGAAGAAGCTTTCAGTAAACTATTCTAAAAAAGAACCTTTTTTATTTAAAAACATTTTGAAAATCTATAGAACTTTTTGTGTAGTGCAAAGATTCCATGGATGTTAAAGGGATAGTTCACCCAAAAATGAAAATGAAATTAACCCATAATTTACTAACCCCCAAGTCATCCTAGGTGTATATGACATTCTTCTTTCAGACGAATACAATCGGAGTTATATTACAAAAGTCCAGGCTAATCCAAGCATTAGAATTTGATTAATAGTTGCTCTGTTTTTGAAGTCCATAATAGCATAATAGCATTAATACCAACTATCCCTTTAAAGGTTCTTCGTGGAGCCATAGATGTCAATATGCCAAGAGCCTTTATTTTTAAAAGTGCATGGTCATTTTCATTGCTCTCTTTTTAAATAACAATGATTTTACCGAGTTCATCTTGCATGAAGCTGTCTGGAGGGTTGACATACTCCATGGTGGCCACGTTAAGTTTCCAGTAGTGTTTAGTGCAGCGCACTGTCCTGTTACACAAATACACACGCACAATTTAATCATTCATAATAAATAGTTCTACAGTATTAAATTGTAAAACTTCCTGCACTGTTTGTCAGCTAAATTATAATAATCATGCATTTTACATCAAAAATACAGTACATTTAAAAAAAAATTACAATTTAAAGAACTGTTTTCTGTTTTAATGTATTTTAAAATGTAATTTATTCCTGTGATGGAAAAGCTCAATTTTCAGCATCATTAATCCAGTCATCCGAGTCACATGATCCTTCAATAAACAATTCACGAGTTCACACTTACATATAATTCATAGAGTAAATTTAATGCGTATTTGGCGTGCTGTCCGGGGGGAGGGCTTCGAGCTCGGTCTTTGGCCCGAACCCAGAGTACCCCCCGTATGTAAGTGGTTAGAACTAAAAGAGCAGAAACGTGGAGAAGGGGTGGTGGAGGGATGCTGATGAACTGTCAACAAAATGGAGGTGAGACGGCTGCGTATATATACACCTCTTTGTTGATTAGCTGAGTACTCTCCACCTGTGTCAATTATCTGAACGTGCTCCTCCACCTGTGTCAATTATCTGAACGTGCTCCTCCACCTGTGTCAATTATTTGAACGTGCTCCTCCACCTGTGTCAATTATCTGAACGTGCTCCTCCCGAACTTTGTTTAATAAAACATCATTTATTGCACAAAATGCACCTGTGGAACGCTAATGGTTTGCAGGTGAAAGAAAATTAATGTCACAGTTCCAATAACTTAGGACATTAAACAAGTGCCATTAAATAGTGTGTGTGTATATGAGGCCTCCATGGATCGGACTTGTTTGTTCGGCACATCCCACAGATGCTCGATTGGATTGAGATCTGGGGAATTCGGAGGCCAAGTCAACACCTCAAACTCGTTGTTGTGCTCCTCAAACCATTCCTGATGCATTTGTGCTTTGTGGCGGCGCATTATCTGCTGAAAGAGCCACAGCCACCAGGCAATACCGTTTCCATGAAAGAGTGTACATGGTCTCATCAATGCTTAGGTAGGTGGGACGTGTCAAAGTAACATCCTCATGGATGCAGGACCCAAGGTTTCCCAGCAGAACATTGCCCAAAGCATCACTGCCTCCGCCGGCTTGCCTTCTTCCCATAGTGCACCTGTGCCATGTGTTCCCCAGGTAAGCCACACACACACCCGGCCATCCACGTGATGTAAAAGAAAACGTGATTGATCAGACCAGGCCACCTTCTTCCATTGCTCCGTGGTCCAGTTCTGATGCTCACGTGCCACTGTTGGTGCTTTGGGTGGTGGTCAGGGGTCAGCATGGGCACCCTGACTGGTCAGCGGCTCTGCCGCCCCATACACAACAAACTGAGATGCTCTGTGTATTCTGACACCTTTCTATCAGAACCAGCATTAACTTCTTGAGCAATTTGAGCTCCAGTAGCTCGTCTGTTTGATCGGACCACACGGGCCAGCCTTCGCTCCTCACGTGCATCAATGAGCCTTGGCCGCCCATGACCCTGTCGACCACTGTTCCTTCCTTGGAGCACTTTTGATAGATCCTGACCACTGCAGACCGGGAACATCCCACAAGAGCTGCAGTTTTGGAGATGCTCTGACCCAGTCGTCTAGCCATCACAATTTGGCCCTTGTCAAACTCGCTCAAATCCTTACGCTTGCCCATTTTTCTGCATCTAACACATCAACTTTGAGGACAAAATGTTCACTTGCTGCCTAATATATCCCACCCACTAACAGATGCAGTGATGAAGAGATAATCAGTGTTATTCACTTTACATGTCGGTGTAAATATATATATGTGTGTGTGTGTGTTCTTATTTCTGTTCAAATGAGTTTAGATTTACTCACCTGCCATCCATGTCCTCTATGTCTTTAATGAAGAGTCCTCCCTGGTGTTTGCACTGGTTTCTACACGCTCGTAGTTTGTCTTTGGCTTTGTAAATTATGTAACATTTGCCATCCTCTGGGTTTTTCTTGAAGTTAATTCCATCTTTCAGCATCTGGACGTCTTCATCCTGCAGTCGCAGGACCGTCTTTGAGACCTGAGATGTCATTGTGCTCCAGCGGCCTCAGATCTAGAGATGAGCGGTTCATCAGTTTATTGGCAGATTTTATATAATATAATAGGTAATTTAAGTTCTTAGTTTGAGATTCAGTTTTAAACTCAGCAGAAGATTGTTGATCATATGTATTGTTGACAACATTTCCACCTGTTTAACCCTAAAGTCCCCCTGTAGTCAATAATTGTATCCCTTAAAACTCTTCTTTCATCACCAAAATTACATTTTTGACACACCCTTGCTTCATTTAATATACGCGAACCCATGAAAAAACACATTAAGAACCATCTCAGTGTAACCGCTTAATTTTTTTCATATTATATTATATTATGAAGAATTGAACTGTCCTGGGGGAGATTTTAATAGTATTTCTTGGTAAAGAAGACTACAGTTAACGGCACTGTAAAATGTGCTTAATTTGGTGACTTCTGAATTAACTGTTTTTTTATTGTTTATTTAATATATCACTAAGTTACATCAAGGGTTAAATAAAATAGAAATGGCACATTAAAGTTAAAAGTTATAACTGCATGATGAAACCACTTTATTTGTGTGTGTTTACATGCGCTGTACAGGTAAAGAATGTTTTTGCTCAGGTGGCTAAAATGTCCGCCCAATAGAGAAAAGTTTTGCTCAGCGTATAGAATAGACTTTTGTCCACTGTAGTGGACGTTATATTTTAGGAAATTTCTCTGACATCATACATGTCACATGTCACAGTCTGGATGTCCTGTAAAGAGCACATTAAGGGCTTTGCAGAGACACAAAATGTTCGGAGGTTTCACCACCAGGACAACAACTTCTCGAGTTTAAAAACGGCTGACATTAATGTTTAGCACTCTTATGGAAATATGATAATATTTTGTAATTATAATTTAAATTGGATTAATTTTCAAATTGTTTGTTATAAATCAACATCTCAGGAAAATGTTATGGGGTTTCTAATCAAAATATGACTTTCTGTTACAAAACAGGACATTGATTTCATAAATGTCCACTGTAGAGACGCCAGGACTTAAATCATGTTTATCAGGCATTTTGGAGACATAAGTGAATAGGGAAAGAAATTGCATATCAATATTTCTATGAAATATTAGATATTATTATGAAAATGTTGCCAATTATTCCTCCCATTATTACATTTCTTTTTTCATTACATGTTGCACCAAGAACACATTAATATGCAAATTAGATGCAGTGTATAAAAAATAAAACTTGGGAAAACCCAAGTATGGCCATTTTACCCACAAATGGTATATCAATGCATTTTGTTATATCTTTCATAACATAGTTCAGAATCATCTTTAAACAAAATTGAAAACCTAAAAATTGATTGGTGAATGAAAAATAAATCTCATTGTTTTTTGCCTTTACATGCAATTTCATGTCATTTTGTCAACTACAGTCCTGGTGTCAACTACAGAGGACATATCATAACATACGAATAAAATATAATTTAGCAAAACATTTTTTTTTCCCCCATTTGTTTGTTATGCTCTAAACAATGTAATGACATGAAAAAATACTAAATTTAAAATAAAAAAAACTTTCTGGGTCCCAGGAGGATATGCAAATTAGCCCCAAGCCCACTCACTCACATCAATCGCTCAACTGTAGTAAACGCAGTGGCAAGTGGAAATATTGTTTGATTCAGCCATATATGCTTGAACCAGAAACTGATTAAGAAGAATAGGAAGAGTGAGTTATACAGGCTCAAATACATGGCGATTTATCAGAACGGTAATGCATTAGGGTTATGTATCGCTCTCTACGACGTCAAATTAATATGATAATCCTTTTGCTTGACTACGTTATCAAACAGCTAATAATGCATTTCTAATATTACACAAACCAGGTGGACATTTTAAAGGCAGACTAACAGGTCTTTGAGGGTCAGAATTCTAGCTGATAGACAGGTGTTCAAATACTTATTTGCAGCCGTATCATACAAATAAATAGTTAAAAAATCATATATTGTGATTTACATTTACATTGAGTCATTTAGCAGATGCTTTGATCCAAAGAGACTTACAAATGAGAGCAATAGAAGCAACTAGAACAGTCAAAGGCTACAATATGCAAGTGCTGTAACAAGTCTCAGTTAATCTAACACAGAACACACTGGACAATTTTTATTATTTATTTTTTTATTAAATAAATTAGACAGACAGAAAAATGAATAGAATGTTAAGTGCTATTCTTGATTGGTCAGGTGCTGCTGGAAAAGACGTGTCTTTAGCTGTTTTTTTGAAAATGGCTACAGACTCGGCTGCTCGAATTGAGATAGGCAGGTCATTCCACCAGGTGGGGGCGGACCAGGAAAAGGTCCGTGAGTGATTTCATGCCTCTTTGGTATGGCACCACAAGGCGTCGTTCACTGGCAGAACGTAAGCTACTGGAGGGTGTGTAAGTCTGAACAAGCGAGTTTAGGTATATTGGTGCAGAGCCAGTGGTTGCTTTGAAGGCGAGCACCAGTGCCTTGAATTTGATGCGAGCGGCTATTGGCAGCCAGTGGAGACTGATGAAGAGAGGTGTGACGTGCACTCTCTTTGGCTTGTTAAAGCCCACCCTCGCCGCTGCATTTTGGATCAGTTGCAAGGGTTTGATAGTGCATGCCGGAAGGCCCGCTAGAAGAGCATTACAGTAGTCCAGTCTGGAGAGAACAAGAGCTTGGACCAAGAGTTGTGTGGTCTGCTCTGATAGGAAGGGTCTGATCTTCCTAATGTTGTATAATGCAAATCTGCAGGACCGGGATGTTGCAGTAATGTGGTCAGTGAATTTTAGCTGATCATCAATCACAACTCCAAGGTTCCTGGCTGTCCTGGACGGAGTTATGGTTGATGATCCTAGCTGAATGGAGAGATTATGATGAAGTGCTGGGTTGGCTGAGACCACAAGCAGTTCTGTCTTTGCAAGGTTGAGTTGCAGGTGATGTTCCTTCATCCAGGCAGAAATGTCTGTTAGGCAGGCAGCGATACGAACGCCAACCGTGGGATCATCTGGTTGAAATGAGAAGTAGAGTTGAGTGTCGTCGGCATAGCAGTGATAGGAAATGCCATGTTTCTGAATGACAGATCCCAGTGATGACATGTAGATGGAGAAGTGAAGTGGTCCAAGCACTGAGCCCTGTGGAACTCCAGTGGCAGTGATTTCTGGATTTGTTTTTTAAGATTATGTCTCTCACAGTGAACATGCACCTACGATGACAATTTCAGACCCCTCCATGATTTCCAAGTGGGAGAACTTGCAAAATAGCAGGGTGTCAAATACTTATTTTCCTCACTGTATAAACAACTAGCCTAGAAATCTCGACGCACCCTAGCGGCAGCAAATATAATTTGCAGTCAGTGTAGTCTAGCAACTCTCCGTTGGCTTGCGAGCTGGAAAAACCAAACTCTAGTCTGGCCAATCACATCGTGTATAGAGTCGGTGGGCGGGCTTAACATAATGACGGCAGAGTTAATGCGGTTCAGCGTGCTACTTGAAAACAAAGAAGCTGGCGAAGAGCAGTCTTTCGAATCGGCTTTGGCCACAACTTTGAGTTAAGCTTTTCTTTGAGAAAAGGACAAAGAACGGCACTGAAGTCACTCTTAAGAAAGGAAGATGTGTTGGGAGTTTTGCTGACCGGATACAACAAAAGTTTAATCCATCAACTAGCTCCGCTTCATTCTTCATTGCTCTGGTTGGTTGTAGCGCTATCCTATTGCGTGCAGAGGAAATTTGAAAGAAACATTTATCCCGCCCCTCGGATTGAGCCCTGCCAATGGTGAGTTCCCAGACCTAACATCTTGATGTGGTTCTGGCTTGTCGGGCTAATAAACAACATTAAAAACTTGATATTCACCACAGTGGATCTTTAAAAACTTAAAGGAATAGTTCACCAAAAAGAGTAAAATTACCCTATGATTTACTCAAGCCATCCTAGGTTTATATGACATTCTTCTTTCAGACGAATACAATCAGAGTTATATAAAAAAAAATGTCCTGGCTCTTCCAAGCATTATAATGGCGGTGAATGGCAGCCCAAAATTTGAAGCCTGTCAGTCCGTCGGAAGCTAGATATTTTACTTTATAAACTTTTAAATATGGATACTTTTCTTACACATATTGAAATATATTGAAATCTAATCTAATTTAAATCTATAGATGCAAACAGATAAAGTGTGATAAAATAAACACTTGAAAATGTATTTTAGAGTTACAGAAGCAAAATCTCAAAATTGACCAGTGCATGAATGGTTTTGCCTGTAGTTTCTTGCCTAATGTTTTCAAAAACTCTTCAAATTATGACAAATAAAATATTTTAATCATTTCACAATTTTATATATACACAGTTATATATGGAGGAACATTACCGTTGTTGTGTCTTGATGTCTGCTATAAATGTGAGGAGGCAGTGGCTTTTATCAGTTCAGAGACTTGTTTGTTGACTTTTTTCCAAGTCATTTCAGGAAAAGGGTGTAGCCATAACATTGGGTGTAGGGGGGAAATGCGGTTGAGTAACTGTGCTGTGTTTTTTAGCCAATTTAAATCGTTGTCTACTTCAAAAAGACTGAAAAGAAAAGTGTGACATTTCTTGTCACTGCACTGACATGAGCGCACACATTACTCATTGAGTAAAGCAAGTTAAACAACATACTGAACATTAATACTGTACATGTAGCCACAAATTTATAGAAATGTACCAATTTAAACTCAATTTGTTTGGGTGAATGCAAAGTTTCTTGGGGGAACGCAAACATTTTGCAAATGAACAGAAGTGGAAATTAATTTTGCTTTATGCAAAATATATTTACTTTATATTAGGTATGTGCTTGCATGACAGCAAACATCTGATCTTGGTGGAAGGGTTAGGGTTAGGCAGGCACTGCTCATCCAGACCCCCGCCAAGAGGGGAGGCAAAGCTAAGGGCAAGCGGCCCTGAAACGAGCGACCCAGAGATGGAGAGGACTGCTCTTCAGGAGATGAATAAAAAAGCAGTTTCATTTTTCTCCTGGTCCTCAGAGGGCTCGGAGAGCTGTGGCCTGTGGCCTGTCTTCACTGAAGTCGCGGAGGGGTCCCTTGTGCCCATGAGAGAACAAGGCGTCCGTATTCTCAACTGTCTCGACGACTGGCTCATTCTAGCACAGTCCAGGGATCAGTTGTGCGAACACAGTGACCTGGTGCTCAGACACCTCAGCCAGTTGGGTCTTCAGGTCAACAAGCTGTTAATAAAGGCCTTCTGAAGCGAAGTGGCGCGTTTGTGTAAGAATAAAGTTTATAAAGTTTTAAATATGGTTATTTTTCTCACAAAAAAGCATCACTTTGCTTCAGAAGTTTATGTGAAGTTTTATCTTGTTTGGCCCAACCAAGCATTGTTAGGCGGAGCTAGTGTGAATAACACTTGCCAACAAGGCAATTTTCACTTGGTGTGAATTGACACAGTTTTTCACAACCTAACAATAAGCTCTACTCTTTCAAATGTGAAATATAACTGAACATCAAACATTAACAGATGTTTCCCTTCACTCAAAAACACTTAATTTCAATATTAATGCTCCATTGCTCCATTTCCAGCCATATGCAAAGCATGCTGAGAACTAACAATAGTGTTTCTAAATAAAACTGCAGAATTGAACTAATTCTCTTAAAATAAACAGGTAGTCTCTTTTCCCTTAATTTTATCAGCTTAATCGGTTCCTCAATTCAAGCCTCAAAATTGCTTGCGTTTCCTTTAAAAAAAATTGGAAAATGTATCTCTTGGTTTGATTAGTGATGTTCTCAATGATTTATATACAACATTGAACCACAATTTTCTTAAGAAAATATACACTATTTTTTAATGACCTCCTTATTTTTATTTTTTTGTGTGAAAATTACAAGACCCATGATTCATTTTTACAGTGTAAAAAAAAAAATTGGTGACTTCTGTACACTGTGACCCTAAGCATGCGCTGACCCCGCTCTGTGATTTAACGTGGTTTCATTGCTGTTGTTCCCAATTGCTTCCACTTTGTTATAACACCACTAACAGTTGAGCGTAGAATATGTAGTAGTGAGAAAATTTAACGAATGGACTTATTGCACAGGTGGCAACCAATCACGGTACCATGCTTCTCACGGAGTTCACTGAGCTCCTGAGAGCGGCCCATTCTTTCACTAATATATGTAGATGCGTCTGCATGCCTAGTGCTTGATTTATACACAAGTTTAACGCGCCAAATCGTGGGCGGCGCCATTACTCTACACAAATGCATTTCATTTCCGCCGGAAGTGGTTTGCGCAGCGTCTGCCGGTGTAAACACAGCGATCACGATGCTAACTTGGGAACACAGTTCTACTACTTTAACTGGAGATGGCGTTACTCTCCCCCACCTGAATTCAGTGCAGAACTGGGAGGATAACATGACGACGTGGCCCAGCATAACGTACAGCAAGATTTGCTCCTACTTCGTGCAATCCATGGCAATAGATGGAAAAGCAATGGACAATCTGAAAGCCTCCGAGGCATATCAATATCTGCACAGCAACAAAGTCAGTTGTGTAATGTCAATGTGTAAATATCTTAGCATTTTAAAACTAAAATAAACTACCGGTACATTACATTATCTCTTTATGCTGTGCAATATATCAGTGTGCCTGTACTGTTTGAATGAAAATTAAAGTTTGATGTTATTTCATTTCGTTTAATTATTATTTAATTATTGCACTGAACTACGATCATGAATGATAGGCCTTATGTTCCTTAGAGTGCTACAATTTCTTTTAACACAGTTCATCATTCATAGTAAGCTCATACTGTACATAAATAACACTGGATGAATTAATTGTTTCGAGGAAACTAAACAAATGGCTTCAACAAGAAAGATTGCGTGTTTAATCCTAACAGGTATTAAGTAGTAAAATACAAAAGCAGCCCACACAATTACATTACTATGAAAATATTCATATATAATATAAAAAAATACAATGCATGCAGTATTTGTTGTGTTTATCTGTATTTAATGAACAACATGGCTGGGTGTTGGTAGACAGGGACACAAGGCAAGATTCTAAACCTCATGAGGCACTCTGATTATCCTTGATAATCCTTGATTCCGAGTCAGTATCAGGCTTGCGAAAAAATGTAAACAATGGAGCGCATGGACATTGCCTCTTCGTGGCTGGTTTGTGGTCGTAGCACTCTCTGTCTAACCACTCGTTCAGGCGCTTTCTCGAGTTTTTGCAACCAACTACCGCACACGTCGTTCCCGAGCCACTTTTCTTCATGTTGTAATTGTTTAACGTTATATCCTCTTTGTAACTGCGATATCAGTGCTTTGTCGGCACAACGGAGCTAGCTAGCGAAACAAACCCAGCCCGCCAGAACGGAAGTGGATTGCATCGATGGGAGGAGTTTACGATGTAGAGCGGAAACGGCTCAAAAACTTGTGTATACACCTGTGGCCATGGAAGTGACTGAAACACCTGAATTGAATGATTTGGAGGGGTGTCCCAATACTTTTGGCAATATAGTGTATATTCTCAATCCACTTTAATGTAATTATGTGTTAATTTAAGTGATAAATGTCCTGTTGGTTGAGCCATCTCGACCTGAGCCCGCCTTGGCGATTTATGTAGGAGACCACTGTCGTGTTGTCCGTACGGACTAGGACGTGATGACCCAAAATACGTGGTGAAAAAGTCTCGAGGGCTAGCACTACTGCCAGCATTTCTAGGCAGTTTATGTGCAACCGTGACTCCGTGCTCGACCATGAGCCGAAGGCTGGTTCGCCCTCGCACAGAGCACCCCAACCCGTGTTGGAGGCATCTGTGGTGACCACCATCCGTCTGGAAACTGTTTGGCGGGGAGTCGACCACGGGGCCAGGGCTTTGACACAGCCACGGCCCAGTTTGATCCACATTCATTTGATAGCCACGCCCTCATTTGGGCTGAGTCTAAAATCTTCTGAGATCCTCTGTCTGGGAAGCAACGAGCTCTTGGCTGTATTTATTCTGAGACCCAGGCATTCTAGATGGCTGAGTAGAACAGATTTGTGAGATTGTAGATCTTCCTCTTACTGGGCCAGTATGAGCCAGTCATCGAGGTAGTTCAAAATGCGCATTCCCATTTGTCTTAAAGGGGAGAGAGCTGCATCCATACACTTTGTGAAAGTGCGGGGCGCCAGAGACAGGCCAAATGGGAGGACTGTGTACTGGTAGGCCTTCCCGTCGAACGTGAATCTCAGAAACGGTCTGTGACGTGGGATAATTTGGATATGAAAGTAGGCATCTTTCAGATCTACTGAGAAAAACCAATCCATCGGGCGGAATGATTTGTTTTAATGTCAGCATTCTGAACGGCCGTTTGATAAGAGCCTTGTTCAGATGTCTGAGGTCTAAGATAGGCCTGAGGCCGCCATCTTTCTTGGGAACCAGGAAGTAGCGGCTGTAAAACCCTGACTCGCTTTGAGCTGCAGGCATCGCCTCTATAGCTCTTTTCATCAATAGACTTTCCACTTTGGTTTTGAGGACGTGGGTTACGTTGCTCTTTACTGAAGTGTAAGTTATGCCCGCGAATCGCGGTGGTTTGTGAGCGAATAGCCTAGTTGAATTTCCAAGCCTCTGCCCAGTTGCATAGGGGTTTTATAGTGTCAAACGGCGGCGACCTTCGTGTGGTGTGGAAGAGAAAGAAGACTCATTTGTTGAACATTCAAGTTTTTTATTGAACCCGCAATAACAGCGGTAAAGTGCAGTGGAATGCGCGCGAGCGCGGGCTCGCTGCTCACATTTTTTAAATTCACAACATGTTTCTCCCGGGCCAGAACAAAAACGGGCCGCGGGGAGAGAATTCTGAGTCTTTTGGGGGGCGGACCGGCTTGGGCGGAGCTCACCCCTCCTCTCTTCCTGATTAGCCGGTCAGGACTGCTTCCTGTGATCAGGGTCCAGCGTGATCTTAGGCCGGGGACCCTGACGCTTGGGTGGGAAGCACTTCGCCGGACGATGATGCTGACGTTGACATTGGTCATAAGGTGGGCGGGGCTGCACGGGAGTGAGCGCGGGTGCGGTAGCAGATCTGCGCTGCTGTTGCTGCTGCTGGTACGGAGCTCTCGGCCGAGTTGAAGAGGCGGCGCTGGCTCTTTTGGGCAGAAAATGGCTCATCGCCTGGGATGCTTTCTGCACCGTGGTGAAGCGTTCCGCGAAACCGTCCACCGCGGGACCGAACAGACCATTCGGAGAATTGGGAGCGTCGAGGAAGGCAGTTTTATCGGCCTCCTTGATCTCCGTGAGGTTTAAGTGGCGCTCTAACACCACGAGACTGGCCATCGACCTACCTATGGCCTGGGCAGTGGCCTTCGTAGCTCGAAGGGCCAGATCTTTGGTGCTTCGGAGGTCATGAAAAACCTCCTGGTCTGGACCGGAGCTTCACCTGGAACACCTGCAGGACCGCCATCATGTGAAGAGCGGAGCCTGCTTGGCCGGCAGAAGCGTAGGCCCTATTTGCCAAGGCTGCCGTGGTACGGCAGGGCTTAGAAGGGTGTGCGATTTTGGGCTTCCAGCCTATCGCGGAGGGCGGGCAGAGGTGTGCAGCCACCGACTCTTCGAGCGGCGGGAGCTTCTCATAGCCCTTCTCGATAGCGCCGTCAATGGTGGAGAGCGCGTGCAAGGTGGATGGGCGGAGGCGAGCAGAGTAGGGAGCGCGCAATGACTTAGCACGTCAGGGAAAAAGAGTGCCACTCTCTTTTTGACGCGTCCATGGTAATTGTTGTCCCTGTGCGCCACCTAGTCGATAGCCTATTTTGTAATTATTATAAATGACTGCATATCCTACTATATACTGAAAGGAATGCGTCTGCTAAATGATTTCATTTAAATGTATTAAATGTAAACAAAACATTAAAATAAGAAAAAAAAAATGAGTGCAGTAGCCACTGATCTATAATAGAGAATAGCCTATCATTATATAGCCTATAGATCGGTGGTAGTAGCCCGTCATGTGCTTTGGCTACAGATGTAGAGGCATTTACATTTTACATTTAAAAACACAATGCCTTAAGCTGTTTAAGGCATTGCCATTTTCATTGCCATTAAAGTGAAATAACCTGACATAAACATATGAGCTTGATAAAATTGCACATTTTGGAAGAAAATTTCAGATTGCATTTAGAGGCTTTTTCATCTGAAGTCTTCAAATATAAATTAAAACACATGAATACAAAAAGAGCACACTTAGCCTATAAATGTTAACAACAGATTTAATTAAATTTACCTTAGGTTTTTTTTTTTTTAATTATCTGTGCATTCATGTTTCTGTGAAATACGCTTTAGGTTACACAGAAGAAAGACGATATTCTGATATAGCAGCAGAGGACTGAAATCTTGTTTTCCCCATATTTTTTTTTACAAACGAAAAAACGGGAAACGACTGTTTTCTCGTTTCTGCGTATTTCATTTCAAATTGGAAAACAAACTATCAAAACGTACACAGACCTACGAGCATGCAAAGTCGTAGTTCTGTCATCTATTAAGTCATGAAATAAGAAAAAATATGATTAAAGTTGCGTTAACTGTGCGTGCATGTATATATTTGTTAAATGAGTCACATATGTCTCTGGAATTTTTAAAAAAATATTCTGCCAATGTGAGATTGCAATATAAGGCACAAGCTGATATTTAATTTTTTTAATGCACAAATATATATGAGCATTGTGCCCCAATTTGCACCAATTTATACTGAAAAATAGGCGCTAATTTTGCTTTCACTTGTAAAGTATAAGAACAACAATGGATAATATTTAAATGCATAAAATAAAATGTTGATTTCCGTCCTTACTCAATAATTTAAATAAATTCATATTCTTGCATATGATTTAATAGAGAACACGTGTTTTTTCTTTTACTGAGTTTAATTTTTGATAGAACTGTTGCAATTATTTATCTTTACTTTTTCGATTGCAAGGTTTAGAAACAGGCCTTACAGACTAACTCAGAATTGTTGAAGAGTTCATTGATTATATAACATTGAATTAATAATTAAGGCTATGTAGTTATTATCTGCATGTCACATCCATGAAAGATGCAACAATGGAGAAAAAAATATTAGGGGTTTTGAGAACCAGAACCTGGCTGACTGAGCAAGTTAAATTTGAGCTATAATGTTAGCCCCTTGTCTGGAGGTGAGGAATAACACAAAAAATGTTCAAATTCACTCAGTATTCCATGATCTAATTCACTACCATCTCAATTACAATTAAGTAGGCCTACGAATTAGCTGTATTCATTTGTGTTGTAGGCACTAAAACAGTTATAGTCAAACAAATTTTTATGTTGAAATAATGAAGATTTCTGTGCCACCCCAGCATGGTTGCTGGCCCCTGCCCGGCCACCCTTATGAACAAATCCTGGCTACGCCACTGGCTGTACAAGGTGCGCGCTGCGCGCATCAGACTTAATATAGGCTTAGTCTTAATTTAACACGCACATTTACCTAAATTCATTCTCATTCGCCGCTTAATGTGTCCGAATGGTTTAAAAACAATGCTTAAAAAGCGTTGATAAGCTTAAATGATAAGCTTACATGATGATGGCACAACGATTGAAATATTTCAACTAGGTT
The DNA here is from genome assembly GCA_023566225.1 of Romanogobio albipinnatus. Taxonomy (NCBI): domain Eukaryota; kingdom Metazoa; phylum Chordata; class Actinopteri; order Cypriniformes; family Gobionidae; genus Romanogobio; species Romanogobio albipinnatus. The sequence continues at coordinate 54,175,596 of CM042245.1, read as the reverse complement.
ATCAGAGTATCGGGTTAGGATAGAGTTTGTTCAAACATAAAAAAACAATATAGCCTACATTTATCAAGTGTAAAATCAAACCAACCTAAAATCAGTGGGGACGATGACACTGTGTTTTTATCTGCTTCATGTGCCCGTCAACTTGTACTCCAACAGCTTTAGTAAAATGACCTGTTGTCAGGGTTCTGTCACTGCGGTCTAGTTTACTCTTGGTTTGTGACAGAGCCCTGACACTCCTGTATTGTTTGTCTTGTCTTGTGTGAGCACAGCTTTGAGCATGTTTGAGCTGCATGTTCTTAGATTAGATTAGATTAGATTCAACTTTATTGTCATTACACAAGTACAAGTACAAGGCAACGAAATGCAGTTTAAGTCTAACCAGAAGTGCAATAGCAGCAAGTGCAGGACATGGATATGTACTGAATATATATAAATATGTATAAATAGAGAGATGGTTATTACTATGAACAGAACTGAATTTACAGGTGAATATGTACAGTGATTAAATATACAGATGGCTATTACTATAAACAGAATTTACAGGTGAATATGTACTATGAATATAATATACAGATGGCTATTACTATAAACAGAATTTTACAGTTAGAGGTATACAATAATATGTTAGGCTAATATGAGGAATATAGCAGTGGATTAAGGTAGTGCAATAAATTATGGACAGAGCTATCCGAAAAGAAAAAAAAAGTGTAAAAGTGCAGAGGAAAGTGGTTGCATATTACAGTTAGAAGTACGGTGCAAAATGCAAATGTAAACATTGGTACTATAAATACAGTCGGCAGTGCAAATGAGCATATTCCAGTTAAGATATGGTGGTGCAAAATGCATAAGTAAACAGTTCTTCTGTCCTTGTGAGTTTTCTGTGTGGGGTGTGGTGTCCGGATCCCAGCACTTCAGTCTAGTTTGGTTTTGGTTTTGTGTTGGGATTCGGATATTCATGCTCCATGTGTTTGTCTTTTGTTGTGAGCGGACGGAAGGAGCATTTGCTCGTTCTTGTGCACTCTGTCTTGTTATGTGAGTGTGCTCTTCTGTCCAAATGTTATGTTGTCTTGTGTTGTGTGCTTTCATGTTGTCATGTTTTGTGTGAACATGCAGTTTATGATTTCTCATTAGCTGCATGTTCAGGTCATGTTTGGTGTGAGCACATCTCCGTCATGTGTTTGATTGTGCCATGTGCTCTTGTCCAGTGTTGCCAACTCTCGCGAGACAAATAAGCAACTGCAGCTTCAAAAACAAGCCCAAAACAAGCCCAATATTATTAAATTATTTATTATCATCAATATTATTTATAATAAATATTTTTTTATCAATAAATGGGCCTGCAACATATTACACTGAAACCTTTCGCAGTTTGAAAAGCAAAAACAGATGTTATTTTACAAAAATTATCAAATTGCAATAAGGACACTCAATATCCTCCGATCAGCTGTGAACAGAAGAGGTTTGGAGATCGAAAAAGTGACAAGAAGGCCAATTATGGTATCCCATAGTCTGAGTTAGAGCACACATATTATGGGCAGTAAGTAGTGAACACACACTGCAAAACCTTGTAAAAGATAAGCCCTACATCTCAATGTGCATATACTATCTGCCTAAATAGTATTGAAAATTACTAATGACACATACTATTTATTACTATACGTTTGATAGTATGCACACTGGGACACAGACAAGCACTAAGGGAGCGCTGCAATATAGCCACATATTTATAATAAAATAAATTCGAACCATAGGCTACCTGTTATTATTAGTATACTTGTTTTTTTAATAATAGCCTGTAATTTTAAATACATTACAAAAATATTTTTTTTAATTAAATTAGGTGCTCCCTGTTTCCTCTCCATCTCTGTACATCTCTGCTGGTGGATGTTTGTAAAAATGTATACGTCTATTTAAGTTTACTAACTATCATTATGTGCATTTATAACGTCACATGCCTGCACGTTGAACGCGATTTCTCTTCAATGAGGGGGAGAAGGAGGCGGGATGTATGAGGACGGATTATTACAGCACTTGTATCGTTGCACTGAATGGCTGTTAGCTGTGAGAAGACAGTGTCAGGCAATGTTTTGGACAAAACAGTGACCATAAATGTAAAGAAACGAAGTTGCTTATATTTTCCTAACAAGCAACCACATTTTTTAAAATAAGCCCAAAAAACCGCAACCCGCGACTCATGCTTTTTGAACGCGACTTGCCAAAAAAAGAAGCCCAAAGTCGCGTGTTATACGCGGACTTGGCAACTATGCTCTTGTCTATTGTCTAACCCCGCCCACCTTGTTTCCTGATTATTGGTTCATTTGCCCTACCTGTTTTCCCTCGTTACCCTCTTTTGTTTGCTCCCTATTTATTCTCCTTGTGTTTGCAGTCCTGTGCTGGATCGTCGTCAACTGTTACCCGTCGGATGTACCTTGTGTTTCCCTGCTCCCTATGGCAAGCCAAGCTCAAGTCAATTCAAGTCTTGTTTTCCCCCCTCAGGGTAGTTTTGTCTTGTTTTATTTTATTATTATTCATTAAAAGCCCATATTTTCTCTGCATCTGAGTCCTCGCTCCTTTCCCTTCACCAACCCTGACACCTGTTGGCTGGGGATTTTACTAACTCGATCTCTGCTCTTTGTCTTTTAAGTATTTCTTTTTTTACACTTTTCTTTTTTAGAATAGCTGACATTTATACCTATCGAAGATTGTTCTTTGAGTGACCATTTTCAGGTTAGTGTACACTAGAACAAAGTGAGAAGCGTGCTGACAGTGAAAGGAGCGCATATTGAAGCCGTACGTAAGTGTTTTTTGGAATTACTCAGTTTGCTGCATTTGCTCAGCGTATTACACACTTACAAGTGGATACATTTCGATTCTGTAGTTCTTTTTGGATTTATAATTTTACTGGCTAAGATAATTGTATTTGAATTATAACACGGGCTGTTTTTGCCGCCCGTCCGCACTCAATTGTTATTGCTATTGCTGGATATTTCACTACTCGTGAGTCATGGTTTCGCTTTGGAGCTGATGAGCCATTGACAGGCTGTTCCCTTGATTGTTTGGGAGAATTACAAAGGTGGACAGAACATATATAAAGTCAGGTCGGTCAGTTAAGTCGCGAGAAAGAAGCGTGCTGACAGTGAAAGGAGCGCATATTGAAGCCGTACGTAAGTGTTTTTTGGAATTACTCAGTTTGCTGCATTTGCTCAGCGTATTACACACTTACAAGTGGATACATTTCGATTCTGTAGTTCTTTTTGGATTTATAATTTTACTGGCTAAGATAATTGTATTTGAATTATAACACGGGCTGTTTTTGCCGCCCGTCCGCACTCAATTGTTATTGCTATTGCTGGATATTTCACTACTCGTGAGTCATGGTTTCGCTTTGGTGCTGATGAGCCATTGACAGGCTGTTCCCTTGATTGTTTGGGAGAATTACAAAGGTGGACAGAACATATATAAAGTCAGGTCGGTCAGTTAAGTCGCGAGAAAGAAGCGTGCTGACAGTGAAAGGAGCGCATATTGAAGCCGTACGTAAGTGTTTTTTGGAATTACTCAGTTTGCTGCATTTGCTCAGCTTATTACACACTTACAAGTGGATACATTTCGATTCTGTAGTTCTTTTTGGATTTATAATTTTACTGGCTAAGATAATTGTATTTGAATTATAACACGGGCTGTTTTTGCCGCCCGTCCGCACTCAATTGTTATTGCTATTGCTGGATATTTCACTACTCGTGAGTCATGGTTTCGCTTTGGAGCTGATGAGCCATTGACAGGCTGTTCCCTTGATTGTTTGGGAGAATTACAAAGGTGGACAGAACATATATAAAGTCAGGTCGGTCAGTTAAGTCGCGAGAAAGAAGCGTGCTGACAGTGAAAGGAGCGCATATTGAAGCCGTACGTAAGTGTTTTTTGGAATTACTCAGTTTGCTGCATTTGCTCAGCGTATTACACACTTACAAGTGGATACATTTCGATTCTGTAGTTCTTTTTGGATTTATAATTTTACTGGCTAAGATAATTGTATTTGAATTATAACACGGGCTGTTTTTGCCGCCCGTCCGCACTCAATTGTTATTGCTATTGCTGGATATTTCACTACTCGTGAGTCATGGTTTCGCTTTGGAGCTGATGAGCCATTGACAGGCTGTTCCCTTGATTGTTTGGGAGAATTACAAAGGTGGACAGAACATATATAAAGTCAGGTCGGTCAGTTAAGTCGCGAGAAAGAAGCGTGCTGACAGTGAAAGGAGCGCATATTGAAGCCGTACGTAAGTGTTTTTTGGAATTACTCAGTTTGCTGCATTTGCTCAGCGTATTACACACTTACAAGTGGATACATTTCGATTCTGTAGTTCTTTTTGGATTTATAATTTTACTGGCTAAGATAATTGTATTTTAATTATAACACGGGCTGTTTTTGCCGCCCGTCCGCACTCAATTGTTATTGCTATTGCTGGATATTTCACTACTCGTGAGTCATGGTTTCGCTTTGGAGCTGATGAGCCATTGACAGGCGTTCCCTTGATTGTTTGGGAGAATTACAAAGGTGGACAGAACATATATAAAGTCAGGTCGGTCAGTTAAGTCGCGAGAAAGAAGCGTGCTGACAGTGAAAGGAGCGCATATTGAAGCCGTACGTAAGTGTTTTTTGGAATTACTCAGTTTGCTGCATTTGCTCAGCGTATTACACACTTACAAGTGGATACATTTCGATTCTGTAGTTCTTTTTGGATTTATAATTTTACTGGCTAAGATAATTGTATTTGAATTATAACACGGGCTGTTTTTGCCGCCCGTCCGCACTCAATTGTTATTGCTATTGCTGGTTATTCCACTACTCGTGAGTCATAGTTTCGCTTTGGAGCTGGTGAGCCATTGACAGGCTGTTCCCTTGATTGTTTGGGAGAATTACAAAGGTGGACAGAACATATATAAAGTCAGGTCGGTCAGTTAAGTCGCGAGAAAGAAGCGTGCTGACAGTGAAAGGAGCGCATATTGAAGCCGTACGTAAGTGTTTTTTGGAATTACTCAGTTTGCTGCATTTGCTCAGCGTATTACACACTTACAAGTGGATACATTTCGATTCTGTAGTTCTTTTTGGATTTATAATTTTACTGGCTAAGATAATTGTATTTGAATTATAACACGGGCTGTTTTTGCCGCCCGTCCGCACTCAATTGTTATTGCTATTGCTGGATATTTCACTACTCGTGAGTCATAGTTTCGCTTTGGAGCTGATGAGCCATTGACAGGCTGTTCCCTTGATTGTTTGGGAGAATTACAAAGGTGGACAGAACATATATAAAGTCAGGTGGGTCAGTTAAGTCGCGAGAAAGAAGCGTGCTGACAGTGAAAGGAGCGCATATTGAAGCCGTACGTAAGTGTTTTTTGGAATTACTCAGTTTGCTGCATTTGCTCAGCGTATTACACACTTACAAGTGGATACATTTCGATTCTGTAGTTCTTTTTGGATTTATAATTTTACTGGCTAAGATAATTGTATTTGAATTATAACACGGGCTGTTTTTGCCGCCCGTCCGCACTCAATTGTTATTGCTATTGCTGGATATTTCACTACTCGTGAGTCATGGTTTCGCTTTGGAGCTGATGAGCCATTGACAGGCTGTTCCCTTGATTGTTTGGGAGAATTACAAAGGTGGACAGAACATATATAAAGTCAGGTCGGTCAGTTAAGTCGCGAGAAAGAAGCGTGCTGACAGTGAAAGGAGCGCATATTGAAGCCGTACGTAAGTGTTTTTTGGAATTACTCAGTTTGCTGCATTTGCTCAGCGTATTACACACTTACAAGTGGATACATTTCGATTCTGTAGTTCTTTTTGGATTTATAATTTTACTGGCTAAGATAATTGTATTTGAATTATAACACGGGCTGTTTTTGCCGCCCGTCCGCACTCAATTGTTATTGCTATTGCTGGATATTTCACTACTCGTGAGTCATGGTTTCGCTTTGGAGCTGATGAGCCATTGACAGGCTGTTCCCTTGATTGTTTGGGAGAATTACAAAGGTGGACAGAACATATATAAAGTCAGGTCGGTCAGTTAAGTCGCGAGAAAGAAGCGTGCTGCTGACAGTGAAAGGAGCGCATATTGAAGCCGTACGTAAGTGTTTTTTGGAATTACTCAGTTTGCTGCATTTGCTCAGCGTATTACACACTTACAAGTGGATACATTTCGATTCTGTAGTTCTTTTTGGATTTATAATTTTACTGGCTAAGATAATTGTATTTGAATTATAACACGGGCTGTTTTTGCCGCCCGTCCGCACTCAATTGTTATTGCTATTGCTGGTTATTCCACTACTCGTGAGTCATAGTTTCGCTTTGGAGCTGATGAGCCATTGACAGGCTGTTCCCTTGATTGTTTGGGAGAATTACAAAGGTGGACAGAACATATATAAAGTCAGGTCGGTCAGTTAAGTCGCGAGAAAGAAGCGTGCTGACAGTGAAAGGAGCGCATATTGAAGCCGTACGTAAGTGTTTTTTGGAATTACTCAGTTTGCTGCATTTGCTCAGCGTATTACACACTTACAAGTGGATACATTTCGATTCTGTAGTTCTTTTGGGATTTATAATTTTACTGGCTAAGATAATCTGTTCTGATTGTATTAATTAGCATCTATTTAATACGCTCAGCCTCATCGCGTGAAGACCGAAGAGTGTAAAGACATCGACTCTACTCTGCGCGACTCCACTCGAGCAAGGACACAGACAAGGCACTTGAGTATAGCTTTCCTTCTACTTTGCTCACTTTTGTGTTTGCTTGCTTTCATCTGTTTATTTCTCTAACCCTTATTCACTATGTGCTTCCAAATCTCTACTATTACCACATACACCCGTAAATCACGCTCAGTACATTCTAGACACCGTAATCCTAATAATCTGCGTAGTGTACCTATTTCTTCTGCTACATTAATGTCCATTCCAATTGGTCTCAGGAATTGCCAGTCTGCTGTAAACAAAGCTGACTTTATTTCATCTCTGGCCACTCACTCACATCTCCGTCTCATGGCTCTAACTGAAACCTGGATCAAACCGGAAGACACTGCCACTCCTGCGGCTCTCTCAAATAATTACACTTTTTCACACACCTCTCGCCTGATTGGGAGGGGCGGAGGTACTGGTTTGCTCATCTCAAAGGATTGGAAATTTGAGCCCATTCCTTCATCATCTGGCAACTGCTCATTTGAATCACACTCAATCACTATCACTCACCCTGCTAAAATCCATGTTGTAGTTATTTACCGCCCTCCAGGTCAACTGGGTAACTTCTTGGAGGAACTGGATATTTTGCTCTCTCACTTCCCCGAGGATGGTACTCCTCTGGTACTGCTCGGTGACTTCAACATCCACCTTGATAAGTCCCAGGCTGCTGACTTCACCACTCTTCTGGCCTCATTTGACCTTAAGCGAGTATCTACTACAGCTACTCACAAATCGGGTAACCATTTGGACCTTATCTACACACGCTACTGCTCCACAGACGTCACTTTAGTTACTCCATTGCACACCTCAGATCACTTTCTCATCACTCTTAACCTCCTATTGACTCCTGCCACAACACATACTCCTCCTCATATCACCTTTCGCCGTAATCTACGCTCGCTCTCTCCCTCTCGTCTATCCACTATGGTTTCATCCTCACTCCCTCCACCTTCTGAGTTCTCAGCTCTGGACACTAACAGTGCTACTGACACTCTTTGCTCCACTCTAACATCTTGCTTAGACAACTTCTGTCCCGTTTCATCCAGGCCAGCCCGCACCACCCCCTCTGCCCCCTGGCTGTCTGATGTTCTTCGCGAACATCGCTCTGGTCTCAGGGCGGCAGAGAGGAAGTGGCGCAAAACTCAAAACACTACTGACCTGACCCTGTATCAGTCTCTCCTCACTTCTTTCTCTACTAACGTCTCCACTGCTAAAACTACATACTACAACAACAGAATCAACAACTGCCCTGACTCTCGTGCACTTTTCAGAACATTCTCCTCGCTCCTTTGTCCCCCCCCCCTCCTTCATCAACTCTTACAGCTGATGACTTTGCATCATTTTTTACAAACAAAACATCCTCCATCAGCAGCCAATTCTCCACACCGCAAACCGACACGCACATCTCAAAAACTATCACACATATGCTTCCCTCCTTCTCTCTGCTCTCCGAAACAGATGTCTCCAAACTCATCCTTTCCAACCATCCCACTACCTGTCCGCTTGATCCTATCCCCACTCACCTCCTTCAGGCCATTTCTTCTTCTGTTACTCCTGCACTCACTCACATTGTTAACACCTCTCTTCACACCGGGACCTTCCCCACAGCATTTAAGCAGGCTCGGGTAACCCCACTGCTTAAGAAACCCTCTCTTAACCCAGCACTTTTAGAAAACTACAGACTGGTATCCCTTCTGCCTTTCATTGCAAAGACACTTGAGCGAGTTGTGTTTAACCAGCTCTCCACGTTTCTTGAACAGAACAACCTCCTGGACAGCAATCAATCCGGCTTCAAAAGCGGCCACTCAACGGAGACTGCCCTACTCTCGGTTACGGAGGCACTGAGACAGGCAAGAGCGGCATCCAAATCCACAGTACTTATCTTACTGGATTTGTCTGCTGCTTTTGACACAGTTAACCACCAGATCCTCCTGTCAACTCTCATGAAGATGGGCATCTCAGGAACTGCTCTCCAGTGGCTAAAGTCTTACCTCTCAGGTAGGTCCTTCAGGGTGTCATGGAGAGGCGAAGTGTCTAAGTCACATCATCTAGCCACTGGAGTTCCACAGGGCTCAGTGCTTGGACCACTTCTCTTCTCCATCTACATGTCATCACTGGGATCTGTCATTCAGAAACATGGCGTTTCCTATCACTGCTATGCCGACGACACTCAACTCTACTTCTCATTTCAACCAGATGATCCCACGGTTGGTGTTCGTATCGCCGCCTGCCTAACAGACATTTCTGCCTGGATGAAGGAACATCACCTGCAACTCAACCTTGCAAAGACAGAACTGCTTGTGGTCTCAGCCAACCCAGCACTTCATCACAATCTCTCCATTCAGCTAGGATCATCAACCATAACTCCGTCCAGGACAGCCAGGAACCTTGGAGTTGTGATTGATGATCAGCTAAAATTCACTGACCACATTACTGCAACAACCCGGTCCTGCAGATTTGCGTTATACAACATTAGGAAGATTAGACCCTTCCTATCAGAGCATGCCACACAACTCCTGGTCCAAGCTCTTGTTCTCTCCAGACTGGACTACTGTAATGCTCTTCTAGCGGGCCTTCCGGCATGTACTGTCAAACCCTTGCAACTGATCCAGAATGCAGCGGCAAGGGTGGTCTTTAACGAGCCGAAGAGAGCACACGTCACGCCTCTCTTCATCAGTCTCCACTGGCTCCCAATAGCAGCTCGCATCAAATTCAAGACACTGGTGCTCGCCTTCAAAACAACCACTGGCTCTGCACCAAGATACCTAAACTCGCTTGTTCAGACTTACACACCCTCCAGGAGCTTACGTTCTGCCAGTGAACGACGCCTTGTGGTGCCATCCCAAAGAGGCATGAAATCACTCTCACGGACCTTTTCCTGGACCGCACCCACCCTGTGGAATGACCTGCCTATCTCAATTCGAGCAGCCGAGTCTGTAGCCATTTTCAAAAAACGGCTAAAGACACATCTCTTCCAGCGGTACCTTACCAATCAAGATTAGCACTTAACATTCTATTCATTTTCTGTCTGTCTGTCTGTCTATTTAAAAAAAAAAAAAAAAACCTTCTGTCCTATGTGTTCTGTACTAGATTAACTGAGACTTGTTACAGCACTTACGTACTGTTACATACTGTTGCCCTTGACTGTTCTAGCTGCTTCTATTGCTCTCATTTGTAAGTCGCTTTGGATAAAAGCGTCTGCTAAATGACTAAATGTAAATGTAAATGTAAATGTAAGTGAAGAGTGTGGAGGTGATTGGTGGATGGGGACATAATAAAGGTGCAGCAATCACCTAATACCAGATCATTCAAAAGTTACATACAGAATAAATGCATTTGATTTGTAAACCACAGTCAAACTTGACGTTTCAATCTCTAAATAACAGCGCTAATAAGTGGGGGGCGTGTTGGGGCTTTGGTGATCTGCGATACTGATAGCAAGTCAAACTACTCCACAGTCAATCACGGGCCCCCCTCCTTGCTCGGGCCCCGGGGCTTAAGCCCCGCCTAGCCCTATGGTTAATGCGGCCCTGGGTGTGACTCATCCTGAATTTCTTGTTAATTATACAGTGTTTCTGTTAACTACATAAACTACATATCCCAAGATTATTAATCTTGTAGTCATCATAATTAACATTGCAATTTGAACTTTATCAGCCTATATAATACAGTGCATAAAGCTTTAAAGCATTGTTCTGAAGGATGGCCCAGTCTTCTTGGACAGTCCAGAGGTTACTATTTTTAAACTGGGATGGGAAATAATGATAGGTTACGCATGTCTTCATCACCAATGCCATAATGGCTTCATTTTGCTTTTGTGATGCATATATTCATCATCATATAAAGTTGCTGTCTGTTTCTGACAGGATTTAAGATCTGAAGTCACTAGTAGCTCTGGCAGTGTGTAATCTGGACATACACGGAGGCTGTTCTCTCTCATTGAATGCAAAGCTACTCAGTAATAATTACTAAATAGTAATTATTATAAAACTGTAAAAATAAAAAACAATCCAAATAAAATGACACATTTTATTTGTTTACATGTATATCTATATCCTCTCTCTCTCTCTCTCTCTCTCTCTCTCTCTCTCTCTCTCTCTCTCTCTCTCTCTCTCTCTCTCTCTCTCTCTCTCTCTCTCTCTCTCTCTCTCTCTTTCTCTCTAATATTATATATGTATATTATATATATATATATATATATATATATATACACACACACACACTCACCTAAAGGATTATTAGGAACACCTGTTCAATTTCTCATTAATGCAATTATCTAATCAACCAATCACATGGCAGTTGCTTCAATGCATTTAGGGGTGTGGTCCTGGTCAAGACAATCTCCTGAACTCCAAACTGAATGTCAGAATGGCAAAGAAAGGTGATTTAAGCAATTTTGAGCGTGGCATGGTTGTTGGTGCCAGACGGGCTGGTCTGAGTATTTCACAATCTGCTCAGTTACTGGGATTTTCACCCACAACCATTTCTAGGGTTTACAAAAAATGGTGTGAAAAGGGAAAAACATCCAGTATGCGGCAGTCCTGTGGGCGAAAATGCCTTGTTGATGCTAGAGGTCAGAGGAGAATGGGCCGACTGATTCAAGCTGATAGAAGAGCTTTGACTGAAATAACCACTCGTTACAACCGAGGGATGCAGCAAAGCATTTGTGAAGCAACAACACGCACAACCTTGAGGCGGATGGGCTACAACAGCAGAAGACCCCACCGGGTACCACTCATCTCCACTACAAATAGGAAAAAGAGGCTACAATTTGCACAAGCTCACCAAAATTGGACAGTTGAAGACTGGAAAAATGTTGCCTGGTCTGATGAGTCTGGATTTCTGTTGAGACATTCAGATGGTAGAGTCAGAATTTGGCGTAAACAGAATGAGAACATTGATCCATCATGCCTTGTTACCACTGTGCAGGCTGGTGGTGGTGGTGTAATGGTGTGGGGGATGTTTTCTTGGCACACTTTAGGCCCCTTAGTGCCAATTGGGCATTGTTTAAATGCCACGGCCTACCTGAGCATTGTTTCTGACCATGTCCATCCCTTTATGACCACCATGTACCCATCCTCTGATGGCTACTTCCAGCAGGATAATGCACCATGTCACAAAGCTCGAATCATTTCAAATTGGTTTCTTGAACATGACAATGAGTTCACTGTACTAAAATGGCCCCCACAGTCACCAGATCTCAACCCAATAGAGCATCTTTGGGATGTGGTGGAACGGGAGCTTCGTGCCCTGGACGTGCATCCCACAAATCTCCATCAACTGCAAGATGCTATCCTATCAATATGGGCCAACATTTCTAAAGAATGCTTTCAGCACCTTGTTGAATCAATGCCACGTAGAATTAAGGCAGTTCTGAAGGCGAAAGGGGGTCAAACACAGTATTAGTATGGTGTTCCTAATAATCCTTTAGGTGAGTGTATGTGTGTATATATATATATATATATATATATATATATATTAGTGATGTGTCGTTCATGAACGTTCATTTTGAACAATTCTTTAATATGACCCGAGAACAACGGGTTGTCTCAGAGAGCGATTAGTTAATTTTGTGTTGACTGTGCATGCGCAACATCCCATATGTTCTGTACAGGAAACAGAATTGATTAGTTCACCAGTCTCGAGTCATTCGTCAAGTCCCAGCCCATAGGCAAGGTTATACAGTCACCGGAAACAGAAAAGATTAGTTCATCTTTCGAGTCTTCTCGTTCGTTCAAGTCCCCATAGGCTGAATGCAGAAACAGCTCATCTCTCGAGTCTCGTTCTTTTGTCACGTGACGTGACAGCCGTGTTAGATACTGAAATTAGTTAATTCCTTTACAGTCTATGGTTAATTCACAATTCCTTACAAACAAGTGAGTAGATTTTTTTATGTTTGTTTAGTTCAGTTTTTTTTAGCCAGTTTAATTGATTTTCCTATGAAGCCTGGACACATTGGGTTGTTCAGAACGGATAGGCTTAAGCATAACCAATGTTTATTGCACATATCTTCTGATGATTTTATAATAATAAATACATTACAACATGCAGTCAATAATACGACTGTAATATTGTATATGTTGAGACACTGAACTGGAAAGCGGTCACCTGAAAAAAGAACAAACGACTTGAACGAGAAGACTCGTGAGATGAACTAATCTTTTCTGTTTCCGGTGACTGCATATTGCATATGGGTCTGGGACTTGATGAACGAATGACTCAAACCCGAAGTCTCGAGACTGGTGAACTAATCAATTCTGTTTCCGGACGCATGTATTACATGAGGCTGTCACGGCCCAGATCAGACATGATGACTGAACTAACGGCTCATACCCGAGAGGTGAACTAAACTTTCCAGGGAACAGACGTGTTTAAATGTGAAGTGACAAAGGAAAGCACGATTTGGATCAGGAGGAGAGGTGAACTAACAGACTGCATACATAGACGGAAGCAATTTAAAGGTCCCGTTCTTCGTGATCCCATTGTTCAAACTTTAGTTAGTGTGTAATGTTGCTGTTAGAGCATAAATTATACCTGTAAAATTATAAGGCTCAAAGTTCAATGCCAAGCGAGATATTTTATTTAACAGAAGTAACAATCAGAACTCGTTACGTATTTCTGAAGGAGGGACTTCATAGAACAAGGAACTCATCAGCCGTTTTTAGTGAAAACAGCGGTGTACAGATAAGTAAATTGTGTGAAAAATACTGTGTTTTTTTACACGCGAAACATGAACACGTTATATTGCACACAATCAAAGCTTCAAAAAAAAAACAAAGAACGGGACCTTTAAGCAATTAATTAATAATTTATTTCTCAAAGTTTGGTCATGGCTGCATTAGCTTATAGTTTATTTTTTATTCCAAAAGTACTAAATGTGTTGAAAAATGTAGCATGTAACGTTTTAATGAGATTCTGCTTTTCAAGAAATTACTTGAAAAAAGATTCGTTCATTTTGCTGAACGAGATTCAAAGATCCGAGTCGGTAAAATGATTCAAACTTCCCATCACTAAATATGTGTTAAATTAGTGAAATATTAACTTTATTAATCTCAAGAGGACTTCACGTAAATATTTTAGGTCAACAGAATTTGGCTGACAAAACGTTTAGCAATCCCTGCCCTACAATATTCAGAAATGGTATCATTGTATACTTGTAAAATGAGTTATGGATCATATTTCAGATGATTTCACACACCATATAAAGCATCTGACATGAAAGGAAGTTGTTTTTCAGTGCAACATATGGTCAAAGAACAGTATGTGAACCACTTGCAGAATCTGTGAAAATGTAAATAATTTTAACTAAATAAGAGAGATCATACAAAATACAGAATTAAACACAACTAGGCTATTAAAAAGTTACAAGCATTCACTGATAATCCAGAAGGAAACGCGACGCATTAAGAGCTCTACAGAAATTTCATTTTTGGATGGACTACCTTTAATCGATTAGTAGGCTACTTGGAGACTTCCCAAATAGGTGTATGTGCCTCACAAAATATATATATATTTAAAAAAGACATCAAAAAGTAAAATCTGTATTATCGAGCATATGTTATTCACTCATTGTTTGCTCTGTGTCCTTTATCTGAACGCCTGTAATCAATCAGGCAAAACAAGTCAGACGATTTATCATATTACACAAACTGTGCATTGCTTTGAAAATGTGGACTGTTGCAGTTAATGCTTAACATTGAACTTCATTATCTTTTCGAAATAATCCATGAATTTGAGGAGCGTGCACTAATATTTTCAGTTCCATTCGTTTGTGTCATCTCAAGGCCACGCCCACAACAAGGGAATATCATGAATATTCATGTTTAGCCTACTCCACCCACTGGAACGGTTTTTCACAGGAACTAACTGAATTTTATTACACAACACCGGTCCCCCACGGTCGCGGTTTTCCTTCACAATTGGGCTATTTAAATTTTTTTTTTTTTTAATTCGAAAAATTACGCAAAAAAACATTTATGATTAATTCAAAGAAAATACATTTATTCAGCAAGGATGCATTAAATTGATCAATATAGACATTTATAATGTTGCAAAAACTTTATATTTCAGATAAATGCTAAATAAAAATGATAAATGTTCTTTTTAACGCACACACCCCACACACACGCGCCCTTTGCAAAACTGGGCTACTTTTCCTTCCATTTGGGCGTGTTCTCAGCGGTCATTGGGCTGGAAATATTTCTGGGACCTGGTAACCCTGCGTGCAACTCCTCCGTTGCGGCACTCTGGTGGTGGTTGGTCGGTCTCTGGCAGTGGTGGAGTGGGACTGGTAACGCTGTCCTCCTCAGCGGGGCCGATGGTAAATGGCGAGTGGTTATTTACCAGTAGTAGGGTAGACCGAGTACAGTTGGTACAGGGGTACATTTGAGCATGGGCGTCGGAAGCAAAAAAAACGTGGGTGGGTCCTCAGAATTTTTTTTTACTGGAGTAGATGCCAATAAATTCAAATATACCACGTATTTCGGAAAGACAAAATTACGGAAATCTCTATTCTTTGAGAGCGGTAGTAGTGTAGGGGTAAGATTTGACACAAATCGACCCGCAGTTCGAGTCCGCCTTTCGCCGAGCTCAATCTTCTCCCTTTTCCCATCACATATCAGATCGGAAAGGCATTTATTTTCAATAAAAATGACAAAAATATTAGAAAAGTGGAAATAAAGCGTCTAACATTTGTTTAATAATAAGTGTTTATCGATTAGGGGTAGGTAAACAGACGTGCTGAATGTTAGAGATGATAAAAGTGAGTGGGTCCAATATCATTGATCGTAAAAAGTGGGTGGGTCTTGACTCATGGGGTGGGTCTCATACAATGGTTCCGACGCCCATGCATTTGAGACACCTCAAATAACTTGAGTGCTCAACAAGTCTGATCGGTGATATTTGCTTCGCACATGCGTATTAGCGCCCTCTTCGATCGTGGGAAATTTGAAGTGCGTGTGTTTCTCCTGTCCGAAGATATCGGTGAAAGTGTTTTTTCTAAGGTACGTTTTTCATTTCACCACCTCCCTTCCACATTGAATAGCTTCTCATCCTTACATGACTTTTAAAGTTCACTTACATTTTCGTAAACCTTAATCTGTGCTCTGAAAACTGGCATATTGAATGACTGTGCCATGCAAGACCATTGTCAAATCTAGAGAAATGTGCAGGTGGTCAGGTGGGTACAGTTGAGACACAGTGTATCAATTGTACCCGCACTAGAATCCTATTGCGGCCCATGCAGTTTAGCTGCACGATATTTACTCTTATTATGTTGAATATGTTATTTTTGTGCATTTGATTGTTTGCAATTGTTCAATGTGCTTTACTGTCACTCAACCCAACTGTTAGCCTAGCCTAGGGGAGAGTGGGGCTGGTTGGATCAAGGGGTTGGTTGGCACGCAGTTAAATTTCAGTACACTAAAGGGCGCTGACTCAAATCTAACATTAAAATGACTGCCCTCTTGATGTGAACACACCCATTTATTGCAATCATCCAACTGTCAATAACTATTGAGGTGAGGACAAGTCCCTTGAAGTCCCCTCCACTAAATATATTTTAGAACTATAATAGATAGAGATATATAAAATGTAAGGATTTCAGTTGATAGAGATAGGAATTATCTATATTTTGATATGAAATTTAATGCTATGTGGCTAGCATCCTGTCAGTTAAGAGGTGTGTCCTAATGGGGGAGGGGTTGGTTGACACACTGATGCGGGGGTTGGTTGACAAATGTGCCAGCCAACCCCAGTATAGCCATTTGGTTATAACCCTAACCCCAACCCTAACTCTCCTAACCCTCTTAACCCTAACCTACACGCACACACACACCTAACCCTAACCTACACGCACACAAACTGTAGTTTAGTTCAAATAATATACAATCTCGTTTGTTTTGAGATTTAAAGGAATAGCCGGCCTGGGGAAGTTTGCCTTCAGTGCCACTCGTACACACACACCATGCGTACAAACTGTTTAGTTCAAATAAATACAATCTGGGGAGAAAATGGGCAGAAATTCTGTTGAATGTTTTTCTTTTTTTAATTAAATTCTCACGTTATTTACATTTGTCGCCTCATTCTTTGTAACTATAGCATCTGTGCCAACCAGCCCCATTGCATGTGCCAACCAACCCCCATACTGGGGCTGGTTGGCACAAGTGCCCAACATGATTTTAATGATGAATAAAAAAAAAAATAGGAATCATTTGAGAACATTAAATGTATCTGTTGATTAGCTGAGATCTTAACCTTTCAGGTTTTACTGGTTAGACTATTTTTACATATAGCATGACTGAGAAATATGACGGAGAGTAAAAAGTGTGCCAACCAACCCCGCTCTCCCCTACTATTAAAGTGATAAACTGAAATTAAATATTGTATCTCTGTTTACCATTACTGTTCAGTGTTTTACTAATTAACTGAACAAATAATCAAATCAAATCATGGGCGTCGGAAGCAAAAAAAATGTGGGTGGGTCCTCAGATTCTTTTAATGGAGTAGATTCCAATAAGTACAAATATACCGCTTTGCTAGCTAAGCGTATAGTTTGGAAAGACAAAATTACGGAAATTGCTACATCTTTGAGAGTGGCAGTAGTGTAGGGGTAAGAAGCACAGCATCTAGTTTTGACACAAATCGACCCGCGGTTCGAGTCTGCCTTTCGCCGAGCTCAATCTTCTCCCATCACATATCTGATCGGAAAGGCATTTATTTTCAATAAAAATTATGAAAATATTGGAAAAGTGGAAATAAAGCGTCTAACATGTGTTTAATAATAAGTGTTTATCGATTAGGGGTAGGTAAACACACATGTGCTGAATGTTGAGAAGATAAAAGTGAGTGGGTCCAATATCACTGATCGTAAAAAGTGGGTGGGTCTTGTCCCACCCACAAACCAGTCCCTCCAGAAAAACGCGATTATGCGATCGCGTGATTTAACGCATAATCAGCCAAAGTCCGCATATTCATGTGGGGACCGCATTTTTTCAAATATGCCGCACTTTCGCCGCATAAATTGCCTATTTCCGCGTGCAAAATATGCGGGGCTAGCATGATTTCATAATCCCCGCATTTTCATTGCAAAAAAAGTCATATTAGCAGAAAGTTGAAAAATGTTTGTTTACTTCACACAAGAGCAGCCATTTCCCCCATTGCCATGGGAACGCTTTGAAGTGACGTAATTACCTGACGTGAAAGTCATCGAAAAGCTGCAAACCCCGTGGAGAAACATGGATATTGGTGAAACCATGATGAAGCGCAAACTCCCATTTGCCAACAAAAATAACAGCAAAAGACGCGCAAAGCAGTTTCCCGGTGTGTTGACCGATTTCAAAACACAGCATCATGAAGCTTCGAAGCGTTATGAATCAATGAGTCGATTCAGCGGTTTGAAGCGTTTAAATAAATGAGTCGATTCAGCGGTTTGAAGCGGTATGAATCAATGAGTCGATTCAGCGGTTCGGATTGCCAAAGTCACGTATTTCAGGAGTTTGACCCGCGATCCGAATCAAGAATCGACTCACTGATTCATAGCATCATGATGCTGTGTTTTGAAATCGGTCATCACTATATAAGTCGTTATTTAGTTTTTTTTTGCACACAATAACTATTATCGTTGCGTCATAAAGTTATTGTAGAACCACTGTAGTGAGATGGATTTTGTAACGACATCTTTAGTACCTTTTATGGGTCTTGAGAGTGTACATTGTGCCAATGGAGGCCTTTCTGAGCCATCGGATTTACACTAAAATATCTTCATTTGTGTCCAACAACATGAGGGGACGTCATTCATGACAGAATTTAAATTTTTGGATGAACTAACCCTTTAAGAGATTGCACTTTGTGCATTGGAAGCACTCAAATGTCTGTAAAACAGGAAGTTATTTATTCATTTCTTCAGAAGTCGTAGCATATTCCTTTTGTAAAGCTACAGAACTTGTTTGACTCAATGTTTTGTAAATTTGAGCCATTATTAAGGTCTTCAATAAAACAAGATGAGAACTTAAATATTCCCAGCACTTTCTGTGATGTAGTGCTTTTTTTCTCTCTCATCAAACCGCAGTTTTTGCAAGTTCCCGCAATTTCATCGCATAAAAATCCCGCATTTTTCATCGCATTTTTTAAGAAAACATGCCGCATAATCAAGGATTTTTGCCCGCAACAATCACAAAAAAAAGCCGCATTTTTCTGGAGGGACTGACAAACAATGGTTCCGACGCCCATGAATCAAATACTGAATGGAAATAAAAACTGTTGAATTCTCATTTTAAAAGGTATTTTACAAATTCAATGAATTGGTTAGGCAGCTTTACGGATGGGTGTCTCAACGGGTACAGTTGGAACGAAAAAGCTTCTTGTGTTTATAAGCTAATTGTGGTAAATATGACCCATTTATGGATGGTAATAATTATTCATATTTTAGTAGACAAGTAAAGGAAATGGCATATGAAAAATCACTTCTTTTCAGTCCTCAGTTTTGGTGTGGTAACTGAAAAAGCAAAAAGTGTACCAACTGTACTCGGTCTACCCTACCCACTCCACGAATGCGGCGAAATCTTCCGCTGGAACGCGTGCCTTTGACCGCTCGCTCAAGCCGGTGTAACGTTAGTAGAAAACGGAGCGAGCGGTCCGGGAAACGGGTAAGGCACTCGAGCTGTGGAAGTCCCGAGTGTGTGCTTCCAGCGTGCGTTATCCCTGCTCCAGGCAGAGAAGCTGAACTTCGGGATGAGGGAAAGATGAGGAAAACTCAAACAAAACAGGAGAAAACGGAGAAGAAGAAAACGTTCGGTCGGTTCTTCTGTTACAATCATATGCAGGCAATGAGCTCACGGAGACGAAGGAGAACAGGAATTGTAATATAAAACTCATGAACACGTCAAACATGAAACGAGAACCGACCAACACTGAGGGCAAACTGAGGGTTAAATACACAGAGCAAATGAGGATAACGAGGTGCAGGTGGTGGATAAGGCACAGGTGACTAACATTACTAATTAAAACTTAATCAAAACACACAGACAGGGCATATATGTAACAAGAACACTACCACAAAGTATGTCATTACTGTTTTTTTTTTTGGACAGGCCTATACCTTAATGTATAAGGTACCGTACCGTTGTTCACAGAGCATGAAACACCTGTCTTCCACCAGTTTAAAAGCGCCTGCAGAAATATACAGAAAAAGATCCATAATTTGATCGTTTTTTGTTTTCAGATGTTCAGTATGGCAATAAGGAATGAGGGCGAGCAAAGGTAAATAGCCTAGTTTTCACCTGCCTTTGAATGTAAAACTAATGATTACCTTTTCTTGAGTTAATGTTTCTTTATAGCCTACTTTTTGTTTAGTACAGTTTCTGGATATCATAGGCTACCCAGCTCTGACTCCAAGCCTCGGTGCTCTGACACATTCAAAATGTATCATTATTATAATGTATTCATTATAATGTAGTAAAATTATAATACAACCACATTTGAGCGAAATAATTTGCATACAATTCCAGAACAGAAATCTGAACATTGGATTAAGCCAAAATACTTGTTTGATTAAAGTTTTTTTACATGGGGGATATTTTGGATATTTCTTTTTATCAATCCATAAATCAGAAAATACTGTCAACAGCCAGAAAAAAAACGATTTTTCACCATATTTTAATAAATGGACTGTTAAATATGTAAATATTTACATATGCCAAATCGTATATATATGTAAATCCCTTCTGAATACAGAATAAGACTGTAACATTTGATGAATGTAAAGTTGCTTAAGTGAAGATTTGTGACTCAAATCTCGCAGCATTTAAAGATAGTATTGAAATTGAAATCTATAGATGCAAATAGTGCATAGATAGCATAAAGTGTGATAAAATAAGCACTTAAAAGTGTATTTTAGATGATTTCTTTCCACTTGTCTGGAAGAAAAGTTACAGAAGCAAAATCTCAAAATTGACCACATGAATGGTTTTGCCTGTAGTCTCTTCAAATTATAACAAATAAGATATTTTATTAATTTCACAGTTTTTTTTATATACACGCAGTTATATATGGAGGAGCATTACCTTTGTTGTGTCCTGATGACTGCTGTAAATGTGAGGAGGCAGTGGCTTTTTCAGAGACCTTGTGCAGCAGCTCATGAATGTTCATTTTCTTTATCAGTCATTTCAGAAACAGGGTGTAACTATCACGTCACATGGGAGGAAATATGCGGTAAGGAGACAGTTGAGCTTAGTCAGTGTTCAGTTATATCAGCTCATTTATATTGAGTACTGTAAGTCTGTTTTTGAGTAAATGTAAAAAAAATTTTTTATCACTGCACTGAGTAAAGTTTGGTGGAAATTAATTTATTTTAATTAAATATATGTCACGCGGTTATGTTGACAGAAGTTAGTCTATTTACAGGCGTTGTGTAATATAATTGCGCCACTGCACCCATGGTATTTATTTATGGCATTAAATATTTATTTAAAGGTCCCGTTCTTCGTGATCCCATTGTTCAAACTTTAGTTAGTGTGTAATGTTGCTGTTAGAGCATAAATAATACCTGTAAAATTATAAAGCTCAAAGTTCAATGCCAAGCGAGATATTTTAATTAAAGGTCCCGTTCTTTGTGTTTTTTTGAAGCTTTGATTGTGTTTACAGTGTGCAATATAACGTGTTCATGTTTCGCGTGTAAAAAAACACAGTATTTTTCACACAATTTACTCATCTGTACACCGCTGTTTTCACTGTCCTAAAAACGGGTTGATGAGTTCCTTTATTCTATGAAGTCCCTCCTTCAGAAATACGTAACGAGTTCTGATTGTGCCAGCGGTTCCCATGTTGTGATTTGACCGCAGCTTAGCGCACGTAACTTGCACGGAAAGGTCACGCCTCTTAACGGGAGATGTATGCGCTTAATGATCTCTACAGCGTCCCTGGGAAAGCCAAACAAAGGTGATTTGACTCCGGGGTGAAAATAACAGCGTCTCCACGACATGGCGACAAACACACTCAAACGCAACAATTCCTTTTCTCCACGCGACCGTCCTCTTCTCCACGTGGGACAGCAACAAGACCACGCCCCCTTTTTTTGCGTATTCTTGTGGGCGGAGGTTAGTCTGTTCTACTGTTCTACTGACGTCATTTATGAAGGAAGTACCAGGATGTAGTCCAAGCCGGCCGTTCGCTGTAGGCTTTGAAAGGGAACTTCTGTTAAATAAAATATCTCGCTTGGCATTGAACTTTGAGCTTTATAATTTTACAGGTATTATTTATGCTCTAACAGCAACATTACACACTAACTAAAGTTTGAACAGTGGGATCATGAAGAACGGGACAACAGAAGTTCCCTTTCAAAGCCTACAGCGAACGGCTGGCTTGGACTACATCCTGGTACTTCCTTCATAAATGACGTCAGTAGAACAGTAGAACAGACTAATCTCCGCCCACAAGAATACGCGAAAAAAGGGGCGTGGTCTTGTTGCTGTCCCACGTTTAGAAGAGGACGGTCGCGTGGAGAAAAGGAAGTGCTGCGTTTCAGTGTGTTTGTCGCCATGTCGTCGAGACGCTGTTATTTTCATCCCGGAGTCAAATCACCTTTGTTTGGCTTTCCCAGGGATGCCGTAGAGATCATTGAGCCCATAGCCGCATACATCTCCCGTTAAGAGGCGTGACATTTCCGTACAACGTTCGCTAAGCTGCTGTCGAATCACAACACAGGAACCGCTGGCTCAATCAGAACTCGTTACGTATTTCTGAAGGAGGGACTTCATAGAACAAAGGAAGTCATCAACCCGTTTTTAGGACAGTGAAAACAGCGGTGTACAGATGAGTAAATTGTGTTAAAAATACTGTGTTTTTTTACACGCGAAACATGAACACATGTTATATTGCACACTGTTAACACAATCAAAGCTTCAAAAAAACACGAAGAGCGGGACCTTTAATTCAGCATTTCTTAGTGCAGGTTTGTGTGTGTGTACATACAATGTGAAAACCTTTGGCCTAGGCTATTTCATTATATTTTATCTAGACAATGCATAGTATTAATTATTGCAGTTGTCTATTTCAAAGATGTCAGGGAAGAGGCAAATGGCAAATTAATATTAATATCCAATAATTTGGAATATTTTTTAGTTTTTTCTTTCCTTTTTCTTTTCTTTCTGAATCAGATCTAATACTAAACAAGTGTCAGAATAGCTGCTGAAATGAGCAGAAATTAACAATTTTCACTTGTCAGAGTAAAAAATTTGATAAACAAAAAAAAAATTCTCACCAGTGTTCAATCAGCTTTGACATATTTAAATCTGCATATTTGTGATATTTTTTTTTCCTTTTACGAAGGTTATTTGTTTCCATAATCTTATTAAATAAAGGCTATGCTTCAGCTTTCATTTTATATTCTTAAATTTGATCCATAAATTAAATTAGAATAAGACCCTATAGGGCTGTTGCCAATCAAATGAAATAATTTACACTGAAAAATGTTATGAGATTGTTTTAAATATACAAATAAGAAATGTTGGAAAGGAAACATGAAACTAAACCACTAGTAGGTGGCAGCAGCCTTAAGGTCCCAAATGGCACCCTAAACCCACACGGTCTTCCTCTGAGTCCGCACTTTCACGACGTAATGCCGCTTTGACTGCTGGGAAGAAGTCCGCTGCGTAACCCACACCAGTGCGGGCTCGGCAGAAGTACCTTTCTGTATAGCCTTGAGCTGCTCTGCCTTCGAAGCAATGTTGTTGTTCAGGCTGCTACATTTACATTTATGCATTTGGCAGACGCTTTTATCCAAAGCGACTTACAGTGCCCTTATTACAGGGACAATCCCCCTGGAGCAACATGGAGTAAAGTGCCTTGCTCAAGGACACACTGGTGGTGACCGCTGGGATCGAACCAGCAACCTTCTGCATATCAGTTCAGTGGTTTAACCCACTGGACCACCATCTTACATATTTATGAAGGCTGCTGGTGTTATTCTGCGCTGTACTGCTGCATGTCACCAGACCGGAAAGCGGAATTGCGGGCCTTCAGCAGGAATTTTACATTCTTAGTCATCCACAGCTTGCTGTTAGGAAACATGCAAATCAGTTTTTATTGTGGTCACACTCTCAATGCAGCATTTAATGTAAAATAGCACTGATGACGTGTAGATGTCAATGTTGTCATCCTCATATACAGTCCAGTCAGTCCAACTGAAGCAGTCCCGCAGACGCCCCTTCTGGCCACATTTGTATGGTTTTAGTAGTTGGCTTCACCTTGTTTATTAGTGGTCTGTATGCCGGAGTCAGAAACAATGAAATATGGTAAGACAGTCCTAGATTGGGGAGAGGTGAAGCCTTATATGCATGCTTGAGGTTGCTATAAACATGGTCAAGTGTGTTTTCCCTCTAGTTGGACACTGGACATGCTGGTGAAATTTTGGTAGGACAGTATTTAGGCTGGCTCTGTTGAAATTGCCTGCTATTACATTTTAATATTCACATTACAAAAACTTTATTCACACCAACCAACACAACAAAGCCTGAGGGCTGATTGCATACCGGTTCCCCTCCCTTGCCACTTATTTATATTGCCACTGTCATATGTATGCCATAGTTGTCTTTCTATTATGATATCATTCTTCAAACCCATGGTTCACATATCACTTACATTCCGAGTTCTTATTCTGTAGGACACAAATCTTCTGCTCTCATTCTAAAGGACATTCTCAAAGTCAGCACACATATGAACACACTTGAAACGTCAGCACTCATTTGAACATAATAGTGTCTTTTTTATTAGCCTAAAACTGCTCATTTTTAAATAGTAAAATCTTCTGCATTCCCCCCTCTGGGGCTTACCTAAGCCCCACCTTCACTAACCTTTTAACAGATGTGTAGTTTCAGAATTCAATTTTTTTCAGTTATGCTACCCAAGGGTGTAACTTTGGTTTGAGAAGTGGGGGGGACACAAAATTGGGAAAAATGTTTTCGATTTGAATCCCATTTCATGAAAATGTGCTAGCCTGTTTCTGACATGACATAATTAAAATTAATTACCTGACCCTTTACACAGCACATACCTGCAACTCTGAGCTACTTCTCCCTGTCTCACCCTCCCTGTCTTTAAGCAGCTTCACCTCATCTGTTCTCTGATATGAAAGCATGGCATAAAAAAAAATAAACAAAAGTTCATCACAACTGAAACTATATTATAACAGTCAACAGGAAAATATCAGGGCCTGATTCTGTTTCTGTTTTATCACCAACAAATCAAAACCTCCCGGCCTTTCATACAGCACATAACCTACCTGTAACCTTGTGCTGCTGCTGCTTTTCCCTATCTCACCCTCTCTGTTCTGAAGCAGCTCCACCTCATCTGTGCTCTGATATGAAAACAACTGAGTTATGATCATATTGAGTCCACATAGCCAGAAAAGAGTCTCTGGATGTAAAAACTGGGTGTGCCACATTCATTTTCAGATTAATGTGTAAAAAAATATAACCATAACACTATATAAAATATAGGCTAACTCAGGCTAGCTCGACATTTTCTTTGAACAAATAAATACATTTTTACAAATTAACTTCCATTTTAAATGAACAAATATTGTAAGTGAACAACAATAGCTCAAGTTTAGAAAAACATTTATTATTAAGACTTATTTTATTTCTGCATCTGAGTATAATGAGTTGAGTAGCCTATAACAGCAGCCAGAGTCTGCTTGTCATACATTGCTGACAGAAAACGCTGCTGTTTAAAGTGGACACAGAATGTTCTAGGCAACATTAAATGTTTAGGTTAGCTAGCTAACGGTCTGAAGTTACCTACCAACAGTGTATGTTAACGTTAGCTCATCAACAGGTGTAGACCATAGACTGTAAAAAAATAAGTAGACAGACATTTTGATTACCCTGACCTGAGCTAATGCTCGGTCCTGCTCCTCCGTGACGATGACGGCGCGCGGTTAAAAAAAATAACAACAAACTAATTTGAAAGTGGGGGGGACACGAACGGGATTTTGAAAAGTGGGGGGGACATGTCCCCCCTGTCCCCATAGGAAATTACGCCCGTGATGCTACCTAATGACTTAAAATAAGTCACTCAGTTTTACTACCAATGACTAGATTATGCAACCACACTCCGGAGGAATATTAGAACCAAACATCTCCTTCCAGATTTTGCTTTGTTCTCTTTTTTAGGAATGGAGTAAAAGATTCTAATTTCCCTTATTCCTATGTCTTATTATCAATACATTGTTATAAGCGTGCAATTTGTTCAGCCTTGCCTGTGGTTGTCACAGTTATGTAGAACAATCAAACATCAAACCATGCATTATACTATTAAAAGCTCTTTTTATATCATAGTCATCTTCTTCAACCCAGATACTTTGCGCATCGTAGAGGGTCACCTTTGGGGAGGGGTCAGGCTAGCACATACACCCAATGCTGGCTCATCATTCATCTTCTTCGTCCTCATTGGAGGTACTTGAATCAACTTCCAATGCTTGTAAAATCCAGTTTGATTTATCAGGCCAGTCTTTATTGTCCATAAGGGCTTCCATTGTCTTGATTTTTTAGCACTTCCATATGCTTAACCGTGGTTTGGACAACTAATGATCTTGCTATAGGAAGTACACCACAGAATAATATTCCTCCTATTAATAATGCTATTCCTATGAATATTCCTATTTTAGTGAACCATGCTCCCATTGCGCCAAACTTGAAATCCAACCAGTCAAACATTTGTCCTTCACTTCCAGCATTAGCCTTAACTTCTATTCTTAATTTTTTTTATTTTTAACATAGCTTCACTAAATTTTCCTCCTGGCGCAGTATTATTTGGTATAAAAGTACAACACTGATCTCCAAACATAATACATACACCTCCTTTGTCTGCCAGTAACCAGTCCAGGGCTTGCCTATTTTGCCATGTCATTCTACTTGTTTCTTTTAGTTGTTCTCCTAGTGCGGCTAATGCATCATTAGTGTAATTAATACATCTTTGCTGATTATAGTAAACATAATTAATCCATTCTGTGTTTTTGTTTTGTGTAAGTCATATAAATATTGATTCAAACCCTGATTTAACTTCATCTCTTGCTAGTGCTTGTGCTTCTGGGGCTCTTACAGGTATTTTTGTGTCCCACCCCTTTTCTCTATTTAAGTCCCAAATAGTAGTACATTTTCCTTTAAATTTTCCCAAATTATGAGCTCCTTTTGGCTTGTTAAAACACTCATACTATTGATCATAATCTATACTGTACCATTTAGGGTGTCACGGAACGCTCGACAACGCCTCCTCCTGGTTTCACCAGATCCCTCTCTCCTGCGTATTAGGACTGCATTTCCCATCCTTCCTCCTCTGCTCATTATCATTGCATTATTATCACCTGTGGACCCTCAGCTCACCTTTATCTGGACTGCTCTGCTCATTTTTCTTTTGTGAAGTCTTGATTTACCCTTACTCTGCCTCTAGCTTATTTCTCGTGTTTGCGCTTGTATCTTTGACTTGGACTCTGATCTCGTTTTTGCACCTAAGCCGTCTGCCTCTGACCTATGCCTGTTTGACTTTCGTTCCCTGGATTGCCCTTCATGTGTTTTGTTTGATCTTTATGACTGCCTATCTCTGTTGGCTTACCTGTGTTAATAAATTACTGCAAATGGATCCGAACGCTTCAGCCTCTTCATCACAGAAGACTTCACCTAAACAGGATCCAGCAGATTTCCTTCGACTGGCCTCCGAGGTATCCTCTCAAGCTGAGGTGCTGATCACTCATCAACAACAGCTGGTAAAATTAACAGCTCTCACCGAGGAGCTTGTGAGATCCGTCCAAGCCCTTTCCCTGCCGAGCGCGGCTGAAAATCAAGCTCCGAATCCAACTGCACCTGCTGCCGTTCCACCTGCCGTGAGAAACAATTCAAACCACCCAAAATTATCCCTTCCCGAGAAATTTGATGGCTCATCTTCTGCCTGTAAGGGATTTCTGTTGCAGTGCAGCTTGTATTTTGACCAGCAGACACAGTCCTATTCCACTGATGCGAGCCGCGTTTCCTTCATATGTTCCCTACTCTCCGGCCAGGCTCTGGAATGGGCTACTACGCTCTGGTCTGGAGGTCAGCTCTCTTTTCCCTCTTATGATGAGTTTTTGACCCAATTTCGAGAAGTGTTTGAACATTCAGCAGGAGGAAAGGATCCAGGAGAACTACTGCTTACGTTACGCCAGGGAAAGTCTACCGCAGCGGACTACACACTCTCGTTTCGGACCCTGGCAGCCCAAACTGGATGGGAGGAGGAACCTCTAAAGCTCCTGTATCGTAAGGGATTGAACCCGGAACTCCAGGGAGAGCTGGCATGCCACGACGACGGTAAATCCTTGAATCAAATCATGGAGCTCGCTATCCGCCTCGACAACTTGATTCGCTCCCGACGCACACCTCTAAGGTCCAGCTTCTTTGAGTATGCTTCCCCCAACGCGGAGTCAGAGCCCATGCAGATTGGTAACTAGAGCTGCAACTAACGATTATTTTTTCGATTAGTCAACTAATCTAACGATTATTTTTCCCGATTAGTCGACTAATCTAACGATTGTTTTCCCGGATTAATCTTATTATTCTTTTTTACTGATTATTGTATTTCAAAGAGGGTAGTGAATTTGTATATTATTTTAACATGAAATCAATGAATGATGACAATATTAATTGTATTTCAGGAAGGGTAGTGTACATAGTATGCCATTTTATAATGAAATATATGAACACAAGAAGCTTTTTAAACATAATATATAATGATACTATTCATCATAAAATGTATACAGAGTAGGCCTAATTAGGAAAAGTTGTTTACTATAGTAGTTGAGTATGATTTACTTTTTTGTCAATAGTAAACGAAAATGCACTTGTATTTATCTGCAAAAGGTTCACATACAGGAGCTTTCAGCATAGTGTTAATGTATAACTAGTCGTCTATTTTGAAGATATACATAAACAACGACTAAAGCTGCCAGAAGTTTTTGCCCAAACTTCAAAGACACATTTAAATGATTAAAGCTAGAGGCATATCTTAACTTTAATGTTACTTTAATCATGTAAACTACCTATATACAGCAAGTTATTGTGCATATGTGTTTGGGACAGAGCGGAACCAGGTCGCATTTACAGCAGATATATGCAGCCCATAATAAATAAAAGCACGAGTCGTACTGGGGTCGGAGAATAACCCAGGAAAATGTGACCGTCTGTTGCAATACATGCGCCACGGTTCAGCTGCGCGAGAGAACACTGGCAGCAGGGTTGCCAGGTTTACACAACAAGACCCACCCACTCGTTACTCAAAACTAGCCCAAAACAAGCCCAATCGCGTTTCGGGGAGGTTCTTTGGTAAACATCGCGGTTAAATATGTGTGTTTTTTTGCTTCAACCCCTCGGACATGAGACACAGCCCACGGCAACAGTGTAGAAGTAGCCCAATTCCGCGGAAAAAAGCGGACTTGGCAACACTGACTGCAGTGTGAAAGCTCCCGCTCTCCACGCGCACAGCTTCTGCTCTGCCACCGCGTGCAGTGTGAAACCGGCGTTACAGAGCGAACAAAGAACAGTTTTATTCGGCTTCTGTTTAAAGTACTCCCACACTTTTGAATGTCGCGGTCTGGCTTTATATGATAAATGATCATTTTCACTATGCCCAGGAGCAGAAGCTGCCATTATTCTAGATCTTCTGTTCCATTCTAAAACGTAAATATTGTGCCGCCGATGCGTCGACGCATTTCACGCACGTTGCAGCCCTATTGGTAACACATGCCTCTCTACGGCGGAGCGGGTGACGAGACTCCGAAATCATCTCTGCATGTATTGCGGAGAGGCGGGACATCTGAGGGCCACATGTCCGGTTAATCCAGCGCTCAAGAATTCTACTGCGGTGAGTTCGAATCCCTCTTCTAAATTATTTCATGTGGATAGTTATTTGAAGTTTAATGGACAAACTCTAAACGTAAAAGCCTTGATTGATTCTGGTGCTGCTGGAAACTTCATCGATCTTGCATTCGCCAAAACTCTTTGTGTTTCTCTCCTCGCATGTGAGCCTGGTGTAACTGTGGAAGCGCTTGATGGGCGCCCCCTGGGGTCAGGAGAGGTGCAATACACCACGCAACCTCTCACACTCAGCATCAGGACACAGCATTCTGAGACCATCCAGTTATTCACGATTCATTCGCCCATGCATCCCATAATCTTGTGGCTTCCGTGGCTGGAGAAACATAACCCCCAAATTTCCTGGTCTGACGGGAGGATATCCCGGTGGTCCGCATTCTGTCAGCGCAACTGCATGGTCGCTGTCCAAGGTACTGAACACCACAGAGCCTCCCTCAAGGGAGTGGATTTTCAGAGAATTCCCCCCGAATACCACGACCTAGCTCTGGCTTTCAGCGAAACTGAGGCTTCTCATCTTCCCGCTCACCGTGCTGGCGACTGTGCTATTGAGCTTTTACCTGGAGCTGTACCTCCACGCGGAAGAGTTAATCCCGTTGTCACAACTTGAAACAGGGACCATGAGGGCATACATTGACGAACAGCTGACTAAAGGTTTCATCACTACCTCTACATCTCCGGCTTCCGCCGGATTCTTTTTTGTCAAGAAGACGAATGGGGGTCTTCAGCCGTGTATTGACTATCGTGGTCTTAATGAAGTGACAGTGAAATATCGCTATCCTCTCCCGTTAGTTCCAGCAGCCCTGGAGATGCTCCGTACTGCCCGCTACTTTACCAAGCTGGACTTAAGGAACGCATACAATCTGATTCGCATACAGAGTGGTGACGAGTGGAAAACTGCGTTCTCTACTACATCCAGGAACTACGAATATCGGGTAATGCCATTCGGCCTTTCTAACAGTCTTTCAGTTTTTCAAGCTTTTGTAAATGAGGTGTTCCGAGACATGTTATAGCAGAGAGTTATTATCTATATTGATGATATTTTGATTTTCTTTGATTCCCTTGAAGAGCATGTCCAAGATGTTCGTGCGGTCCTCACGCGCCTGATTGATAACCAGCTTTATGCCAAGCTCTCCAAATGTGAGTTTCACCAGACGCGTATCTTCTTTCTGGGCTATATCATCAGTGCGGACGGAGTCCTGATGGATGACAGCAAGGTCAAAGCTGTGGTGAATTGGCCCCAACCTTCCTCTGTTAAAGAGTTGCAGCGCTATTTGGCCTTTGCCAATTTTTACCGCAGATTTATCCACAATTTTATTGTAATTGTAGCACCGCTCACATCTCTGCTTCAAGGAGGGGGAAAATATTTTAAGTGAACAGCGGATTGCACCACGGCCTTTGCTCAGCTTAAGGAGAGATTCACTTCTGCTCCTATTCTCCGTCACCCGGATCCTGAGAGGGAGTGGATGCGTCTAACACAGGAGTGGGGGCTGTCCTGTCGCAGCGGTGTGGTAAACCTGCGAAAATGTTCCCGTGTGCCTTCTATTCTCGCAAGCTCAACTCTGCAGAACGCAACTATGAGGTGGGTGATCGCGAACTTCTGGCCATGAAGACCGCCTTTGAGGAGTGGAGGCACTGGCTGGAGGGAGCTCGTCAGCCTTTTACGGTACTCACTGATCACAGGAATCTAGAGTATATCAGATCAGCTAAGCGCCTAAATGCTCGTCAGGCTCGTTGGTCTCTGTTCTTCTCAAGATTCGACTTTAAGATCACCTACAGGCCAGGTTCTCAGAATGGCAAAGCTGACGCCCTGTCTCGACAGTTCGACGGTCCTTGTGAGGAATCTACGCCTGAACCCATTATTCCCACTACTCTAATCGTGGCTCCTGTTCAATGGGACATTATAACTGAAATCACCGCATCCCTAAGTAATCATCCCGCTCCGCCAGAATGTCCCGCTGACCGTCTCTTTGTTCCGCCCGGGTTCCGCCACCGTGTGCTTCAGTGGGTTCACCCAACTGTCACATATATTTCACCCCCAGCGCCGGTCATCCTGGTATCGCTGCTACCATACAGTTAGTTTCCAATCGCTTTTGGTGGGCTTCACTCCAGTCTGATGTCATAAAGTTTATTAATCAATGCTCTGTTTGTAACACTGTGAAATCCTCTCATCTCAAACCAGCTGGATTGTTACAACCTCTGCCAGTACCACAGTCGCACATCGCAGTGGATTTTGTTACTGATCTACCTCCTTCCCAGGGGTTTACCACTATTCTCTCCATGGTGGATCGCTTCTCTAAGTCCTGTCGTTTTATTCCTCTGACCGGTCTGCCCACGGCCTTACAGACAGCGAGGCTCTTCTCAACCAGGTGTTCCATCTCTTTGGTCTGCCCGAGGACATTGTCTCTGACCGAGGTCCTCAGTTTAGATTAGATTAGATTAGATTCAACTTTATTGTCATTACACAAGTACAAGTACAAGGCAACGAAATGCAGTTTAGGTCTAACCAGAAGTACAATAGCAGCAAGTGCAGGATATATACAATGGTTGCGTAAGTGCTGGGCATAAAAATTTACTGAATATATATAAATATGTATAAGTAGAGAGATGGTTATTACTATAAACAGAACTGAATTTACAGATGAATATATACAGTGAATAAATATAAATATACAGATGGCTATTACTATAAACAGAATGTAAACAGAATGTACAGGTGAATATGTACTATGAATATAATATACAGATGGCTATTACTTTGAACAGAATTTTACAGATAGAGGTATACAATAATATGTTAGGCTAATATGAGGAATATAGCAGTGGATTAAGGTAGTGCAATGAAGTATGGACAGAAGCTATCCGAAAGAAAGTGTAAAAGTGCAGTGGAAAGTGGTTGCATATTACAGTTAGAAGTACGGTGCAAAATGCAAATGTAAACATGGTTACTATAAATACAGTCGGCAGTGCAAATGAGCATATTCCAGTTAAGATATGGTGGTGCAATATGCATAAGTAAACAGTTGTTACTGTAATAAACAGTCGGTAGTGCAAATAACAAAGTGAATGTAGGTGTGAGGTAGGAGAGTTTGCAGTTTATGAGGGAAGTGGATCAACGGTGGTTTGAGTTCAGTAAAGAGACAGCTCTGGGGAAAAAACTGTTCTTTAGTCTGCTGGTCCTGGTCCGGAGGATCCTGAAACGCCTGCCGGAGGGCAGGAGAGAAAACAGTCTGTGGGCTGGGTGAGAGGAGTCCTTGAGGATGCTGCGAGCTCGGTGCAGACAGCGTTTCCTCTGGATGTGCTCGATGGCAGGTAGTGGAGTCCCTGTGATGCGCTGGGCAGTTTTCACCACCCGCTGCAGTGCCTTGCGCTCCGCAACAGAGCAGCTCCCATACCATACTGCCACACAGTTGGTCAGGATGCTTTCTATTGCGCAGCGGTAGAAGTTCACCAGGATAGCCGAGGAGAGCTGATTCTTCCTCAGTGTCCTCAGGAAGAAGAGGCGCTGGTGAGCCTTCTCTCCGTGTCTGGAGAGAATTGTGCTGCAAACTCAATATCAATGTCAGTTTAACTTCTGGTTACCATCCTCAGGCCAACGGGCAGGTTGAATGTCTAAACCAGGATTTTATTCGATTTCTGAGAACTTACTGCCACCAGAATCAGCAGGACTGGAGTCGCTTCCTGGCCTGGGCGGAGTATGCCCAGAATTCTTTGTCAAAACCTGCCACTGGTCTAACCCCTTTTCAATGTGTTTTAGGGTTCCAGCCTCCCCTCTTCCGACCTCCCAGCAGTAGATGCGTGGCTTCGGCACAGTGAGGCCACCTGGGATGCTGCTCACGTTCACTTGCAGCACGGAGGAGGCGTGAGGGTCCTCGGTATCGACCCGGTCAGTGGGTGTGGCTCTCTGCACGAGATCTCCGGCTCAAGCTCCCGAGCAAGAATCTTTCTCCTCGTTTCGTCGGACCATTTAAGATTCTTCGTCAGATAACTCCTGTTTCTTTTCGTTTGGAACTCCCTGCTCATTACAAGATCTCACCCACATTTCATGTGTCCCTTTTCAGGCCCGCTGTCGCCCCCAGGAGAGAGAGGAGCCGGGAGGAGGCCGCTCCTATGCAGACTCCTCCCATTGAGGTGAATGGTCCGGAGGCTTTCCGGGTGCGAGAGATCCTGAACTCCAGGTGTCACGGTGGGGTGTTGCAATACCTTATCGACTGGGAGGGGTACAGTCCCGAGGAACGCTCCTGGGTCAGGTCTCATAATATCCTGGATCCCACATTAACTGCTGCTTTTCACCGACACCACCCAGATCGACCAGCTCCAAGACCCCGTGGTAGACCCCGCCGTCGGCCAGGTCCTCGCTTCCGTAGCCGCTCACAGGGGAGGGGCTCTGTCACGGAACGCTCGACAACGCCTCCTCCTGGTTTCACCAGATCCCTCTCTCCTGCGTATTAGGACTGCATTTCCCATCCTTCCTCCTCTGCTCATTATCATTGCATTATTATCACCTGTGGACCCTCAGCTCACCTTTATCACCTTTATCCAGAAACAGATCACCACATACCCAAATCAGAAGCCTTGGATGAACAAGGAAGTGCGACTCCTGTTGAAGTCACGCAACACTGCCTTCAGATCAGGAGATGCACAAGCCTACAGCACATCCAGAGCAAACCTGAAGAGGGGCATCAGAAAGGCCAAGCACTGCTACAAGCTAAAGATAGAGGGACACTTTTCCAACTCTGACCCTCGACGCATGTGGCAGGGCATTCAGGCCATCAGTGACTACAAACCCACCCACTCCACCCCCGCAGCCACTGATGTCAACTTCCTAAATGAGCTAAATTACTTTTATGCTCGCTTTAAAAGAGACAACAGAGAAACTGCCACCAAGCTCAAACCCTCAGCTGACCACCCACCAATCACACTCTCCTCCACAGATGTCTGCAAGGCACTGAGCCGGATCAGCGCGCACAAGGCTGCTGGACCAGACAACATCCCTGGACGTGTGCTCAGGGCATGTGCGGAGCAGCTCGCTGGGGTTTTTACAAATAATTTCAACCTGTCTCCTGCCCAAGCAGCTGTACCAACATGCTTTAAACGCACTTCCATTGTACCAGTGCCGAAACACTCTAGCCCGAGGTGCCCTAATGACTACCACCCTTTAGCACTCACACCCATCGTTATGAAGTGCTTTGAGCGGCTGGTCCTGGAACACCTAAAAGACTCTCTACCATCCACATTGGACTCACACCAGTTTGCCTACTGCAGCAATAGGAGCACAGAGGATGCAGTTTCCATGGCACTGCACTCGGTGCTCACTTATCTGGACAATAAAAACACTTATCCATGCATGCTGTTTGTTGACTTCAGCTCAGCATTCAACACTGTCATCCCAACCAAGTTAATAGCCAAACTTGGAGACCTGGGCATCAACACCTCAATGTGTAACTGGATTTTGGACTTCCTAACTGACAGAACCCAGAATGTTCGATCAGGATTCACCTGCTCCACGTCCATCACACTTAGCACACAGCCCTGTGGTACACCAGTGTTAAGTCCATTTCTCTACTCCCTCTTCACCTCCGACTGCAAGCCTGTGTATGGATCTAATTCCATCGTCAAGTTTGCGGACGACACTACGGTGATTGGGCTCATCAGCAACAATGATGAGACTGCCTATAGGGAGGAGATCCAGCACCTGGCCACATGGTGCGCTGATAATAACCTGCTCCTCAACACCACCACAACGAAGGAGCTCATCGTGGACTTCAGGAAAGAGTCAAGAAGCACGCACGACACAATCCACATCAATGGAATGGCTGTTGAGCGGTTCTCCAGTTTCAAGTTCCTGGGGATCCACATCTCGGCGGACATGTCGTGGACAACCAACACCTCCAGCCTGGTCAAGAAAGCTCACCAGCGCCTTTTCTTCCTGAGGACACTAAGGAAGAATCAGCTCTCCTCGGCTATCCTGGTGAACTTCTATCGCTGCGCAATAGAAAGCATCCTGACCAACTGTGTCGCAGTATGGTATGGGAGCTGCTCTGTTGCGGAGCACAAGGCACTGCAGCGGGTGGTGAAAACTGCCCAGCGCATCACAGGGACTCCATTACCTGCCATCGAGCACATCCAGAGGAAACGCTGTCTGCATCGAGCTTGCAACATCCTCAAGGACTCCTCTCACCCAGCCCACAGACTGTTTTCTCTCCTGCCCTCCGGCAGGCGCTTCGGGATCCTCCGGACCAGGACCAGCAGACTTAAGAACAGTTTTTTCCCCAGAGCTGTCTCTTTATTGAACTCTAACCCCCGTTGATCCACTCCCTCATATACTGCTAACTCTCCTCTCCTACCTCACATCTGCCTTATTTGCACTACTGGAATGTTAATTTGCACTACAACTGTTTATTACAGTAACAACTGTTTACATATGCATCTTGCACCACCATATCTTAATTGGATTATGCTCATTTGCACTGCCGACTGTATTTATAGTACCAACTGTTTACATTTTGCACCATACTTCTAACTGTAATATGCAATCACTTTCCACTGCACTTTTACACTTTTTTTTCGGATAGCTTCTGTCCATACTTCATTGCACTACCTTAATCCACTGCTATTCCTCATCTTAGCCTAACATATCATTGTATACCTCTATCTATAAAATTCTGTTTATAGTAATAGCCATCTCTATATATATATTTATATTCAGTACATATCCCCGTCCTGCACTTTTTCATCCATTGTATATCCTGCACTTATGCAAGTAGATATATAAGCCACCTTCTGTCACTTTGATTGATGGTGACCTTTGACCTACCACGCCCCTTTGTCCTTGACCACCCACATCGTTCCCCTCCCCCACGTTTGACTTTGACCACCCACGTTGCTGTCACCTTTGACCTTGTGTATCCTCCGGGGAGCGATATGACCTTTGAGGTCTCATATTTGAAATAGCGATGCCAGGGTATGACCTCAAGGCCACCAATGTGAAGAATGATTGTTTTGAACTTTGACACGATTATTTGAAGGGTGATTTCAGGGGGACATCTGCCGGACACGTGAGGGGTTGGTGCATTCCATAGACGGGAACATTTTTTTTCACTGAGGAACCGAAAATTGTCATTATGGTACATGACAATACTCACTCACTCACTCACTCACTCACTCACTCACTCACTCACTCACTCACTCACTCACTGCCTCACACACACACACACACACACACACACACAAATGCATCTGTTTTTCCAAGAGAGCGTAGTGTTGTAGTCAAGACCACCTAAACCGAGACCAAGTCGAGACCAAGACCAGCGTGTGCCGAGACCAAGACAAGACCAAGACTTTGTGGTGTTGAGACCAAGACAAGACCAAGTCCAAGACAGGGCGAGACCGAGTCAAGACCAAGACCAGACCAGCACTCCTTAAATTCATCTAAAAGATCCATATCTAGTGTCTGAGAAATTACTTATATTGAATACGGTAATTAAATACAATTAGAATAGTAAGACACTATAGCGCTGTTACCAATCAAATCACTACCAATAAAATTCATGGCACAGAAGTTGCATCTGAATTGATACGATTACACCTGCATAAATAATGTTCAGATTAATTTAACATTAAAACATTAACATTATTTAACCGTCACAGAATCCTTTATTCAACCGATTTGTTCAAAGCAAACGATTCTTTTAATAACCAAACGCTGCCGAATTAGCAAAGACACAGTTTAAAATGTAATTTAATATTAACTTCTTGTTTATAGAATGTTTGTATAAATCAATATCATTTGCAATCACGCTAATATATTCATGAAAACAGCTCTCTTGCTATTGCGATATTGCTTAATTCTATTCTATGTTATATAAAAAAACAATCTCAGAATTTTGTGGGCATTTATATAAATTTTTGCACATTTCTGAGACAATTCTGCATTGATTTTGAACCCGGCAGCATAGTGACATTAATGATATTAAATCAGACAATGCACCGGAAATTTAGTGATATCCTTGCAGTTGTGGTCTTGACTGGTCTTGAGATAAAATCCCGAGTCCTTTAAGTCCGAGACCAAGACAAGACCGAGGAGAAATGCAGTCGAGACCGAGACAAGACCAAGACCATCAAAAAATGGTCTTAAGACCGGTCTCGAGACCAAGACCGGTCTCGAGTACTACAACACTACGTCACACGTCCAGTGGGGGTGTGAAATTTATCTACTCAAAAATACAGTGAATTTTACAAATTTAATCATATGTTGATGTGACAGTTTGTCTGTTGACCAGCGTGAACAGACTTTGGAGAGAGCCCCAACGATACTGCAGGGTGTTAAAGACCCTACAATGTTGTTGTTTTTTGTCAACCTGGTGAATTTACACATGCGAGGTCTTCGGAAGTCGTGACTTCCAGGGTCAGTGGGTCTCTTGAGAATATTTGTTTTACTTTAAAACCAAAGATTTAGCTGTTGGTTTAATATTTTCAAAGTTTCAGGCGTGTTACAATCACGCAGTACAAGGATTCAGATGAAACCAAACAGAGTATGTTTCAACATGAGTTATACAATATTTGTACTCTAGTATCACACTTGCTATTTTTAATAGTCTTTACTAGTGCCTAATGCATTAGAATCCAGATAATAACAAGCTAAGTTGATTCAGCTGTTATTATTATTATTTTTGGCACTAATAAATAGATGTTGATTAAAGCTTACATCATTGCCCTTTCCTTACAGATAAAATCCAAACATGTTCTTTATAGGAATTATGTGTGCACAAAAACTCTCTGTAAATTCAGGAGGCCTAGAGTACGAAAATAGTGACATTGTTTAAGAAAAGATGTCATACTGCATTCAGAAAATCCAATTTATTGTGATTTTTTTTTCCCCTTCCCTAGGCTTAGTCATATTGTAAAGTCTACATCGATCCATACTAGAATAATGATTTCAGAACAATACAAGATAAATCAAGATTAACATTTATTTTGGCCAGACAAGAAAAGTAAATAAGTAAACAAGAATCCATGGTACACAACTGATTAGCGTAAAAACATAAACACAATCGCAAAGCAATAGGAAAATAATTTCAAAGAGTCATCATGTCTGGCACACTACATGCAATGTGTGTGAGTGCCTCAAAGACACTGACACAGACTGCATGGGGGGTTCTGGCTACAGAATGTCCCGCCTGACAGCTCTGTTACCCTCCCATAAATACTCCAACTACAACAAAAGGGTTGTAAATATTTGCAACACAAACACCTGGTTTTGGGGGAGAGGATCAGATATCTTTGAAGAGACCCTTCAAAAGGAGAACAGAATTCTCATTAGTTTTCAATCTTTCTAATACTATAAGTGACTGCAGTGAAACTGAGACCATTTTACCATTCGCACTGAGACCTTTAAAAGGACACCAAAAATGAAATGGATAAAACAATAGATTCACAAAATACATCATCATTGGTATATCTGCATTTGTTGACTTGAAAACAGGGCTAGGAGAGGGCAAAATGGGGAGGGGGGAGAAATGTTTGATCAGGGTGGTGTCACACAGTTTCTGTGAGATCATCTCTCAAGATTAGTGACTTTTATTGTTCTATTGCTGGGGTTTGGATCTCAGCTTTTGTCTTAGCAGCAAAACCGATCCTTACAATATTATCGATATTATTGATATTAAGATCAATGTTCACATTTTATTTGTTGAACTGTAAATGGTTAAAGGTGAAGATTCCTATCTTGTTGTTGTCAGGGCAAAATTGTGCAAAATCATCACTTTTGAAATGAATTCACTTTAAGCATATGTTTTATTGTATGACTAAACTTTTTTTGTTTTCTTTTGACAAACCTACATTTCAAACGATTTACCTCCTGTGTTTCACAACCACGGGGAAAACATATTGTTTTGCAATACTCATTAAACCTAATCTTGGTGAATTTTTCTCACCTAGAAAACACAACTTGTACTGTTTTACAGATTTTGACTATTTATCAAATTTTTGTAGGTATCATGTCATTTTAGAGGATTTACTAAAAGATCAAATGCACCAGAATCATAATGTTTGTAAATGATGTTTTTTTACTCCACTAGATTGATCATATTTAGTCAGATTTCAGATGACCATTTTTTCCAAGCATAATCTTTATACAACAATTATCCGTGCACAATTTAACACAAATGTGTACGGTGGGTAAGAAAACAGACATTTAGCTATAATTAAAACATAATCAGTCCTTCCAGAAAAATGCGGCTTTTTTTGTGATTGTTACGGGCAAAAATCCTTGATTATGCGGCCCGTTTTCTTAAAAAATGCGATGGAAAACGCGGGATATTTATGCAATTTTATGCAATAAAATTGCGGGAACTTGCATAAACTGCGGTTTGATGAGAAAGAGAAAAAAAGCACTACATCACAGAAAGTGCTGGGAATATTTAAGTTCCCATCTTGTTTTATTGAAGACCTTAATAATGGCTCAAAAAATCCGATATATTGAAATCCGATGGCTCAGAAAGGCCTCCATTGGCACAATGCACTGAACACTCTCAAGACCCATAAAAGCACTAAAGACATCGTTACAAAGTCCATCTCACTACAGTGCAGGTTCTACAATAACTTTATGAAGCGACCAGAATAGTTTTTGTGCTAAAACCTAAATAACGAATTATATAGTGATGACCGATTTAAAAACAAACAGCATCATGAAGCTTCAAAGCGTTATGAATCAGTGAGTCGATTCATGATTCGGATCGCGTGTCAAACTGCTGAAATACGTGACTTTGGCGATCCGAACCGCTGAATCGACTCATTGATTCATAACGCTTCAAAGCTTCATGATGCTGTGTTTTGAAATCGGTCAACACACCGGGAAACTGCTTTGTGCGGTCTTTTGCTGTTATTTTTGTTGGCAATTTGCGTGCTTCATCATGGTTTCACCGATATCTATGGTTTCTCCACGGGGTTTGCAGCTTTTTGATGACGTTCACGTCGGGTAATTACGTCACTTCAAAGCGTTCCCATGGCAATAGGGGGAAATGGCTGCTCTTGTGTGAAGTAAACAAACATTTTTCAACTTTCTGCTAATATATATGACTTTTTTTGCAACGAAAATGCGGTGATTATGAAATCATGCTAGCCCCGCATATTTTGCACGCGGAAATAGGCAATTTATGCGGCGAAAGTGCAGCGTATTTGAAAAAATGCGGTCCCCACATAAATATGCGGACTTTGGCTGATTATGCATTAAATCATGCGATCACATAATCACATTTTTCTGGAGGGACTGCATAATACAGAAATCATCTCTTCTGCTCTATTGTAAAAGTTTGCAAAGTTGATTTTTCCCCTGCCAGTAGATGATAGTTTTACATTTTGTTTCTTTGTACAGTTTTTAGATGAAGACTACTCTTTGAGCACGGTCAAACAAAATACAGCATAAGAAAATGTAACTATGATGTTCTTTCAGATCGTCTTTCTGGTCTAGGAAGTGGTCACAAGCCAAGACACAACACTTGTTTTTCTGTTACATTTACAACTATTGCTCTTAAAACACCTTTAACCTTGATAAGTAGTCATTATAAGTAAAAAGTTAGATGATTCAGGCTGTTTTGTTTTCCCCACGCTCCAATACTATCTTTTAGACATCTGCCTTTTAGGTTTGATCCATGAAACGGGAACAAAAACAACATTGCAATCTGTCGTCATGGTTGTCTCAATAATTATTCGATAACCAGCAGAATTGTTTACATTTACATTAACATTTATGCATTTGGCGGACGCTTTTATCCAAAGCAACTTACATTGCATTCAAGGTACACATTTTTACATTTTTGTCAGTTCTTGCTTTCCCTGGGAATCGAACCTATGACCTTGGCATTGCTAGCGCCATGCTCTACTTTTTTTTTTTTTTTTTATTCTTATGCAATCATCTTTATACAATTTTTCACATGTTTACATACATCATTTATCATACATTGGTTCAGAAATCTCCTTCACTCCCCGGCAGCTTCCAGCGCCATGCTCTCCTGTTTGAGCTACAGGAAAGCTGTTTAACATATCTGTTTAACATATGTTTAAAATACAATTTGTTCAACTTAAATATTACTTTTTAGTCATTTACAAAGGTGTCATGCATAATATCTTATATATAATTATGATATTGTTACATGTTGTGGGTTGTTGGTACCTGTAGGCGGTAAAACTTAGCAGTAAATGAGAGCCGTGATTAGGTTGTTACTCTAGTAGTCGTCTTTTAATAAAACATTTCAGCGTCATCAAGGCAAACTCATTAACGGTGTGCAGTGAAATAAATATAAACATACAAAACCTTATGGTAATGAATAGGCAAGAATGAATATCTTGACTTCATCAACATTTAGGGGTACTGTACTCGTCCTCATGCGCTTATGTTTTGCTTAAATAGTTTATTTGATTTTGTCCAAGTTTTTTCTGAAACAGTGTTTTACCACTTTATTTTTAAACATCACCATTCTTCTTTGTGTGTAATTGTAATTATGTGCATGTTTGTTCTCCCCTTTCCACTTAAACTACGTTTCCAACATTTAGCTGTAATGCTAGTGAGCACAAAATGTCTTACAAACGAGTGAATCGGCAGACGT
The DNA here is from genome assembly GCA_023566225.1 of Romanogobio albipinnatus. Taxonomy (NCBI): domain Eukaryota; kingdom Metazoa; phylum Chordata; class Actinopteri; order Cypriniformes; family Gobionidae; genus Romanogobio; species Romanogobio albipinnatus. Next base: position 54,133,374 of record CM042245.1, on the reverse strand, counting down.
CAGGTTAGGCCAGGTGGTGTGTGTGTTTTGTTTGAGAGGAATGCAGGGCACACCTTACTGGCATACAGTGGGTTCTGCTAACCTCAGTGACCACAGCTACTGCTACCTTTCAAATAGTGCCACACAAAGAGACACAACGGAGTAAGAACAATGCCGGCACCTGTGGTTGGTTAAAGGAGTTCCCTGTTGTAAGCATGCTTTTTATTTAGTTTAATGAGTACCTTTTGAGTAAATCTCCCCTCAGTTCTACAACCAAGTGTATCAATACAGTGGCTGTTTGTGTATCTTTACGTCACCATTAAATGATGTGGCCCGTGCAAAAGTGAACTTGTTGCAAATTAAATATTGATATACTTGCATTAACAAGCGTGATGGTCTATTTGCACTGCGTTCCTTTTGTATGTACAGTACTCGGAAAGAGATTGTTACTCATTGTTCCAATACAGCATTTGATTGATTTAATCAGATCAGATGATGCATTAAACCACCGTATTCATCATTTACATAGTATTTATACTACCCCAAATGTTTTTGGAGGGGGAAGAAAACATTTTATTTTGATGGTGTAATACCATTGAAAGAACAGAGGTTAGAAGCTGTGACATGAATAATCACACTGAGTGTGTTTTATGACTATTTAAGGTGTCATATTCTCTCTAACCACCTCGAAGCTACAGGTCCTACCCACTGAATTTGGTATTTAAAGAAGTTAGGAAACGGTCTACAACTCTAGTGTTACAATGGCTACTCCTGAAATTTCTGAAACATCTGTGATGGGTGTAACACTGATAAGAAGTTCTGTTGAAACGAAAGAAAACCTTCCAGATTTATTCATGAAGATGATTTTATGAAACAGGAATTTCTGCTAGGGGATGTTTATATTGGCGGATTTGTTTTTGGCAAGGCAGCACAGATGGTCAAAGTCTACGCTGTAAAACCTTTTACATCAACGAATGGGAGTTACGCCAAATGTGAGGTACGAGGTGACAAAGGACAGTGAGGAACCAAAGCCTGATGATTGTGTACTCATATCAACCTGCATGAACAAAACGCTACATGAACAAAACTGACTTGCGTAAATGCTATGAGGAGGCCGAAATTCGAAGTATTGGCTTCAAAGCAGCAGCGATTCAGACTCTGATAATGACTTCCCAATTCCAGAGGACTACCCTTTCGAATGTTGTACAAAGAGTCTTGTCCGCTTGTGGAGTGACATGCCTACACTCTAAAAAAAAAAGGTTCTATATGGCACCAAAAATGGTTCTTCGTCGTAATCATAGAGGAACCACTTTTGGTGTTATATAGCACCATATATCTTAACATGTTATGTACACTCTAAAAAAAAAAGTTTCTATATAGCACCAAAAATGGTTCTTGGCTCGTAATCATAGGGGAACATTTTTTAGTGCTATATAGCACCAATTTTGGTGCTTCAGTGGTTCTTCAGCGGTTCTTCACCGGTTCTTTGACTAAGGTGCTATATAGCACCTCTGAAGAACCGCTGAAGAACCACTGAAGCACCAAAATTGGTGCTATATAGCACTAAAAAATGTTCCCCTATGATTACGAGCCAAGAACCATTTTTGGTGCCATATAGAACCTTTTTTTTTTAGAGTGTATGTTGCACACCGTCTTTTCAGCAATTGACATGCTTTTTAAGCGGAGATGAGTTTAATTAATTTTAAGTCATGGTGATATGCCTCAATATGTATTGAATAGGAACATGCGTTCTGGTAAAAACACTATTTGTACAATTATATTGTAATGTACAATTGTTACATGCCACGGTTGTCCTGGACTCAGTTTTCCATGATCCTCCCTGTCCTACAACTGAACTCACCTCGTCATCCCCTTTCCCGCACTCCCCAGATTCCCTGCACTCCCATTATATTGGACTCACTTCCCTGTAATCCTTGTCTCTACTCCCTCGCTGAATAAACCCGTATATTGTTGGAATTACGATTCTGATTCATCCCTGCTGCACCGCACCAACCGTAACAACTATGAATTTGTTTAACAGTGATTGGATACAATTTCACTCGCCTCTGTTACCCGACAACATAATGTCTTATCGATGTGTTACATACCATATGTACATTGCGTTTTAATATTACTTGAGCCAAATTAAGACAAACTTTACTTCTGCTGTGTCATTGACCACAGAGGATCAGCTGGTCTTCAAATCACACCATCACCGCCTGAAGTTGTCATTAATGTTTTTGTAAGGACCTGCGTTGAGTTTTCTTAAATATACGTCTTAAACTTCTTTTACTAATAATCTTTTAAAGAAATATTTAACATTATGTACTGTTTAGTAAAAAAATGATGGTTTATGATGGATTTAAGCAAAAATCATTGGGCATCAGATGCTATCTTTATATCAGTCTACTGGGAAGATTAAGAAGATACGATTTTATTAAAACTTTAAATATTTAATTTCGATCTAATTTAAACTTTTAAGATTAGGCTTAGAAATAAAATGAGTACGAACAACATTGGCTCTGGAAAGGCGTTTGCTAACTTTGTGCTTGTTGTTTAGTTTGATACAGGTGAAAATATTTGCTTTTTATCATTTCATCAAGAACTACTTAATCTCTCTGAAAAAATGTAAGGTATTTTCATATTTATTTATTATTATTTATATATGTATTATTATATTTAGCTAACTTTATAACTAAAAGTGGTTATGATTATGATTATAAAGTATGAACAACTATTTTAGTAAGATATTTGTTAATAGTCATTATGTATTATATTTTATTTTTAATCAATTCATTTAAAATAGAGAAAATGTCATTTTATAGAACCAATCTGTGTGTGTGTGTGCAGGGTGTAAATTTCATCTAACAGTTGGGGGGGACGATAAACATAAAATTTCTCAAGAGCAATTTTTGAAGGGGACAAAAATAATACAGCCAAAATTGTACTTGGATACCGTCAGGATGTGTGCACAGAGTAAAACCTTACTACTATTATTAGTGTAGCATGGAGACTGTGCCAATGACATTATACTTATTCTCAAAGTTTCTCCGTTTCAATGAAAAAGCTGACTAAATTGACCAAAATATTCTTCAAAACCATTTATTTATTTTTAGTTGTTTAGGCAAATCAAACCAAATCAACAAAATACAATGAAATTTGAACTTAACTTTAAACATAATGAAAAAGTGTCTCCATATAAAATAAATATAAAATTATATAAAAAATAAAATTATTAGGTTATTTGGTTATATGCAGTGCTCTATATGTAGTAATAAAAAAAATAGCTGTAGTTTAAAGCAAACTTACATGACTGGACAGGCACTAAACAAAAGTCCCAAATAGCTGTAACTTAAAGCACTTGCATGACAGGATAGAAACTAAACAAAATTACCAAATGTATTTTTCCTGGTATCACTTGGCCCCACAAACTCTTGGCATATTTTGTTTATGTTAAGGCTGTCCAGCCTGTCTTTGTGCACATTGCAAACTAACAGACTGTTAAGTCTGTCTTGGCCCATAGTAGCCCTTAGCCACGTCTTCAGTCTCCGCAATGCACTGAAGCTCCTCTCAGCTTCACACGAGGACACTGGCACCACCAACAAAATTCTGACGAGAACCTCAACTTGGTCAAACAATCACTTAAGTGAATCACTTGAATCACTTAACACCCCAGTCAGAAGGACACTCTCTAAGTTTTGTAGCATCTTTAGACTGTCCTGGTTCACCAAACTGAACCTCCACACAATCAAATACTTTAAAGGTCCCGTTCTTCGTGATCCCATTGTTCAAACTTTAGTTAGTGTGTAATGTTGCTGTTAGAGCATAAATAATACCTGTAAAATGATAAAGCTCAAAGTTCAATGCCAAGCGAGATATTGTATTTAACAGAAGTTCCCTTTCAGAGCCTACAGCGAACGGCTGGCTTGGACTACATCCTGGTACTTCCTTCATTAATTACGTCAGTAGAACAGACTAACCTCCGCCCACAAGAATATGCGAAAAAAGGGGGCGTGGTCTTGTTGCTGTCCTACGTGGAGAAGAGGACGTGTCGCGTGGAGAAAAGGAAGTGTTGCGTTTCAGTGTGTTTGTCGCCATGTCGTCGAGACGCTGTTATTTTCATCCCGGAGTCAAATCACCTTTGTTTGGCTTTCCCAGGGACGCTGTAGAGATCATTGAGCGCATACATCTCCCGTTAAGAGGCGTGACCTTTCCGTGCAAGTTACGTGCGCTAAGCTGCTGTCGAATCACAACACAGGAACCGCTGGCACAATCAGAACTCGTTACGTATTTCTGAAGGAGGGACTTCATCGAACAAGGAACTCATCAGCCGTTTTTAGGACAGTGAAAACAGCGGTGTACAGATGAGTAAATTGTGTGAAAAATACTGTTTTTTTACACGCGAAACATGAACACATGTTATATTGCACACTGTAAACACAATCAAAGCTTCAAAAAAACACGAAGAACGGGACCTTTAAAGAACTCCGCCCTGTAATGATCCACTGCTTTGCCAGCAAAACGCCTTGAATTTGCGGTCTCAATAGAGTCAACTGATTCAATGCAGTTAACTAATGCTGTAGCTTTCTCATACAGTTCAAGATAGCTCTTGTCATTTCTCTTTCCCTGAATAGAGGATCGGACACAATCTACTGCAGCCTGCATACCAGAGACAGTCTGGATCTTCTTCTGCAGTGAAATGTTTAGGCACTCAAGCTCTCCAACAACAGCGGAAGCAAGTGTGAGACCCAACACAGTCTTACCTTTGCTGAAGTGCTCAAATAAGCCACTGGCAGTTGAAGCAGTCCTAGACATACTTTTTGCCATCTCCTCTAGGCTGCCAAGTACCCGCTCATACTGCCCTAGCACAGCTATTATAGCAGAATTGCGCACAGTCCACCTGGTTGGACATAGGGGTTTCAGTGTTGTGATGGGTACATTTTCCGAGGTAACTATGTTTTCAAACATTCTCTTCAATTTTCCTGACTGGCTAAAAAGGATTCCTAACTGGTGGACCCAAGAAAGGCAGTCCCGGATCATTGGAGAGGCTGAGCAGCCAGCCTGTGTGATTAGATTGACACAGTGTGCACCACAATGCACATAGAGAGCTAATGGCTGCTGCTCCCTCACTTTTGCCTGAGCACCACTGTACTTCCCTGCCATATTTGAAGCACCATCATAACTCTGCCCACGTAAAGCAGACATGGGTAGATTAAGCCTCATCAGCACATCAGTTACCATCTTGGCAATGCCCTGGCCTGTTGTTTCTGATAAACTGTATAACCCAATAAACTCCTCATGTGGGACAAGGTCATGGTCCACATAGCGCAGACAAACACTTTCCTGCTCAACACCAGAGATATCCTGGGTACCATCGACAATTACAGAAAACTGAACAAGGGCTGGCGACCTAATCTCACTTACAATGTCTCGGATTATTGTATTGTCCGTAATGTTCAGGATTTCATTTTGTGAAATAGGGCTTGTGTATGCAACTGTGCGATCTGTTAACCATTTTAATAAAATAGGATCATCCTCTTCTGCTCGAAGTTTCAGGAGCTGATACAGATTCCCACTTTCTTCAGTATGGCCTCTTAAAGATAGTCCCTGCCTTGCCACATGCCGTACAGAGCTAACAATTTTCCTCAAGCAGTGTCTTGCCATCTCCTGCTGTTTACTCCATGCACTGGATAACTGGGCACTGATTGGGTTTGACTGATGTGCACTCACAGTCACATAATGTCGATGGGAAGTCTGGTGTGCTGTAAATTTTTCAATGGCTTTTTTCCAATTTCTAAAGCCTGTACTAATAAAAGCAGTATCCACTCTATGACCTAAAGAAGACTTGTTTGAAACACCTTTGCTGCAGAAAAAACACAAGACCCCTTTCACTGATGGACTGTAATGTAGCCATGGAATGTCTTATTACCATTTCTCTTGAAATGCCAATGACTTGTTAGGAAGCATTTGTCTTTCAATACACTGGGGATGTGGTTGGTATGGCTTTGTGCAGTCACTGCAATCTGAACTAAAAACTGTGCTCCTGTCCCCTGTGCTGGTGCTGGCAATATCATCTCCCTGTGCTGCGGTCTCTGGCTCTCTCCCTGGTTCTGACCCTTCCTCTACTCTCACTGTCTCAGAACAGTCTGACTCCTGGAACAGAAAAAAAATGTTTTCCATACTCATAATATCTACCTCTTCCAACCCAATAGCAAAATAAATAAACTTCTAAATAAAGACTCTTTTTTTCATAACAGTTGTTAAATTTGCTGATCATACTGTACAATTGTGAACCAGTGGTGCTCATCTGCTAAACAGCCACATATCCATTAAAACATAAAAAAAGCTCAACACACTTACCTGAGACTCTACAGCTGACTGTCCCTGATCTCCCTGTCCCTCAGTACTTTCTGTCTCCTTTTGCCTGTGACACCGTGACGTTAGCACCCATTTTTAAAAGTATGTTTTGCCTTAATTAAAGCTGAATTGCCTTAACATGGGAACGTTTTGTACTTACTTGGCGTTTTGGTGCACTGAAAAATGATCTAATGTCTGTTTTCCTTTTCTCTGTCATTTTATCTGACCAACAACACAAAGTGATATTTGTTTATAGTTAGGTTTACCACGGTCATATTATAATTATTAAATTTTCTTACGTCCTCCACATTTTACACTATGATTTTCATAGATATTTTGATATTCAACTGCAGCTAGCCCATTGATCTGCCACTTAACATCATATTGAGCAAAACCCAACACAACGGTAGATCTAAAATATTAACCTAATAAATGTCAGTTCACACACATTGGCTTAAAACCTTGTTAGTTGTAGTGGGTGACTAATGCTGCTTTCACATGCTATCGGAAATTTCATAATTCACACTTCTGATTATGAGCTCATTGCATTGAAACGAGTGACTTTAAAGGGCGTTCATGTGCTATTTTTAACTAGGAAACTTGTATTTACGATAACCCCGATAGCACGCGAAGGCAGCATTACTATCCAAAAAACGACAGTATTAAACAAGCTACCAAACAAGCTAGTCAACGTTATAATCGCTAACATAGCGGACTCATGGAAAATACATCAAATCAAAATCAAATCACTTTATTGTCACACAGCTATATGCACAAGTGCAACAGCAGGTGAAATTCTTGGTGCAGTTCCGAGCAACATAGCAGTCACGACATGACATGTACAACATTTAAGCAACAACAGATTACACATCTGATGCGCCCACAATTACTCACAGCACAGTGAACTCTACAATAAACAATAAATAATTTACACAATGTGAGTGTAGTTCTCACAGCTTTAACCAATATACACATACTTACAATATACATATACTTTAAACAATATACACTAAACATACATTAAACAGTATAAGCTATAATAATAATATACAATGTACAGTATACATTATTATTCACAGTAGAGATCCAATTATGTACAATAGGTGCTATATGATAAATGATAAATAAATGATACATAAATGTGTATATAATGTGTGTGTATCTACAGTGGGTTGTGCTGAGTGATATTCTGTCAGTGTGTGTTATGATCCTGATGGATCAGGAGTTAAGTAGTCTAATTGCTTGTGGGAAAAAGCAATCGGATATCATATAATTTTTCATCATCATCACTCAGCATTATCTCTATTAAGGGCTCAAAATGTTTCTAAATTTAAAAATAATTTTTTGCCCCGTTTGGGTTTGTATTGTTTTACTACTTTTACTACTAGCTCCCCTACCCTCTAATAGAGGCCAATGCCGTCAGAAGCACTGTCTTCATTGACAGGATTTTAAGCTCCACAGACTGCAAAGGCTCAAAGGCAGGGCTCTGAAGTGCTCTGAGCACTAGAGCCAAGTCCCAAGAGGGTAACGAGTTTGGACGAGGAGGATTTAACCTCCTCGCACCTCTGAGGAACCTGACGATTAGGTCGTGCTTTCCCAAAGACTTACCTTCAACTGCATCGTGATACGCCACTATTGCTGCGACGTACACTTTGAGGGTGGAGGGAGACAGCCTTCGCTCCAGCCCATCTTGCAGGAAGAAAACACGACACTAACCGAACACCTTCGGGGGTCTTCCCGGTGGGAAGAGCACCATTCAATGAACAGGTTCCACTTCAAAGCGTAGAGGCGCCTGGTAGAGGGGGCTCTAGCAGAAGAGATGGTGTCCACCACTGCCTGTGGTAGACCACCTAGAACCTCCGCGTCCCGTCCAGGGACCAGACATGGAGTTTCCAGAGGTCTGGACGCGGGTGCCATATAGTGCCCCGTCCCTGAGAAAGAAGGTCCCTCCTCAGGGGAATCGGCCAAGGAGGGGCTGTCGCAAGGAGAGTTAGTTCTGGGAACCAGGTCCGGTTGGGCCAGTAGGGCGCAACTAACAAGACCTGCTCATCATCCTCCCTGACCTTGCACAGGGTCTGTGCAAGAAGGCTCACTGGGGGAAACGCATATTTGCGCAGGTCCCGGGGCCAGCTGTGCGCCAGTGCATCCGTGCCGAGGGTGCCCCCGGTCACGGAATAGTACCACTGGCAATGGGTCGAGTCCGGAGAGGCAAACAGGTCTACCTGTGCGGCTCCGAAGAGGTCCCATATCAGCTGGACCGCCTGGGGATGGAGTCGCCACTCTCCCGGAGGTGCAGGCTGCCGTGAGAGCTCGTCGGCTGTCCGGTTGAGCGCACCTGGGACATGAATGGCCCGAAGCGACCTCAGATGCTTCTGACTCCAAAGGAGGAGGTGGCGGGCGAGTTGGAACATGCAATGGGAGCGTAGACCACCCTGACGGTTGATGTAGGCAACGGCTGCAGTGCTGTCCGTACGGACCAGTACATGCTTGCCACGTAGCGGCCCCTTGAGGCGGCGCAGTGCCAAGTGTACCGCTAACAACTCGAGGCAATTGATATGCCAATGCAATTGAGGTCCCGTCCACAGACCTGAAACTGCATGCCCGTTGTACGTGGCCCCCCAGCCCGTGGGCATGAAGAGCACAGAATGCCTGGACACTTGTTCTAAGGGCACACCGGCCCGGACCCGGCACTGGTCGCTCTGCCACGCCCACCTCGGGACTCGGCCATGGAGCCAGTGTTGAAGCGGTCTCATATGAAGCAATCCGAGCGGCGTTACCGCGGCTGCAGATGCCATATGCCCCAGGAGCCTCTGAAAAGATTTCAGTGGGACCGCTGTCCTGCTCTTGAACGAATTCAAGCAGTTCAACACCGACTGGACCCGCTCTTCTGTAAGGCGAGCAGTCTGGCTGACCGAATCCTGCTCCATACCGAGATAAGAGATCCTCTGTGTGGGACAGAGTTTGCTCTTCTCTCGGTTGACCCGAAGGCCCAACAGGCTGAGGTGACTGAGCACCATGTCCCTGTGTTTGCACAACTGCTCCCGAGACTGGGCGAGAATGAGCCAGTCGTCGAGAAAGTTGAGGAAGCGAACGCCGCGTTCTCTGAGCGGAACAATGGCTGCCTCTGCGACTTTCGTGAAGACGCGAGGTGACAGGGACAGCCCGAAGGGCAGGACTTGTACTGATATGCCTTCCCCTCGAACACAAATCGTAGGAACGGTCTGTGTCGAGGGAGGATAGAGACATGAAAGTACGCATCCTTCAGGTCGATCGCTGCGAACCAATCTTGGGGACGGATGCATTTGAAAATGCGTTTCTGCGTTAGCATCCTGAACGGGAGCTTGTGCAGGGCCCGAATCAGGATACGCAGGTCCAAGATTGGCTGTAACCCACCACCTTTCTTGGGTACAATGAAGTAGGGGCTGTAGAGCCCCATCTTCATATCGGCTGAAGGAACCGGCTCCACCGCGTCCTTCGCCAGTAGGACATCGATCTCTGACCGCAAGACCTGAGCATCGCTGCTTCGCACGGAGGTAAAGAGGATGCCCTTGTACTTGGGAGGCCGGTGAGCAAACTGAATCGCGTAGCCGAGTCTGATGGTACGGATGAGCCAGCGAGACGGTCTGGGGAGCTGTAGCCAAGCCCCCAGAGACCGCACAAGCGGGACCAACGGCACCACAGACGTACCCGGGTTGGGGCAGCGAGGCGGAATAGACAGACCCGACTCGGGAGGCCCGGAGGCGGCCTGGAGTGTTGTCTGAGTATTCCAGGATGGGACAGAGTGTGAGTGAGAAGGCCCGGGGGCGTTCTCGGTGCCCACACTGCTGCCCCGTGGCGGGGGGAGGGGAGGAAAGGAGTGAGAAGGCCCGGAGGCGTCGCACACTGCCAACCTGGCCCTCTTGGGGCCCAGGGAGAGAGGAAACTGCTCTGAAATGTGGGTACCGCTGGATTCCGGAGAGCCAGCGGCAGAGTATGACACCAGTCGGGGCCCCCCGGTCCTCCTCCGGGGGGTGGGGGAGGGGTGCGGACACCCACTCCCTCAGAGCAGCTCCTGTTCTCCCTGGGCTGCCCGTCTCAGGGCCGCTTGCCCTTACGCTTGATTGTAGACTAGCAAAGCCCTGAGCGGGTTGGGCGCCTCCCTTACGTCCGGCTGGATTTCGCAGGGGCGGAGGCGGACGCAGGTGGGGGTGCCCTCGGCGACAAGCAGGTAGAGGCGCCCTTTCGAATTAGGATGGCTTTTTTTTTTTTTTTTTACCCGCCTCTGTCTGCTTCTGGGCCATCGAGAACTGCTGGGCAGAGTTCTCGACGTCGTCGCCGAAGGGGCCAGCCTGACAGACAGGGGCGTTGAGGAACGGAACTTAGTCGGACTCACGCATATCTGCCAGGTTTAGCCCCAGGTTCCTGGACCACTAGTGTGGACATCGCCTGACCCAGGGAGTGTCGCCCGGAGCCCGGAGAGCGAGGTCCACCTCCGCACGCAGTTCCTGCATAACCCCTGGGTCGGGACTACCCTCGTGCATGCAGGACAGAGGGTAGTGAGAGAGGGAAAAATTTATACAGGTTTTGGCCCTTTTGGTGTTCCATATTTTGACACCAAATAGTTCCAACTGCTAATTTTTCCAATGCCCATCCGGGGAAAAAGGCTCAGGGGTAGGCAATGCGAGTTTACGTGTTGCACTACGCCTCAGCCACCCTGGAAAGCATGGCTGTCTACTCTGAATCTGATTCAGCAAGAGCACACACACTATTATAGTGGGAACTCAGCCTCATCATTTCAAGCGCATAACAGCCCTCTCTCCGATGCAGCAATTGACATCTGTCCTCTGCCAGAGCCCCAAATGAAATCCTAGGTCCCCTTGTTAAAGGGACCAGCAATCCCATCTGTAGGCTGCCAGCGGGCATGTGAGACAGTGAACGTGGCCGTCAAACTCGATGGCACACGGTGCGCTGAACGCTCAAGCCCTATGAAAAGAGACTCGAACACTCTTCGTAGGAAACAGGAAACATTCACTGTTCGGCTCCGAAGTAGAAAGCAATGATCATGCAATGATCATAATCTTCATTGGCTCGTTTTAAAACACTCTAAGTAGATTGGTCTCTGAAATCAGATCCCAATTCGTCGGTCAGTTCCGACGTACGTCGAACGTGACCGACTGAAAGGGAACCATAGATATCGGTGAAACCATGATGAAACGCAAACTCCCATTGGCCAACAAAAATAACAGCAAAAGACCGCGCAAAGCAGTTTCCCGGTGTGTTGACCGATTTCAAAACACAGCATCATGAAGCTTCGAAGAGTTATGAATCAGTGAATCGATTCAGCGGTTTGAAGCGCTATGAATCAATGAGTCGATTCAGCGGTTTGAAGCGTTATGAATCAATGATTCGATTCAGCGGTTTGGATCGCCAAAGTCACGTATTTCAGCAGTTTGACACGCGATCCGAATCATGAATCGACTCACTGATTCATAGCATCATGATGCTGTGTTTTGAAATCGGTCATCACTATATAAGTCGTTATTTAGAGATGAACGGAGGTCTTATGGGTGTCCAACGACATGAGGGGACGTCATTAATGACAGAATTAAAATTTTTGGATAAACTAACCCTTTAAGAGATTGCACTTTGTGCATTGGAAGCACTCAAATGTCTGTTTTGTAAAGCTACCTCTGTAAAACAGGAGGTTATTTATTCATTTTTCAAGTTGTAGCATATTCCTTTTGTAAAGCTACAGAACTTGTTTGACTCAATGTTTTGTCAATTTGAGCCATGTGTTTATTAAGGTCTTCAATAAAACAAGATGGGAACTTAAATATTCCCAGCACTTTCTGTGATGTAGTGCTTTTTTTCTCTTTTTCATCAAACCGCAGTTTTTGCAAGTTCCCGCAATTTCATCGCATAAAATTGCATAAATATCCCGCATTTTTCATCGCATTTTTTAAGAAAGCATGCCGCATAATCAAGGATTTTTGCCCGCAACAATCACAAAAAAAGCCGCATTTTTCTGGAAGGACTGCTCAACAATGTAGCCATCAATGGGTCTCCTTCTGGATTTCCTTCAGTCTCTTGCTTCCATTTTTTTTTTATTGTTTTTGCACATATATGAATGGACTTTCTGTATCCCCCAGCTGTTCCCCTTTTAAAGCCTTAGGGTGTACTCTGGTTGGATACTCATTTCGCAATGCCTGCCATATTGCCGGACGATATGCATCAAACACAGTCCCATCCATATAGCAAGAGTTCACAGCTCTGTCTAGTTCAGAAGCTTGAAGAATTTCTTCCATTTTTGCTCCACCTAGAATTTTCGCCAGAAGTGCTTTAATGTCCCTCACAGATAACAATTTGCCCATTGTTTCTTCTTCAAACACTCTAATCCATTTCCCAGCCCCCTCATGGATGTCAGGAAGGCAATTGACAAGGCCCTCTAAATCTTGTGAACCCCAAGATTACCCTTAATTAAAATAGGGAGTTGTTTTGCCAGAGTTCTTAGCTTCCCTGTTTCTTTTCCTTGTGACCACCTTTCTTCATCAAGTGTTACCTCCTCTTCATTTTTTATATTTAAACTCTCTAATCATTTTTTTCTATCACTCGCCCATCTCTCTGTGCGTTTTATCAATTCTTCTGTTTCTTTGATGCTTTTATCTAAGTCTTCTATTTGTGTTTCTGTTTCAACTTCTTTTCTTTCTGCTTGTTTATCCGCATACTTAGTTTTTAGTTGCTCTTATGCTGCTCGTGCTTGTTCATAACAATCTAACGGTATATTTTTCTCAAATGTTTTACTTTTCTCCTTTTGTCTCACATCTTGTCTTGTTTGTTTTTCATTTTCTAACTCCACCTGTCCTTCCATCTGCATTTCTCCTATGACTTCCACCAGTCCTTTTAGGATTGGGAACTGCCCTTCTGGAGTTACATTTGACCGAGTATTAGAAAACATGTTTTCTTTGTTTCCTTGTCTACTTCTTTTTTCCTTGCCTGTTTTATATTTTTTAATAATTCCTCTCCTTCTTTTCTAAACAATGCCAGCACTGCTTTTTCCTTTTCTCTTTTAATTTCTCTCTTCTTTTTCTTTAAACTGTTCTTGATTTTGTCATTTTTTATCAAGGTTTCCATTTCTTTGCATAATGTTACATCAAATGTCCCTTCATTTGGCCATTTGGTTATCATATCCTGAGTTCTTTTTTGCCATTTATTTGACATATTATCTATTAATTCTTTACACAATGGGTATTTTGACCCTAACATTTCCCCTGGAGTGGCCATAAATGTCCTTTAATCAATAATTATTTTAATAACCAATTTCTAGACTTGATTTACTCTTTAACTTAATGTTCTCAAATATAATTTTCAAAAGAATAATCACTTATTTATTTTTATTTAATTTTATTTAACTTTGCCTTTTATTTTTATCATATGCAAGCTTTATAATATTTTTAATCACCAGCTGCTTTTTAACTTTCCAATTTTTCTTTTACTATTTAACTTTACTTTGCATGAATAGAATAAAATTATTCACCACTTGTCATATAATTTATTATTTTATTCTAATTCTGCAATGTCACTTTTCCTAACTGAATGTCTCTCACATTCACAATATTCAAAGCACTCCTACAAGTCCCTTTATTATTGAATGGGGACAATATCTTTTCTCATACTTGTCTCTAGGGCTCATACATTTTTGTCCCTAGGGCTCATACAGACATTATTTTATCTCTCCTCAAATGAAGCACACTCCCCTACCTCTTTCAGAGTTCAGGGAGACAACCCCGCACAAGAAGAGAGCTTATTTTTAATCCACACAGACACACACACATACACTTAATCTATCGATACACTTCCTCAACACGATAGATCACAATTAACTCTCTGTTGATACACTTCCTCCAGCTCCAGTAGTGCCTCATGTGCCTAGCGCACGCTGGAAGAATGGGAAAGACTTGTTTCCTCGGGCCGGGGGGAGCTCCCAGCACTTTCCCGTCGTAAATATCCCTCTCATGGTCGGTGGCGCTCTGTGGAGCCGGCCACTCTATGTTGAGACGAGCGGCCGCATGCTCACACGCATCCAGGAGGATGGATTGAGGCAATGCCACGGGGGCGCTAGCCTGGGGAATACCAGAGGGAGGGATGGCCTCCTCGTCCTCTGAGAGAAGGCCCGTGTCGTCGTAATCACCGGGGGTTGCCCTTGAAGATGTCCTCTTCAGGGAACTCAGGATTGGGCTGGTCAGCCCAGACAAGAGCAGTCGCGCCCCGCGAGGTCCCCGGTGGCGGGCTGTCGTCACCATGTCCCACAACCGAGTCCGAAAAGTCAAGCTCGCCGCACTGGGCAGCAGCAACTTTAAGGCGGCTGTGGCGAGAGGGGCGTGGTTTAGCGAGGTCTGTGACGGGAGAGAGAGTCAGAGGATGAGCGGCACGTAAGTGAATCAAGTGCAAATGATTGACACCTGTCTCTTGTTGCAGTAATTTGTGTGGAGAGACAGGTTAAAAGCCACGCAGGCCAATGTAGCAATGTTCGTAGAATGGGAAAGGAAGAAGACAAGGGGTCGGCTGACTGGAAACTCGGAACAGGTTTTATTTTCTTTAACTCAGGTCACAGAACAAGGTGCACCACACGCGGCTGGGCAGACCCCTGATAAGCTAGCGCTGGAAGAAGTAGGAATAGAGAGCGGCATACCGGCGAAGAACTCAGAAAAATCTGTGGCGGCAGCTGTGCGAAAGTGCGGGCGGCTCCGAGAGCAGACACAGAGAAACTGGGAGAATAGAAAACTGTCACCCCTGGCGGAGGCTGATCCGAAGATATTTCCTTTTGCAGACAATAAGTGAGCGCAAATTCGACTGAGCTGTGTCAGAGCAGAGATCGCGAGAAGCGAATGTCAATTGATGTACAGTAGCGCATGCAGGCTATATATGCCCACAGGTAAGGGGTGGGGCCTTACCGGGCATTGGCTGCGCGCTCCTGCCTGTCTTGTCAGACTTGGTGCAATTGGATGCTTCTGCAGAGGTCAGGTACGGATGCCCTTCCCATAGGTGGATCTCGAACACGAGATGATGAAAGAGAACAGCAGTGATTACAACAACTGTAAATTCTCTCGGCAGATAGAAAGGGCGACATCTTACTGATAAAAACTCCAAGTCCGGGGAGCAGTGATTGTCAGTTATTACGGCGTTTGTGCACCAGTTATTGTTAGTGTAAACACAAAGCCCCCCTCCTCTATTCTTACCGGAGTCCGCGGTCCTGTCGGCCCGGTGTGCTGCGCGGCCTGTTAGCCGAATAGCCTCCGCTGGGATAGCTGGGTTGAGCCAAGTCTCTGTAATTACCATGACACAGCAGTCCTGGATGGTTTTCTGTGTGGATGTAATAAGTTCCAGGTCCTCAACGTTGTTGGGAAGTGATCTTGCGTTTGTAACAAAGAGGCTCGGCAGTGGAGGCTTGTGTGGGTCTCTGCCTAGCCTGGCTCGTATCCCGGCTCTGCAGCCTTACTTATGCTTTCTTTCTTTGCCCCGCAGTAGTGATCTCGCGTCTGTGAAGTCTGTGAAGTAGAGAGCAGGAAGTAGAGGCGCAATTATCAAAAGCCTGCCCACACTCTCACAGATGCAGAACAATTAATTATGTTGGTGTGAAATAAACATTTATGGAAATGTAGAAGGGCATTTCTCAGATTACGGGCCAAATTGGGTTGCTGTAATTTTTACTAATTGGAATACATCAAATTATCAGTCCTTAAGTCAGGAGCAACGTTATGAGTTTGGTTGAGACCATAAGATAAGGGAATTTATGATTTTTTGCCATTTTCTTAACTATGTGAAGTAAATGTGTCATTACCATCACATCATTGAATATACGAAAAAAATTAAACTTAAATGATTAATCAGTGCATTTTGTGGTTTCACATGGAATCTCTTTTATCTTGAACTTAATGGGATTGTTGATTTTTACCTGCAAGATGAATTATAGTCATTTAAGTATCTAAATTTCTAATTCATCAATCTACCCTGGCTTGGAATATAAGCTTATTTTAAGTGAATGCCATATATCAAAACTTTTTTAATACAGTGATCATTTAGACTGTCCAACATTGTCAGAAATATATAATTGTAGGATGTTTTTGTAATTTATACATAATATATTGGCAAAAATATGTATGGTGATGGTGATGATGACATGGCAGTTCTGGTCTGATCATAAGCTATTGTAATTTAAGAGCCTAAGTGACTTTAGACCAACAACAACAAAAAAGACCAGCTAGTAATCTGTTTAACGTAGTCAAAACATAGTTTAATCTGATTATGGAAGACCAAACATGAACTGTGTTCCTTGTGAATAGGATTGGTTCAGTATAATTATAGTCTAAACAGACGATTTAATCATTTCATAGCCATGTTGAATAAAAACAAAAAAACAAAACATGAAACAGGAGGGCAGTTAAGAACAGGTAAAACGCTGAACACATTAGTCATATACGTACCCCAAACAACTAGAATCTAATCTGACACACGGACGAATTGTGTCTTAAACTTTTTGTTCAACAATTGTTTAAAAAAATGAAACGCCACAAACATGTCATTGATACCAAATATTCCACAAAACAGACAAAAACTCGTCAAACTTCCATCCTCTCATCCATCATGGACGATACTTTATTCCAGACAGAGACATCAAGCATCATATGCCTCTTGGTGACTGGTTTTGGCTCTGGCCAAATCTTCATGCCTGTACCACAGGATGTCATCTTTCAGAGGCCAAAAAAACGGTTAACTCCAATGATAGACATTGTTTTCACCTGGACAGACTCTTCATCGACGTCCTGAACAACACCTGGATTTCAGTTTTGCTCCGCCATTCCATCCACTGTGTTTGCTCACCAGGTTCAAATGCAGCAGTTTGTACTTCTTTGTCCTGGCAATGGACACACTCTCTATACATGCAGGCTTTAATTGGACTTTCAATTCAATTCAATTCAATTCAAATTTATTTGTATAGCGCTTTTCACAATACACATTGTTTCAAAGCAGCTTTACAGAAAGTGCATTTCATAGATGAACAGTATAAAAAATGTTAGAAACACAATGTTAAAGAACAATGTTCGAAAAAGATAATCAGTCGTGTATTAATTTAGGCCATAACAACGCTGGCGTTGAGTCGTCTCTTCACAGGCGTGGAGTCGTCTCATCACATGTGTTGGGGCATCCGAAGTCTTCATGAGAGGCTGGATACAAACTGGAGCTGACGAACTATTTACCTCGGGACTAGTGTCCCGAGATAACAACAGAAAAGCAGATGGGAAATAATTAGCGTAGCTGCTGTTCAGAATATTATATTAATGCTGTTGTTCCCATTTAACTGTAGTATAGAAGGCAATTATAATGTGAATGCTTGGCTAAAGAGATGTGTCTTTAATCTAGTTTTAAACTGGGACAGCGAGTCTGAGCCTCGGACAATATCAGGGAGACTATTCCAGAGTTTAGGAGCCAAATGTGAAAAAGCCCTCCCTCCTTTAGTGGACTTGGATATCCTAGGAATGACCAGAAGCCTAGAGTTTAGTGACCTTAAAGAGCGCGATGGGTTGTAGGGCGATAGAAGATCCGTTAGATACACTGGAGCTAAACCATTTAGGGCTTTATAGGTCAGTAGCAATACTTTGTAATTGATACGGAACTTAATAGGTAACCAGTGTAGAGATGATAAAATTGGTGTTATATGATCATATTTTCTTGACCTAGTAAGAACTCTAGCAGCTGCGTTTTGGACTAACTGTAGTTTGTTTATTGAGGATGCAGGACAACCAGCTAATAAAGCATTACAGTAATCTAATCTCGAGGTCATGAATGCATGAACTAACTTTTCTGCATCAGGAATAGATAGCATGTTACGTAGCTTAGCAATGTTTCTAAGGTGGAAAAATGCCGTTCTTGTAACATATGAAATATGATTTTCGAATGTCAGGTTGCGGTCTAGTATAACACCTAGATCTTTTACTGTAGTGGATAAAGTGACAGGACATCCTTCCAAGGTAAAATTGTATTGTGCGAGGTTTTGTGGGCAGTTTTTTGGACCAATAAGTAATACCTCCGTTTTATCTGAATTTAATAGCAGAAAATTAAACGTCATCCAGTATTTAATATCTTCAACACACGCTGTCAGTTTAGATAATTTAGCGTTTTCGTCCGGTCGTGATGAAATATATAATTGAGTGTCATCAGCATAACAGTGGAAATTAATTCCATGTTTTCTTATAATATTACCAAGCGGTAGCATATATATTGAGAATAGCAGAGGGCCTAATACGGATCCTTGCGGCACCCCATAGTCTACTGACATCATCCTGGATTTTTCCCCATTTAGACAGACAAAATGGTAGCGGTCTGATAAGTACGATAACTTTCACAACATAGTGAGTGCATAACGTTTTCAATTCTGTTGGTACTAATTACTTTAAGATAAAGCAACTTATCAGCCATGAGTTGGATGTTTGCATGGGTCTTGCATAAACAGGTATCCCTGTCTTGAATGGAGGGTTTGACGATCCAGAAAGGACGGTTCTCACAGAATTTACTGTATGAGATTTTCACCTGGGGATATTCCTCCTTGAAACTGTGATACAGTCTGAAAAGAGAGTTAAATTTCTGTCTATGGTGTCTTTCTTTCCTGTAGTAGCTTGCGAATTGTTGTCACGTTCCAAGAATTCTTTAATCTTCTCTTTTGCAGTGTTGCTCCCCACATTACTATGTTTATGTCTGGAATACTGAAGACCAGGTGTCATTATGTTCTTTCTCATAGTTTTGTAGGATATTCCAAGTTCTTTGTGTGCCGCATACACTAACCGGTACTTCTTCAAAGTGTTTCCAGCAATGACCTTTGATATGATTTGTTTTCCTTTAATTTGTTTTTGATGGTAGGTTTGTCGCAGCTGTGAGACTAATGTGTTATGGAACACAAGAGTCTTCCTGAGATCACCCCTTATGTTTTCTTGCTTTAGTTCTTGGGGACTGATCAGTGGCATGCCTCTTAGTCAGCCTATCTAACCTTTTCCTATACTTATCAACCTTTTGTAAGGCATTTTCCAGCTTTTTTTTTTTTGACTTTTGAAGATCATAGTAGACCTTTCTTCTGTTTCTATTGACTTTTTTGCGTCCTCTTTGCTTTGGGGTTTGGACGGAATCCGCCATACCACCACTTTTATTCCTTGCATTTGGCACATCCCTATTCTGATTCTCTTGTGTATGGATATCAGGAGATTTGGGAGGACTACTCATTGAAAGATAATTTTCTATTTCTCTTTTTTCTCTGTCCTTAGCTCTCTTCCTTTGTTGATGAACTTTACATCGTTTTTTTCATATCTGTGTTCTCGTGTGCTCAATAGGGAAACAGATTTCAATTTTCCTTTTTCTCTTCTTCTACGATATCTCTCTTTCTCACTCTGCAGATACTGTGCATATTTCTCAGGATCATCTTTTAAGCATTTTCTGTAAGATTTGGACCTTTGGGCAGCTGCTTTTGGAGCCATGTCACACCTAAACACAACAATTATAATGAATTAATTTAGTATTTTAAAAACAAATGCATTACTTAATTTAAAATATAGTGACTTTTGATTGGTAAATGTATATTAATTAATATAAGATAATGTATTCAACATAAATTCTTTAAAGAACAGTATGTTTAATGTATCTGCCGTCATCACCACCACAACCTGTCATTACCAGCAGAAACTGTAATGTGCAAGTAATGACTGTGATGGTAATGACACTTTTGTCAAAAAACTGGCCTTACTAGCAAAGATGATGACTTAGCAAGTGTAGCTAGCTTTCTACATAATGTACACCATTTTAACTATTAAAGTGATAAAAATAATCCAAAAGTGTTTAAAAATACAGAAATACAACACATGGTAATGATGCATAAGTGTACATGCCCAACACAAAGAATAAAGAGTAGATTTACTTACTTTTCTGGACATCAAGGCATCAGTCTTGCATCTTGAAATCCATGTGCTCCACTGTGAAATTAGGTTACCATGGCTACCAAATAAACTTTTGATGAAAAAAAGTAGGAAAGTGCCTATATGTAGAGCGTGTTGGTTATGACGACTAAACCATGGGACAGGTAAAAATTAAGCAAAATAAAATACAAAATGCATATATATGCTTAATCTGTGCATGTAGTTTATTAGTTCATTTAACATTTCATTCATATGCATTTTCTTTTTATTTATTAATTTGGGATAAATAATGTTTGAGATATGGCATAACGTGAAAACTCTGGTGGAGGACAACACCAAACCACAGATAATGTACCACAAAACACCAATAAAATGTGTTCAAGGCTGCATTTCCCGAAACCTTCTTAACACTACGTCGTTCTTAAGTTATACCTTAAGGTGTACCTTAACGTTAATACGTGTTTCCCGAAACTATCTTAGTTAAGAATACCTTCTGTAAGTATTACTTTCGTAAGGTTGGTCTGGACCACTCTTAGCCATACCTTATCACTATTGACAGTTCAATCCACTAGTGGCCACCACTGTGCAAAAAGCTTCTTTACATGTCAGTCTATAAAAATTATTCTGAAGTTGTAATATACACCCAGTGTTCAATCAGGCTAATTTTTTTTAATGCAAGGATTACAATTGTCATTACACTAATGGTTGTTAGATTTTTAATTATATTATCCAAAGGTACATGAGCTGGCAAACCATTAGACAGGAAAAGCTTAGGAGCCTATTTAAAGGGAATGATTGTGGAGGGGAGTTTGGTCAAACTATGGCAGCGAGACAGCGAATAGTTGTGCTAAATCAAAGATGGCGCCGTCCGCGGAGCCATTTAGTGTATGTGCACTATTTCATGCGTTAAAACTTTAGTCCCCTGGCTACCATGTCAGAAGCCACTATTCAAAATAAATTACACGACAGCAAATTGAGCAGCTTTTAGATCTTGTTGGTCCAACTTTGTCGAGACAAACTGGACGGAGCTAACTTCTCAGCCCTGAAATCCAGCTGCTGGCGGCTCTCTGTTTTTATGCCGTGGGGAGTTTTCTGGAGGTGCGGAAAATGAGGAGTATATCCGCATGCCTTCCGCCAGGCACAAAGTGATGGAGGTGCACCAAGGCACCTATTATCCCGCAAATAATAGGCCTTGTCGACGGGACACTTATACCCATCACCAACCCTTCTGCACTAGACCAGGCCTTAATTTGCTGTAAGGGCTTTGCGGCCATCAATGTCCAGGTGGTGGTGGACCACAGGGGGAGGTTCGTGGACGTGGTGGCAAAGTGCCCTGGTAGCACACATGACAGCTTTGTGTGGGCTAATTCAGCGGTGGGTGAAGATGCAGAAATAGGGGTTTTCGGCCAGAGCTTTTTTTTTAGGAGACAGTGGCTACCCTCTCAGAACCTATCTTTTAAATCCAGTCACCAACCCCACCACACAAGCCGAGCACGATTACAACAACGCACACATCCGCACCCGCAACTTGGTGGAGCGCTCAATCGGGCGCTGGAAGATGCGTTTTCGGTGCCTGCATAAATCAGCTGGAGGGTTGCGTCTGAAGCCAGAAAGATGCTGTGCAGTAGCAGTAGTTACAGCCATGCTACACATCATTGCAGTCAGTGGAGGTGCAGCCTTGCCAGAAGAGGAGGAAGAGGAGGAGGAGGAGGAAGAAGAAGTCCACAACCCACCTCAACTAAGTGATGCCCTACACGGGCAGCAAATCATTCACACTGTTTTTGGTTAATGTATTTTTTTCACCCTATATTTCGTTTTATGCAACCACACAACATTCATTCTTTTTTGTGGACATATACACTTTCTCCCAGCCATTTTTTGTTTCGCAATTGTGCACAACCGAGTTAATTCAGTATTATGTGCCATTGATGATTGTGCAATGAATTCATTACAATAAAAATGCTCACAGACCCAACATTGATGACAGGAAGTGTTTGTGTAATCAAGTGTTTAATGAAACAAAAAGAAAGAAAATCCACACTATTGATCATATATGCATGGAAAGAGTGCTTGCGTCTGCAGTCACTGGGTTGTTGATTGTTCATCTGTAATGTAATGAAATAATTTGAGTAAATTAACACACTATGGAAAATATATTGTAATAATATAAATGACTCTTTCAAATGCCAGTGAAGGCATACTGCCAGTTAGTGTAGCGGGTTGACGCATGATGCGGTTGAGCATGAGATTGCTGGTTCGCGTACTCATGTCAGAATTATATAAAATTTAGTTTGCAAGTTCAACTATTTCTCAAGTGCTTCTTTAATAAAGAAAAAAAAAATTCCGCATAAAGCAGTGAAACAGCCTCTGCATAGAGTAAATAATCGATTCTTGAGCTATCGATATAAGCCACTTCAGCACCGCCGCCACGGACAGCACCTGCTAACGTCGCACTTAAGAAGGTTTACCTTAAGTAACCTCCTAAGGTATAGTTCGAGGAACACACCTAGAAATGGTATACCTTTAGTTAAGTTATACCTTTAGAGTCTTCGTAGCGCGCTAAGAGACAACGTTATCGGGAAATGCAGCCCAAATCATTAGTAAGAGCAGCCATAAAAAAGTCTAGGCTTGTTTTTATTTATACTAATTAGTGGTGCCAAAATGTATTAGATTTAATTCGTTTTTAATAGAATTACACCCTGTGGACAAAAATAGGCCCGAAATCTGGGAAATACCCAGAAATGAAAGCTAAAGCTCCACTCTCAATCATGATGTCACACCCCCCGTTTTTATAGTATCAAATAACTCACTAAAACTAAACGTATTTAAAAAACAAACATTTGAAATGAAATCATCGTGATAAAAACTGCCTAAAATGACAGAAACCATCTTGAGGAAACAATTATTTGAAGTGTAATTTGATTGTTTAGTTTGTCTCGCGTCCATTGTAATACATGGAGGGGCGGGGCTTATGAGCTATACTGGGACCAACCACCGGGGGGGCGATCGAGGCGCGGAGGCTTCAGTTTCTGAAAGGCTTGGTGTGAATGGACCATAGACAGTAAAAGAAATGGACACAGCGACCCCATAGGCTTCGATGGGGAAAAGTGAAGTCAAGTAGAAGCACTCACTTCCTGATGGCTGAGCGTACTGCGCAGCCTCAGACTGAGCTTGACGACGTAGATGTGACGTGAGCAACCAGTCTGACAGTTGTAAGTCTTCTAGTAGTTGTGCAAAGTGAAATATGAATATTTGAATATATCTGAAATATTTTGTCCTGTTGCTTTTGGCTCTCTATGGGCTTCTCCCTTGACTTTATCGGACTTTATGCCTCCACGTCCCCCCGCTTGCCTCATAGACAGCAAAAAGATTGCCTGCGAGCTTCTCCTCCTGTCTATACGGTAATTTCTCTACTATGCGACAGAGTCGCATGGTTATGACGCAATCGTTAGCCTATTTTTTACAAAAACGGCTTCTACAGGGCGATAGTGTAAGATACATGGTAGTGGAGCCGTTTATACATTGTTGTGTTTCTTTAGAAATAAACAATGGACAAATGGAGTCTTTAAACGCCTCAGATGTAGCCTAAAGTTATACCAGAAAGACTCGGGAGAATAAATACTGTGACAATTATCCATTTATTAACGACCCAGCAAGCCCCGTCTGTAGCTCGCAATCTGAGGGTCCGTACTCTGCATATCCTGCCTGAAGACGAAGGCAGAGGCGCAGCTGAATGGACACTCCGATAATTTTACAATAATCAGATGTTGAGGCAAACATAGGAAATCATCTTTATACAAAGTTCTATTGTTTTTGCCTATGTCATTTAATTTCAACTTGAGTCCTGGGGCCTCATTTATAAACGTTGCGTACGCACAAAAGAAGGCGCACGCCGCTCTCTACGCAATAACTGGTATTTATAAAAAGCAAACTTGATGGGAAAATGTGCGGTCCTTCACGCAAGCTCTGACCCAGGCGTACGCACAAAAACGGGTGAAATGATAAATGGCGACACCGTCGGCAGATGGAAGAAACGCGTGAAAGTGTGTGAAACTGTAGACCGTTGTGTAAAAGAAATGGCAATACTGCCTCTCATAAATAACATGAAGACTTCACAAAGCAAGTCTTACAATTAACAGCCTACAGGAACACCCGTTTGATCGATCTGCAGCGCAAAACAAACAAAATCAAACGAAAATTACAACAGAAATGCAAATATTAGTAAAAAGAAAAGTGAAATATGTTCTGCAATAATATTGGCATATTATGCAATTCATCCTCATAAATAATATGGTAAACAGAACGAAATAATGTACAAAAATGATATTCTCATCAATGTGTCCGTCTGGCGGAGCAGATATAGATGCAATTAGATAGATAGATAGATAGATAGATAGATAGATAGATAGATAGATAGATAGATAGATAGATAGATAGATAGATAGATAGATAGATAGATAGATAGATAGATAGATAGATAGATAGATAGATAGATAGATAGATAGATAGATAGATAGATAGATAGAGACAGATAGATAGATAGATAGATAGATAGATAGATAGATAGATAGATAGATAGATAGATAGATAGATAGATAGATAGATAGATAGATAGATAGATAGATAGATAGATAGATAGAGACAGATAGATAGATAGATAGATAGATAGATAGACAGACAGACAGACAGACAGACAGACAGACAGACAGACAGATAGACAGATAGATAGATAGATAGATAGATAGATAGATAGATAGATAGATAGATAGATAGATAGATAGACAGACAGATAGATAGATAGATAGATAGATTCATGGTATTACGGAATCATGGTATTCATGCATATGCCTTTAGTTTTATTTTTGATTATATAACGTATGACGTATGTCTCAACCATTCAGAAAGCTGCAAGACATTACATTTGCACTGAACTATTTCCCATTTCCACGTAGATTATAACCGACATCTGTAGCTTGTCAGATGCAATGAAATGGATGGAAATAAAATGCCCTATCACAATGCGTAATGACGCACAATGGCTGATCTTGTGCTCTTAGAAGATGTGGCAAATGGAAGGATTCGGAGTGAACGCATCTTCACACAGCAAGAAGACGAGGACACACTCTGGCGATGGAGCGCTAGACGCTTTTTTGCCTCGAATTTGATGTCCGACCATTTCTTTTTTATTTCGGCCATGGTCCGAGGTTGTGAGGCTACAGCATTTACGGAGTCTGCAACCTTTTGCCACTCAAGTGCCTTTTTGGCATTAGTAATGCCCACACTGTGCCCTCCAAAACAACATTTTTCTCCTCTTTTCCACCTCGCCAACGATAACTTCTACTTCACATTGAGTGAAGTTACGTTTTTTCCTTTCTGTGTTTGCCATGATTTCGCAATCGATGAATATTAACTTGTGGGCATTTTACGGACTATTTATAGGCAACTATGGGCGTGACATGAAGCCGCAAAAGCTGCACTACATTTAGAATTGATTGTGATTTATTAAGTGAAAACTGCGTAGGATGTGCGTGCGCACGGTTTTATAAATCCGAATATTTCTGTGCGTACGCACGTCCTAAGTTTCATCCCTACGCCACTTCTGACGCAAATCCTACGCAAAGTTTTATAAATGAGGCCCCTGGTGTGCATAGCATAACATATCAATAAAAAAAAGTATTATTTTCGAAAATGTTTTTTTTATGTCCATTTGTTTATTATGCTCTAAACAGTGCTCTCAACTTTTTTTCTGGGTCTCAAGAGGATATATCATTGCATTGTCCATCTGATCCAACAATGTGTAGCCTATTATTAATTTTAATTTGACAAAAACACAAAATTCTCGTGTTCAAAATTCTCAATCCAATCGTCTGAGGCCATGTATGAAGTCCAACAGTGAATTATCTACAGATATTGTAATCTGTAGTGCAGATCATTACACTGTCTGTCTGATATATTAATGTAACGTTTATATTTGTATTCACAAAAATAACCCAATTAGTCAACGTCTATCAGTCCCTCCAGAAAAACGCGATTATGCGATCGCATGATCGCATAATCAGCCAAAGTCCGCATATTTATGCGGGGGCCGCATTTTTTCAAATACGCCGCACTTTCGCAGCGTAAATTGCCTATTTCCGCGTGCAAAATATGCGGGGCTAGCATGTTCATAATCCCCGCATTTTCGTTGCAAAAAAGTCATATATATTAGCAGAAAGTTGAAAAATGTTTTGCCATGGGAACGTTTTGAAGTGACGTAATTAACCGACGTGAACGTCATCGAAAAGCTGCAAACCCCGTGGCGAAACCATAGATATCGGTGAAACCATGATGAAGCGCAAACTCCCATTGGCCAACAAAAATAACAGCAAAAGACCGCACAAAGCAGTTTCCCGGTGTGCTGACCGATTTAAAGGTCCCGTTCTTCGTGTTTTATTGAAGCTTTGATTGTGTTTACAGTGTGCAATATAACGTGTTCATGTTTCGCGTGTAAAAAAACACAGTATTTTTCACA
This sequence comes from Romanogobio albipinnatus, assembly GCA_023566225.1. Classification (NCBI taxonomy): domain Eukaryota; kingdom Metazoa; phylum Chordata; class Actinopteri; order Cypriniformes; family Gobionidae; genus Romanogobio; species Romanogobio albipinnatus. Next base: position 54,106,593 of record CM042245.1, on the reverse strand, counting down.
CAATTTACTCATCTGTACACCGCTGTTTTCACTGTCCTAAAAACGGCTGATGAGTTCCTTGTTCTATGAAGTCCCTCCTTCAGAAATACGTAACGAGTTCTGATTGTGCCAGCGGTTCCCGTGTTGTGATTTGACCGCAGCTTAGCGAACGTAACTTGCACGGAAAGGTCACGCCTCTTAACGGGAGATGTATGCGCTTAATGATCTCTACAGCGTCCCTGGGAAAGCCAAACAAAGGTGATTTGACTCCGGGATGAAAATAACAGCGTCTCGACGACATGGCGACAAACACACTCAAACGCAACAATTCCTTTTCTCCACGCAACACTTCCTCTTCTCCACGTGGGACAGCAACAAGACCACGCCCCCTTTTTGCGCGTATTCTTGTGGGCGGAGGTTAGTCTGTTCTACTGATGTAATTAATGAAGGAAGTACCAGGATGTAGTCCAAGCCGGCCGTTCGCTGTAGGCTTTGAAAGGGAACTTCTGTTAAATAAAATATCTCGCTTGGCATTGAACTTTGAGCTTTATAATTTTACAGGTATTATTTATGCTCTAACAGCAACATTACACACTAACTAAAGTTAGAACAGTGGAATCACGGAGAACGGGACCTTTAAAAACACAGCATCATGAAGCTTCGAAGCGTTATGAATCAGTGAGTCGATTCAGCGATTCGGATCGCCAAAGTCACGTATTTCAGCAGTTTGACACGCAATCCGAATCTTGAATCGACTCGCTGATTCAGAACGCTTCGAAGCTTCATGATGCTGTTTGTTTTTAAATCGGTCCAAATTGAGCCATGTGTTTATTAAGGTCTTCAATAAAACAAGATGAGAACTTAAATATTCAATAAAAAATATTAGCTTTTTTTCTCTTTTTCATCAAACCGCAGTTTTTGCAAGTTTTATCGCATAAAATTGCATAAATATCCCGCATTTTCCATCACATTTTTTAAGAAAACGTGCCGCATAATCAAGGATTTTTGCCCGCAACAATCACAAAAAAAGGCACATTTTTCTGGAAGGACTTGGTGTGTAGGACTTGCCAGTCCTATAGAGGTCAGTAGTGGCGCTCTCGCTGTTTTTCTCTCGTTACACACACACACACACAACCAGAAGAAGAGATTTGTCAACAGTGTGGAGAATTATCCTCGTATATCAGCATTAGTTCTTAATTCTGAGATGGTGCTGTCCTCCTCGCAGCAGCTCGTCATGGCGTTCACCGCGGTGCTGCTGGTGTTCGTGCTGTTTCCGCGCATGTTCAGCGGCAGCAGCCGAGACGGACAGCCGGTCGACCCGCGGACCAGCAGGAGAGGTTCGGACGCGAGCACACACTGTGCTTGTTTACTCTGTTTATTTTGATGTTTTTGACATTTTACTTCGTCTCCGGTTTGTGAAGTTTATAATAACACCCTTAGTTTACTCAAAAAAAAAAAAAAAAATGTTTCTTGTCATTGTATCTTTAATTGTTATTTCATACAGCCGACGTTTACTATCACTTTCATATCCAAAATGATTTTAGTAATAGTGCTGTCATTTGCATTTATCCATTCTTGCGTTAACACATGCTAAACTTATATCTGAATATGTTATGTTTACGTACATTCTGTATTTTAGAACCATACAATACATTTGAGTAACATTTAGTTAATTTTTTAGGTATTATTTATATTTTGTCTCAGTAATCACACATATTTTGTCATTTTCATGTTCAAATTGTATTTAGTTAAATTGCAGTTATTTTTTTTGATATATATTTTTTAATCGCAAATTTCTGTACCTTAAATGCGTATGTTTAATATCTTTTATTATATTTAAAAATAGAGCAAGCTGTCATTTGCTTTTATCCATATTTGTGTAAGGTACTATGCATGCTTACTGTGTCTTAACCATAAAACACATTTGAGTAACTTTTATTGTATTTTTATTATATATTTATATTTTGTCCCAGTTATCAAATCCTAATGTTTAATATCATTTTCAATGTTCAAATTATATTTAGTTAAATTGCAGAGCAAGCTGCTAAACTTATATCTAAATATGTTTTAGCATAACTTTCTGTACCTTAAATACATTTATGTGTGTAACTTTTATTTTATTTTTTAGATATTTATATTTTGTCTTGTGCACCCAGCAAACAAATCACAATGTTTAATATCATTATTATATTCAAAATTATTTTTAGTAAAAGTGCAGGGCAAGCTGTCATTGGCTTTCATAGATATTTAACATATTCATATGCATGTTTATCATGTTTTCATACATCCGGTGGCTTAAAACCATATTGTATTTGTATTTTGTCCCAGTTATCAAATCCTAATATTTAATATTATTTTCATGTTCAATTCTTTTAGTAAAATTGCAGAGCAAGCTGTCATTTTCTTTTATGCATATTTGCTTTTATACAGTAAGGAAAATAAGTATTTCAACACCCTGCTATTTTGCAAGTTCTCCCACTTAGAAATCATGGAGGGTCTGAAATTGTCATCGTAGGTGCATGTCCACTGTGAGAGACATAAACTAAAAAACAAAATCCAGAAATGTATGAATGTATGAATTTTTAACAATTTATTTGTATGATACAGCTGCAAATAAGTATTTGAACACCTGAGAAAATCAATGTTAATATTTGGTACAGTAGCCTTTGTTTGCAATTACAGAGGTCAAACGTTTCCTGTAGTTTTTCAGCAGGTTTGCACACACTGCAGGAGGGATTTTGGCCCACTCCTCCACACAGATCTTCTCTAGATCAGTCAGGTTTCTGGCCTGTCGCTGAGAAACACGGAGTTTGAGCTCCTCCAAAGATTCTCTATTGGGTTTAGGTCTGGAGACAGCTTGGCCACACCAGAACCTTGATATGCTTCTTACAGAGCCACTCCTTGGTTAACCTGGCTGTGTGCTTCGGGTCATTGTCATGTTGGAAGACCCAGCCTCGACCCATCTTCAATGCTCTAACTGAGGGAAGGAGGTTGTTCCCCAAAATGAATGGCCGCGGTCATCCTCTCCTTAATACAGTGCAGTCGCCCTGTCCCATGTGCAGAAAAACACCCCCAAAGCATGATGCTACCACCCCCATGCTTCACAGTAGGGATGGTGTTCTTGGGATGGTACTCATCATTCTTCTTCCTCCAAACACGTTTAGTGGAATTATGACCAAAAAGTTCTATTTTGGTCTCATCTGACCACATGACTTTCTCCCATGACTCCTCTGGATCATCCAAATGGTCATTGGCAAACTTAAGACGGGCCTGGACATGTGCTGGTTTAACAGGGGAACCTTCCATGCCATGCATGATTTCAAACCATGACGTCTTAGTGTATTACCAACAGTAACCTTGGAAACAGTGGTCCCAGCTCTTTTCAGGTCATTGACCAGCTCCTCCCGTGTAGTTCTGGGCTGATTTCTCACCTTTCTTAGGATCATTGAGACCCCACGAGGTGAGATCTTGCATGGAGCCCCAGTCCGAGGGAGATTGACAGTCATGTGTAGCTTCTTCCATTTTCTAATGATTGCTCCAACAGTGGACCTTTTTTCACCAAGCTGCTTGGCAATTTCCCCGTAGCCCTTTCCAGCCTTGTGGAGGTGTACAATTTTGTCTCTAGTGTCTTTGGACAGCTCTTTGGTCTTGGCCATGTTAGTAGTTGGATTCTTACTGATTGTATGGGGTGGACACGTGTCTTTATGCAGTTAACGACCTCAAACAGGTGCATCTAATTTAGGATAATAAATGGAGTGGAGGTGGACCTTTTAAAGGCAGACTAACAGGTCTTTGAGGGTCAGAATTCTAGCTGATAGACAGGTGTTCAAATACTTATTTGCAGCTGTATCATACAAATAAATAGTTAAAAAATCATACATTGTGATTTCTGGATTTTTTTTTTAGATTATGTCTCTCACAGTGGACATGCACCTACGATGACAATTTCAGACCCCTCCATGATTTCCAAGTGGGAGAACTTGCAGAATAGCAGGGTGTTCAAATACTTTTTTTTCCTCACTGTAGATGCCAAACTTATATCTAAATATATTACATGTTTGCTTACATTCTGTACCTTAAAACATAACATACATTTGATAAACTTTTGTTTTATTTTTAGATGCCATTCTAAAATTGATTACTGTTGAGTTTTTTGTCTCGTGCCGCAAGCAGTCAAACCCCAATATTTGATATCATTTTCGTGCTCAGTATAGTTTTTAGATTGTCTGAATGTATATTTTGTGTGTTGTTCTGCAGGTCCTGGTCCCGGTGTCGGTCCCGGAAGCGTGAGAGGTCAGCAGCAGTTCCACATGAACGGAGCGCCTCAGATGTCCCAGAGTGCGGAGAACATGCATCAGATGAAGAAACTCATGGAGCAGGAGATGAAGAGCGACAAATACAAGTCCAGCAGCAACAATAAGGGCTACGTCTTCACTCTCATGCCCCTCTACGCCATCGGAGTCGGGCTCTTTGCCGCTTATAAGTTTCTAAAGGTGGTGATTTATGCATAATACAGTAATGTTTCTTCTGCATTAATAAATTGTGCTTGATTGATATGCACAATGCATAAAAAAAGAATGGTCCTAAAGATATATGGGCCAAAACAACATCTGTTCTTCTGGGTTGCTGTTTGAGTTGCTTGTATCTTTGTGTTTGCAGATAAAGTCTGCAAGTGAGGCTGACGCTCAAAAAGCCAAAACGGCTCAAGGGGTGAAGAAATCAGAGGAGACGGGTGCGTGAATGAGAACACTGAAATGTGCTTTTCTAAAATCTCACCTTACCATATACTCAGGAAGTGGCGTGTTTGTTATTTTGCCCAGAGAATCAGCTGAATGAGCTGGAGCAGAGGTTGGCTCAGACCGAGAAGATGCTCAACTCCATACTGACCCAGCTGGACCCGCTTACAAACTGGTGAGAGTTATTTATTGTAAAAGTAGATTTTCAAGCACATGAAAATGCAGATTAATGTTAACGCTAGAGCTGCACTATTAATTGTTAAAAGACTGCAATCTCGAGTCAAACACCCACGTGATCTTATTCCTATTAAACGTTTGACAAGTATGAGATTCGTTCGAAAATGCTGAAGCATCCAGCAATGAAACGAGTGAAGTATTTATGAGTGACTAATTGAATCATTCATTCAAGAGATTTGTTAAAAAATGCTGATTCATCCAGTAATGAAACAAGTGAAGTCTATGAGTCTTTGAATATCATTTATTCAAAAGATTTGTTCAAAAAAGCTGATTCATCCAGTAATGAAACAAGTGAAGTCTATGAGTGAGTCATTGAATCATTCATTTAATAGATTTGTTCAAAAACACTGATTCGTCCAGTAATGAAATAAGTGAAGTCTATGAGTGAGTCATTGAATCATTCATTTAATAGATTTGTTCAAAAACACTGATTCGTCCAGTAATGAAACGAGTGTTGTCTCACTGATTTGTCCAGTATGAAACAAGTGTAGTCTATGAGTGAGTCATTGAATCATTCATTTAAGAGATTAATTCAAAAACACTGATTCGTCTAGTAATGAAACAAGTGAAGTCCTTGAGTCATTGAATCATTCATTCAAAAGATTTGTTCAAAAAAGCTGATTCATCCAGTAATGAAACAAGTGAAGTCTATGAGTGAGTCATTGAATCATTCATTTAAGAGATTAGTTCAAAAACACTGATTCGTCCAGTAATGAAACAAGTGTTGTCTATGAGTGAGTCATTGAATCATTCATTTAAGAGATTCATTCCAAAACACTGATTTGTCTAGTAATGAAACGAGTGTTGTTTATGAGTGAGTCATTGAATCATTCATTTAAGAGATTCATTCCAAAACACTGATTTGTCTAGTAATGAAACAAGTGTTGTCTCACTGATTCGTCCAGTAATGAAACAAGTGTAGTCTATGAGTGAGTCATTGAATCATTCTTTTAAGAGGTTAGTTCAAAAACACTGATTCGTCCAGTAATGAAACAAGTGTTGTCTATGAGTGAGTCATTGAATCATTCATTTAAGAGATTCATTCCAAAACACTGATTTGTCTAGTAATGAAACGAGTGTTGTCTCACTGATTCGTCCAGTAATGAAACAAGTGTAGTCTATGAGTGAGTCATTGAATCATTCTTTTAAGAGGTTAGTTCAAAAACACTGATTCGTCCAGTAATGAAACAAGTGTTGTCTATGAGTGAGTCATTGAATCATTCATTTAAGAGATTCATTCCAAAACACTGATTTGTCTAGTAATGAAACGAGTGTTGTCTATGAGTGAGTCATTGAATCATTCATTTAAGAGATTCATTCCAAAACACTGATTTGTCTAGTAATGAAATGAGTGTTGTCTCACTGATTCGTCCAGTAATGAAACAAGTGTAGTCTATGAGTGAGTCATTGAATCATTCATTTAAGAGATTAGTTCAAAAACACTGATTCGTCCAGTAATGAAACAAGTGAAGTCTATGAGTGAGTCATTGAATCATTCATTCAAAAATTTGTTCAAAAAAGCTGATTCATCCAGTAATGAAACAAGTGAAGTCTATGATTGAGTCTTTGAATCATTAATTTAAGAGATTATTTCAAAAACACTGATTCGTCTAGTAATGAAACAAGTGTTGTCTATGAGTGAGTCATTGAATCATTAATTTAAGAGATTCATTCCAAAACACTGATTTGTCTAGTAATGAAACGGGTGTTGTCTCACTGATTCGTCCAGTAATGAAGCAAGTGAAGTCTATGAGTGAGTCATTGAATCATTCATTCATTTAAAACATTTTTAAATAATATTTTTCATTTTAAATATGTTAAAAAAACAGCAACTATTAACATTTTTGTCAGAACCACTAGTAAGTGACACGTTATTTCGTTTAGATGTCTACTCAGAATCATCGAAGAATCGTGATCTGCATTTTAAACAAAAAAAAAAAAAACATAGATTCTCAATTTATGCAGAATCGTGCAGCTCTAGTTAACCCATGTTAAATGCTCTCGTTTTAAATAAATGTGATATATCGAGTCCTAGAAGAAAGGACTTGGTTAAACCACATTCATAGACATTTGTTTTTGGTTATGCAAAAACAAACAGAGCAGGTTTTGCGGCATTCAAATGGAAACGCTCAAATGCACGCTCCTAGCGACCGGCTCGTTGTGCGCTTTCATCCGTGTGGGCTTGTTTTTTTTCCGCCTGCTGTTTATTCTTTCTGTTGTGCTGCAGTGTGAAGTCTGTTGCCATGGAGCAGAAGAACGAGATAATGTCGCAGCTGCAGTGCATTCGGCAGCTAATGAAGAAGAGAGGCATGGAGTGTCCAAACATCAGGATAGAAGGTAAACACATCTGCTCCCGTACACACCCACACAATTAACACACACACACACACGTACGCTTCACTGAACAACGGCAGCATGTTATATGCCTCACTATTGGTCAATAGCATTGCATGTAACAATGCAAGTGTCACATACATAATGTATATATTAAAAACATCTATGGCCAAATGAGCTGATGAATTCATAAAGGAATGTTTGCATTATTTCCCACTCCAGGGTTTCCGCAGATCTTAAAAAAAAAGTCTTAATTTGACCTTCCACAATTTAAGGCCTTAAAGATGTCTTTAATGTCTTTAGAGCAGAAAATCTTAAATTCAATATCATGGCATTAAATTAGTGCAGAAAACATGGACGGAACCGCAGAATCCATTCATAAAAATGGAATAAAAGTAAAAAAACAAATCAAACGTATTTCATAGGGCACTAAAAATGTGTTATTTTGTTAAACTTTTAATAAATTGCTGTTAAATTGTCTGATTTCAATTCATTAGACATGCTTTTTTATTTATAAAATGTATAAACTATAAAACAAAAAATGTATTAATAAAACCCACATTTAATTGCAAAATTAAAACGGCAGAAACATTTCTAGGATTTTAGTTTTCCTGTACAAATATCTAAACGTCCTTAAATCAAGATACATTTACTTGAGATGCAAAATGAAGAAATGAAGTCTTGTTTTCTGAGAACTTGAACAAAATTAAGTGAGTTTAAGTTTGATCTGATATATCTGTCAATGTATCTCAAATATCTGTCAATGGGTATGAAAATAACTAGCATTTGAATTAAAGGTGCAGTGTGTGAATTGAACAGGACAAAATTGTCATCGTTGTAGTGAGCAGAGAGTGACTAGCGCTCTCTAGAGAAGTTTGTCCGTTTAGGGCTACTGTAGAAACCAGTGGTGTAACAATACATCAATATAGATCGATGCATGTTAGACATTAGATTGATGCATCGATGCCAAGCGTTAAAAGTCGATACCTGTAGGCTATATTTATATATTTGAGAGGCACGTTTGTTTGAACACTCTCCACATTTTCACACGATGTCAGTCTATGCATTATCGCCAATGCGTGCAATCTCGTTTAAATGACCTTTCAGAGCTCGTGAAAGATGCTCGAGACAGTCGGTGGAACGGTCACTGTCCCGATCCGGCCAGTGTTGAAACTTCACGAAAGTTTATCATTTGCTTGTGTTTAAAGCCTTGAAAAAGCAGCGCGCACTCATCTCAAACAGAGCACAAATAGGCCACTGAATTGAGTAACTTCTGCTTCAGTAGATAAAGGTCAAAGGCTTTGCATATAAGAAGAATAGAGTGTTATGAATCCTTCAAACTGAAATTTAAAACATCATTCTGCACACGGGATGTGCGTAAGTGCTTTGTGCCGCTCTGTATTGGAGCCTTTCATATTATAATACTTTTGCACAATGAAAGAATATTAATAGCATATCTTGTCCTGTCCTACCTATATGTTGTTGCCTCATTAAAATCTGCGCTATACACTTTTAAAAGAAATGTCTTTTAATTTTATAGTATTTGTATATAATTTTTAAATTATACATGTATAAACAAAAAGTTTTGACATTTATACATATTTTAGCACAGAAGCATAAATACTGGCTGGCTGGCTGGCTGGTCGTAGTTGTTTTAAAGACACAATATGTACGATATTTGGATTAAAACATCCAAGAACCACTAGAACAGTGTTTTTATATATATATATATATAGTGTTGACTTGTGTACTTACATTATCCCAAATGTTAATACTTGACTGTTGTCATGTCATAAGCTGTCATTAGATTACTGTGTGGATTTTTTATTTATTTGTGGATGTCCCAATCAGGGTGCAGGATGTGAAATTTAGAAATAAATGTTTATTTGATAAATTTTGGTTGCAGTTGTGAGTTAATAAAAATGTAACTGGTTGCGTAAAATAGGCACCTTATATCAAAATATGAATCGTATCGTAATCGCATCACAGAACTTTTTTAGGTATCGGAAAATATCGTATCGCTGGCTATGAGAATCGATATCGTATCGAATCGTGATGAGCGTCCGATTTACACCTCTAGTAGAAACATGACGGGGAAAAATGGCGATTTCACCGTAAGGGGACCCGCGGTATATGGAGATAGAAACGGCTCATTCTAAGATAATAAAAACATAACGGTTCATTATGTAAGGTCTTAATACACCACTGAAAACATAGTTATGTATATTATATTGCATTTCTGTCAATAGATCCTCATAAATACTACACACTGCAGCTTTAAGATATTTTTTATGAACCCATTGGCAGATATTTGTTGTTCTTTTAATCATAAAATAGCTTTCACAAGATTTAACAATACTTTTAAGATATTGTTTTTTGGTAAAATAAGTTAAAAAGTTATGGAGATTTGTTGGAAATTGTATTTTCAAACTTTGAAGTGTTGTTAATACAACTCATCGTGTGCTTAGACATTTACATGTAAAGAACATATTGACAATTTATTCTTTAAATGGTCTCAAAAGGGTCTTAAATTTGACTTCATTAAACCTGCAGAAGCCCTGTCATCTCGTTATCATAATGCATCTGGACCTCTCTCTTTTGAGTTTACACTTTTAAAGAAAATTACACTTTTGAGTGCAAAATTGCTGTAATATAAGGATTTTTAGCTTGTTTTATTGTTTTAATTTATCTTATTTAAATAAAGAAAAAAAATACATCTTAATTGTATTATTTTTATTTTATTTTTTAAATCAGCTTCTTAAATTATATAATATATTTATCAATTATTTATCCATTTTATCTGTGTTTAATTAGTATATCTGTTTTTGCATTATAAGTGTACTATAAGAATGGCTTTTTATTCATCTGTATTAATAGTTTAAATGGAATTGATCTGCCATTTTACTCCCAATTTTTATCTTTTTGGATGCATGTGTAAATCTTACATTCATGTCCGTGAGTACTAGTGTAGCTTAATGAAAAGTGCATATGCAAATTCCAGTTTACACATATCTAATGCAGACGACCACAATCAGTAAAGCTGGTCTTTGAAAAAAAAAAGATATATAACGTAAGCAAATTAGTGGGATAAACAAAGTAGCACTGAATCGGCCTACATCACGTAGGTCATGCCGCCATTCGTGCCAGTCGAGTTGAGCAGTAAAGATCATTATGTGTTAATAAATCATGCTTAATATGTGATTGTGCGCATGTCAGGTGCTTGAGATTTATAGTGATGCCAAAATGTAATGCCATGACATGCACACATTAAAGTGTGATGCAAGTTTTCTGATTTGTTGTGGCGTTGGGTGATGCAAATCGCTTGGTTGTTTCTTTCAGAGCCGACATGTGAACGCAATCTAGACCGACTCATCGAGACTTTGGCTTCGGCCGAAGCCCTTCCAGAAACCCGTCTGGAATCGCAAACACACGATGAAACGCAGCCACGCGATCACCGACCTGATTCAGAGGGAGAGGAAGATGAGAAGAACAAACACACCGCGGGAGAGGAAGACGTGGGAAGTGAGAGTGACTCTAGTATGCCCTCCCTCGAGGACTCGGGCGACGTCAGTGTGGATGACGTTACCGCCGCCGCTCAGACACTTCCAGAAGATCTGACAGGAGGATTACGACGACGCATCAGGCTTGAGTAACTGTGACGATAATCGGACAGAAATCTGTTTATATATTTATTTCTTTGATTCCTCATGATGGTTCGACGTCTGCATATTTGACTGCATTTACAGTTAACATGAAATCACTAATACACTGAGAAATAAATGCAGCCTTGGCTTTTGAGTGGTACAGTGATTATTGTTACAATTTAAAAGAACCGTTTTCTTTCGTAATTTATTCCCGTGATCAAAGCTGAATTTTCAGCATCATTACTCCAGTGTCACATGATCCTTCAGAAATCATTCTAATATGATGATTGATAAACAATTTTTTTTTTAAATTATTATCAGTGATTATTAACAGTTGTAGTGCTTCATATTTTTGTGAAAACCATGAGACACTACTGGTCATAAGTTTAGGCTATACACTCACCTAAAGGATTATTAGGAACACCATACTAATACTGTGTTTGACCCCCTTTCGCCTTCAGAACTGCCTTAATTCTACGTGGCATTGATTCAACAAGGTGCTGAAAGCATTCTTTAGAAATGTTGGCCCATATTGATAGGATAGCATCTTGCAGTTGATGGAGATTTGTGGGATGCACGTCCAGGGCACGAAGCTCCCGTTCCACCACATCCCAAAGATGCTCTATTGGGTTGAGATCTGGTGACTGTGGGGGCCATTTTAGTACAGTGAACTCATTGTCATGTTCAAGAAACCAATTTGAAATGATTCGAGCTTTGTGACATGGTGCATTATCCTGCTGGAAGTAGCCATCAGAGGATGGGTACATGGTGGTCATAAAGGGATGGACATGGTCAGAAACAATGCTCAGGTAGGCCGTGGCATTTAAACGATGCCCAATTGGCACTAAGGGGCCTAAAGTGTTCCAAGAAAACATCCCCCACACCATTACACCACCACCACCAGCCTGCACAGTGGTAACAAGGCATGATGGATCCATGTTCTCATTCTGAGAACGCCAAATTCTGACTCTACCATCTGAATGTCTCAACAGAAATCCAGACTCATCAGACCAGGCAACATTTTTCCAGTCTTCAACTGTCCAATTTTGGTGAGCTTGTGCAAATTGTAGCCTCTTTTTCCTATTTGTAGTGGAGATGAGTGGTACCCGGTGGGGTCTTCTGCTGTTGTAGCCCATCCGTCTCAAGGTTGTGCGTGTTGTGGCTTCACAAATGCTTTGCTGCATACCTCGGTTGTAACGAGTGGTTATTTCAGTCAAAGTTGCTCTTCTATCAGCTTGAATCAGTCGGCCCATTCTCCTCTGACCTCTAGCATCAACAAGGCATTTTCGCCCACAGGACTGCCGCATACTGGATGTTTTTCCCTTTTCACACCATTCTTTGTAAACCCTAGAAATGGTTGTGCGTGAAAATCCCAGTAACTGAGCAGATTGTGAAATACTCAGACCGGCCCGTCTGGCACCAACAACCATGCCACGCTCAAAATTGCTTAAATCACCTTTCTTTCCCATTCTGACATTCAGTTTGGAGTTCAGGAGATTGTCTTGACCAGGACCACACCCCTAAATGCATTGAAGCAACTGCCATGTGATAGGTTGATTAGATAATTGCATTAATGAGAAATTGAACAGGTGTTCCAAATAATCCTTTAAGTGAGTGTATAATATTATATAATTAATATAATCATATTTTGTGTGGAAACATTTTCCTCAGGATTCTTTAGATGACCAACATTTATTGGAAATGGAAATATATACCCTAAACTTATGACCAGTAGTGTATCAATGGTTTTCACAAAAATATGAAGCATGTTTTCAACATTGATAATAATAAATAATGTTTCTTGAGCAGCAAATAATCATATTAGAATGATTTCTAATGGTGCTTTGTTTACAGGAGTAAATGACATTTTACTGTATATTACAATAAACGGTTATTTTTAACTGCAATAATATTTCACATTATAACAGTTCTCACTGTATTTTTGATCAGCCTTGGTGACTCCTTTATAACACTTGACTTAATTTGGTCTGTGAACGGTTCATAAATTCTGTTACTACTCCAAATAAGAAAATGTCTTCTCAATCTATAATAAGTTGCTCGGTGTCCGAAGTGACTTTTATTTTAACTGACATCATCGAGGCCATGTGGGTGGGGGGAAAAAATGTCAGCCAATAGCCAAATAACTGTGTAGGAATCCTTAGCACAATGCAGGTTAATGTAATGAAGGTGTGTGAATATGAATGTTGTCTGAATCAGTCATAATCATGTTTATGTGAGGATGCACCTGCAGGCGCTTCATTTCCCTCGCGGCTGAGGCAGCTAGTGACGTTTTGCAGCTCATGTTTCATTTGCATGTTTGCCATGGCCTGCAGAGGAGGTTTGACAGCTGCATGTTTCTGGTATGACAATCATGTGTTCTGAAGCTTTCCAGACGTGAGGACCACGAACGGGACGTTTCTAAGAGTTCTAAACCCGGACACATCACAGCTTTGAGCTTTCGTTCTGAAAATGTTTAGGTTTTTTTTATCTTGAATCACATACCAAACACTAAATGTGATCATACACTAGATCAGAGGTTCATGCACGTAATGTTTTCCTTGCACAATGTTAGTTAGATATTTTAGTTACAGATTTGTAATCGTTGTTTTGAGAATAATCTGAAAGTTATAGATCGCTCACAAAACATGCAACTGGTCCTCTTAGAAATATATTTTCATAATTTTCTTGCATGGACTTTGAATGATGTGATTGAGCTTCTGGAGATCATTGGATGTGAATGGCATGCAACAAGTTTTGCTGTGTATGTGTTATGCTGTATGCCTACGGATGAGGATGTTTGCCTTAAATAAACTCCAAATATAGAAAATATGTTGTGCTGCTGCTTATTATTGCACTTTGTATTACATTTCTGGGTTTATTAGCCAGCTTGTGTCCTTTTATTTATGTGCAGAAGCAGTTCTTCCATATGCACTCCGTTTTTAGACACACCTGCTCGTTAATGCAAGTATCTAATCAGCCAATCAGGTTGATGCAAGATGTTATTTAGCCTAAAGAAATGTGGCTCTACACATCAACAAATCAAGGTGTGCTTTGAGTTTGAACAACTGATCTTCGCACAGCGCAGTCTCTAGAGTTTATAGCAGATGGTGTGAAAAAACAGAGAGGTGTAACATGGACGGATCTTCTCATTACTGTCGGGTAAGAACAGCAAACTCTTTAAAACTGATGTCACCTGATCTGATATAACTCAATTTTTGCCATGTAGATGGTAGGGTCAGAATTTGGCATAAACGACATCAATCCATCTTGCGTTGTGTCAGCGGTTGGCTGGAAATGTTACTAAAAGTTGTTGCATTAATTTATGACCAAAGTCGACCTGTTATTCAACTGTTCACTGATGCATTTTGCACACACAAATTGGCTGGTTTCTAGGCAATATCTGGTCATGTCATGTTTGCTATGAGCACTATTGAGAGACTCATTTAAGAGTAGATCTTCATCAAATGCTTGGGAATTAGATGAAAGCCACTTGCTTTGATTCCCGTTTGACTGCAAACCATTGAACTGTGATTGGCTGCTTAATGTGTCATTAAGTGGGCGGTTCTTTTCCAGAATAAGTTGCAAAGTAAACCAGACTTGAATTTGACTGATTAAAGGTCCACTGAAGCGCAGCATTACTCAATGTGTTGATGTAGGCTGCGTCCAAAACCTGGAAAATGCTGCCTTCGGAGGACACATTTCAAGGCACGTCCGAATCTAATGTTAGCTTCACTTCCTGTCTCCTGAGAGACCTTCATCTGATCGATATTTTTTTTTTTTTTTTTTTTTTTTTTTTTTGAAGGCAGCATCTTTGTATCCTTCGCTGCCTTTGATATCCCACAATCCTGTGCGTTCCATTCTGTGACAGTTGAGCTGGGGGGAAAAAAGATGGCGTCCGAAAGTTGCGTTTGCTGGTCAGTTTGTGTGTAAATTTACGTTTCTTTAACAACATTTTCCACTTCTGATGTCATTTCTAGCGAGAAATTACTAATGTAGTAATTCAATATTTGTTTAGTTCTCACCAAAGCTCTCTCTATTTTGCTGTAGATCATTAAACGTTACACTGCCTAAGAAGTCTGTCCGAAATCAGTTTTGTGAGGTGCCTTCATGAACAAACGCTGCCTTACAAGCCATTGTCTGATAAGGCAGCGAGGCAACGAGTCAGCTGCCTAGGTTTTCGGATGCAGACGTAATTTCCACAGAAAAAGGAAGACCGTGCGGGAACCTATCGAACAGCTCCTCCCCTTTTTAAAAATCACAGCTTGGCCAGAGCCGTTGAGCTCGGTAAAGCATATTTACACTGTCTGATTTGTTCCCCATCCCCTATATAGTGCACTGTGTGCCGTTCACCATGTACAAAACAGTAAATGTGCGAACAAGTGATCAATTTCAGTCGCAACTTCAGCGTCTGTTTATAAAGTAGGGGGCGGGGCTTCAGATTCTAGAGAGCATTTGATTGGACAGAAAATCTGATGAGAAGCTGAAGTGCACATTGATGTGATGTCAGATCCATATTGGATGTAAGTTTTGAATGTTTATATCTTCTAAACGTGAATTCTGTTATTGTTTTGGAGCACACTAGCTTATAACAGTCAGTCCTTCCAGAAAAATGCAGGTAGCTTTACAAAACAGACATTTGAGTGCTTCCAATGCACAAAGTGCAATCTCTTAAAGAGTTCGTTCACCCAAAAATGAAAATTCTGTCATTAATGACGTCCCCTCATGCCGTTGGACACCCGTAAGACCTCCGTTCATCTTCAGAACACAAATGAAGATATTTAAGTTGAAATCTGATGGCTCAGAAAGGCCTCCATCCATTGGTACTAAAGACATCGTTACAAAGTCCATCTCACTACAGTGCAGGTTCTACAATCACTTTATGAAGCGATGAGAATAGTTTTTGTGCTAAAACCTAAATAACGAATTATATAGTGATGACCGATTTAAAAACAAACAGCATCATGAAGCTTCAAAGCGTTATGAATCAGTGAGTCGATTCAAGATTCGGATCGCGTGTCAAACTGCTGAAATACGTGACTTTGGTGATCCAAACTGCTGAATCGACTCACTGATTCATAACGCTTAGAAGCTTCATGATGCTGTGTTTTAAAATCGGTCAACACACCGGGAAACTGCTTTGCGCGGTCTTTTGCTGTTATTTTTGTTGGCAATTTGCGTGCTTCATCATGGTTTCACCGATATCTATGGTTTCTCCACGGGGTTTGCAGCTTTTCAATGACGTTCGCGTCGGGTAATTACGTCACTTCAAAATGTTCCCATGGCAATAGGGGGAAATGGCGGCTCTTGTGTGAAGTAAACGAACATTTTTCAACTTTCTGCTAATATATATGACTTTTTTTGCAACGAAATTGCGGGGATTATGAAATCATGCTAGCCCCGCATATTTTGCATGCGGAAATAGGCAATTTATGCGGCGAAAGTGCGGCGTATTTGAAAAAATGCGGCCCCCGCATAAATATGCGGACTTTGGCTGATTATGCATTAAATCATGCGATCGCATAATCGCGTTTTTCTGGAGGAACTGAACAGTACGGCTAACATATTCATACTAAAAGCCAAAAATACTTTGATTTCATGGGGACTTTAAAAAGTGATAGCCACTAGCAGGGGCGTAGCCGTCTTTTCATAAGTGAGGGGGACATAAATGTCAGGTATAATACCTGTTTTTTTCTGACCTCTGTCTAATTGACAGATTTAATTGATCTATTGCTTTTAATTCAGTAAGATATCAAATACACTGCTGAACAATAACCACTAATATGTATAATATTTCCCCCTATATTTTATGCCAATTTTATGATTGGTTTATGCACTACAAACACTTGTGCATTAAAGGGTTAGTTCACCCAAAAATGAAAATTATGTCATTAATTACTCACCCTCATGTCGTTCGACACCAGTAAGACTTCTGCTCACCAAGGCTGCATTTATTTAATAAAAAATGCAGTAAAAAAAAAATACAGTGAAATATTATGCCAATTTAAAGCAGCTGTTATCTATGTGAATATATAAATGTGATCAAAGCTGAATTTTCAGCATCATTACTCCAGTCTTCAGTGTCACATGATCCTTCAGAAATCATTCTAATATGCTGATTTGCTGCTCAAGAAACATTTATGATTATTATCAGTGATGAAAACAGTTGCTTACTTAATTCACTTCTGAAAACACTGCTGCTTAATTTTTGTGGAAACCATGATAGTATTCAAACTTTTGTGGTAAGATTAAAAAAGAGAGAAATTCATACTTTTATTAATTAAACATGCATTAAATTGATCACAAGTGATATTTATAATATAAATAAAGATTTATATTTAATAAGTGCTTTATTTAATGCAAATAAATGCAGTTAATTTAACTTTCTATTCATCAAAGAATCCTGAAAAATAAAATGCATCATGGTTTCCACAACATTTTTAAGCAGCACAACTGTTTTCAACATTTATAATAATCATAAATGTTTCTTGAGCAGCAAATCCTCATATTATAATCGATATGACACAGAAGACTGGTGTAATGATGCTGAAAATTCAGCTTTGATCACAGGAAAAAATTACACGTTTACTAGCTCAGTTACATAGTAAACAGCTGTTTTATATAATAAATGCAGCCTTGGTGAGCAGAAGATACTAAACATTAAAAAGGATGTCAGTTAGCACTGCATTATTCATATACTTTATTGTCAATAAATACCTTGAGATGGCTTGAAAAACACACACATATAATGTCGAAATCATGTGTTTGTCGTCGCGTTTCATCAGTCATAATTCTCTTTATTCAGCTGCTGGTTCAGCGCTGTGAATGCCTTTGGAACGTGATTACTTCTACGAATCCGTTTTGGACTTTCTGTGAGAGGGCGCCCTCCGGCTTCGAGTATGAATTGGAGTGTTGCACGAGAGTGTTAGCACTCCATGGTGTTCAGAGCGCCTTGTTTTTGGATACGAATAAAATGACAGGTCATGTAGATTTATTCACATTGGCTTCTACGTAATCAAACTTGCCCGTGTAACAGACGTAGGCCAGTAAGAGCGGTACGACTAGACGCCGGTTCGAATCCCCCACGGAGCGGGTCGACTTGGACCGGTGAGACTCGGTAAAGTGCGGGGGACGAATTTACGTTTTATTAAAGGTGCGGGGGACACGTCCCCCCCGTCCCCCGCGTAATCTACGCCCATGGCCACTAGGACTAACAAAATGAGCTTTAAAGGCACCATAACGCATTCGTTAAGCTCAGCCATTTAAACTTATTTTAAGTTTTGCTGTATGAACAAATATTTTTCCTTCAGTTTATCCGTGTGCATGACTACAAACCCCCAAACTAGTGTCCTGAAGAGTGCAGTTCCCCGTGTGACCAACAGAGGACGCCACAGTGTAATACATCAAATAATTTCCTGCGTCGACTTTTCCCACAGTTTCCTAGCGAATCTCCGTCCCTAAGCACTAGTAATATAACTTGTTTAATGTCACAGAGCGCGTGTTGTGTTTTCATTTTAGTCTGGCTAGCAGCTCAAACATGGCATGTTGATTTCATTGTGAATTAGTGACAGACAGAGAGGGATAAATGTTGAGAGACTTCACCTTCCAGACTGAGTCCACAGGGGCCGGACGTCCCAGAATAATCTGCTTCCATCAATTAGAGCCGCGTTCCTCCCATCATCGGCTTTAATCAATGCGTTTACACACCTAATGGGATGTGCTAACCACATTTGCCCTCGTACCTGGTCCTGTCTCTTTCTGGGAATAGACTTTTAATTAATATGAGTGCGGACAGGGGGTTTAATGAGACGCGAGACGGTTTTCCATTATAAGATCTCTTCTGATTATGTGCTTTCTGCTAGAGTTATTAATTTCTCCGCTGGTTTTGCTTCAGGAGACAGAGTTTGGTGAGCAAACAGAATTTCAATGTTCTTTATTGTACAAAGGTAGGCTAAACAAACAGACGTGAACAGGGTTTTTTATTAAATAAAATGAATGTAGGCTAATATGTTTTGTTTCAATAATATTCATTCTTTAATATTTTATAATTTAATATTTAGGTATTGCCATCTGGTGGGACAAAGCCCTGCTGAGGAAAAACTGCTAAAACCAGCCTTGGCTGGTCTTAGTTGGTTTAAAGGCACAAAATGTAAGATTTTAACCACTAGAACAATGTTATATTGTGTTGACTTGTGTACTTACATTATCCTAAATGTTTGAAGGGGTGGTAAACCACGATTTCACTTTTCTAACTTTAGCTAGTGTGTAATGTTGCTGTTTGAGCATAAACAACATCTGCAAAGCTACAACGTTCAAAGTTTAAAGCAAAGGGAGATATTTGCTTTTAAAGAAATCAATTTCTAAGGACTACAGCAAACGGCCGGTAGGGACTACAGACATTCCTCCAGGGTTGCTGACATCACCAGCCCCAATATTTACATAAACACCTCCTCTGAGAAAATAAGGGGGGGCGAGGCCATTTTGTATCGCCGCGGGGAATAGTTGTTGTGGTAGGCTAGTTAGTAGGCTGGAGTGTTGTTGCCGCGATGCTGACGAAACGCTGTTATTTTCATCCGTATTGCAGGTCCACTTTGTTCAGCCTTCCTAGGGGCGGGGGTGCGTTGCAGTGCGTTTAACATATAACATGCTATATGCATGTGTGTATGAGACAGAGGGGAACGGGGTCGCATTTGCATCAGATATATGCTGCCCATCATAAATCAAAGCACGAGACAGACAGGGGTCGGAGGAGAAGACCGGAAAATGTGACATAATGGACAATATTTGTCTCTATTTGCAATACACGAGCCGCGGTTCAGCTGCGCGAGACAAACACTGCCAGTGTGAATGCACAACGGGCGCGCGCGGCTCCCGCTGCACATTTCACGGAGGAAAGCCTCCACAATCTTCGCAAGTTCAATGCAGGATTCTTACAACGGCTTGTCCTGAAAGATGGATATAAAAACAAGCTGTTTACAGGCCACAACCTGTAAGTATGATTTATTTTTCGTCGATGTGTTTTCCTGTAATAGTTTGTATTGTTAATTGAACGTTGTAGCAAGGAAGTAAACATGACAGCGCTGTTTGGTTCTGCAAACCAGTTTGTTAAATGCTCATTCATACTTAACGTTATCTGACAAACACCTAACGTTACAAACTTTTTTTTTAAATCTCAAGAGCGAACTTGGCGTTAGTGTAAATTATTCTTTGATTAGAGCTTTTATGTATTGTTTATCTACAGGCATGCTAAACATGGTTCTGTGTTTGATTTGGCTACTAGTAAAGGCAATGTTTAGTGTTCGTTTTGGGTTAATAGTTCTTGCGACAGATATTTGGCTATATTCGTTCTAAAAATACAAAAGTAACAGTGCCATTCAGTAGCGATCACTATAGATCCGCAGTCTTTACTCTTGAGGACTGAACAGGTTCTGCTCGATCATCTTCACTAAAATTGTCTGGGTCTGATTCGGGCTCAAAGAACCCGGAAACCATCAGACCGTTTTTACAAGGAGGGACAGAGCAGTATAGAAATAAAGGTAAAATATATGAAAAATAATGCAATTTTTTTTAAAAACGAAGCATGAACACATGTTACAGTGCACCCCACAAACACAATCAAACCTTCGAAAGAATGTGTCTTACCACCCCTTTAAATCCAGAGTAATATTGGACCGTGTCCATGTGTCACCTATGAATGACGTCAGTTACCCTCAATTTCCGGTTTATTTTGAAGAAACCGTGGAAGCACCAAAGACGCTTTAATATATGATACATGGGCATTGGAACCATTGTATGTGGGTGGGACAAGACCCACCCACTTTTTACAATCAATGATATTGGACCCACTCACTTTTATCGTCTCTAACATTCAGCACATGTCTGTTTACCTACCCCTAATGGATAAACACTTATTATTAAACACGTTAGACGCTTTATTTCCACTTTTCTAATATTTTCTTCATTTTTATTGAAAATAAATGCCTTTCCGATCTGATATGTGATGGGAAAAGAGAGAAGATTAAGTTCGCTGAAAGCCGGACTCGAACTGAGGTCGATTTGTGTCAAAACCAGATGCCGTGCGTCTTACCCCTACACTACTGCCATTCTCACTTATTTGGCGATTTCCGGAATTTTGTCTTTCCAAACTATACATTTAGCAAGCAAAGCAGTATATTTGTACTTTATGAGGACCCACCCACATTTTTTTTGCTTCCGACGCCCATGATATGTAATATGAATATTCATATATGAATATATTAATGCGTTTTATTAGACAGGTGAGCAACCGTTCGGATGCATTCATCAACAGAAAACGAATCATTGTTATACAGCTCAACACAGTTAGTCTTAAATCTTGTTTTCTTGATTTATCGATCTAGCAATTACAAGCCAGATTTCATTGGTGATTTCAAATATGAAATTTAATTCAATCTTGACAGAAATGCATATCGTTGGAAAGGTCTGAGTCTCAAGGGTTCATATGTTGTGATAGAAGTGATATTTGGACAGAAATGTAGTAATTTGTTACAGGAGAATGCTAGCCCGACAAGCCAGACCCACATCAAGATGTTGGGTCTGGGAACACACCATTGGCAGGGCTCAATCCGAGGGGCGGGATAAACGGTCCTCTGCACACAATAGGATAGCGCTACAACCAACCAGAGCAAAGAAGAAGGTGAAGCGGAGCTAGTTGATGGATTAAACTTTTGTCGCATCCGGTCAGCAAACCTCCAAACACATCTTCCTTTCTTAAGAAGATGGTGGTCCAGTGGGTTAAACCACTGAACTGATATGCAGAAGGTTGCTGGTTCAATCCCAGCAGTCGCCACCAGTGTGTCCTTGAGCAAGGCACTTTACTCCACGTTGCTCCAGGGGGATTGTCCCTGTAATAAGAGCACTGTAAGTCGCTTTGGATAAAAGCGTCTGCCAAATGCATAAATATAAATATAAATATTAAGAAGGACTTCAGTGCCGTTCTTTGTCCTTTTCTCAAAGAAAAGCTTTGTCTTTTCCAGAGTCGCGGCCAAAGCCGATTCGAAAGACCGCTGTTCGCCAGCTTCTTTGTTTACGAGTAGCACACGGAACCGCATCAACTCTGCCGTCATTATGTTAAGCCCGCCCACCGCCTCTATACACGATGTGATTGGCCAGACTAAAGTTTGTTTTTTCCAGCTCGCAAGCCAACGGAGAGTTGCTAGACTACACTGACTGCAAATTATATTTGCTGCCGCTAGGGTGCGTCGAGATTTCTAGGCTAGGAGAATGCATAAAACAATTCAATGTAATATGTGTGTCACCCGGTGGCTATTTTTGGTATTACGCCTAAACAAGATCTCATGGGAACTTTAATTTTTGTGATATCAACTTTAAATTTGGAACACAACTTGGTTAGACATATGGCTTTAAATTTATAGCAATATATATATTTATATAAATTAAAAAATATTTAGTACAGTACATTTAAGTTACAGTAAATTTAAACCTCCATTACTTTTTCATAATTTCATTTTTTTAATCTGCTGAGTGTCTTCTTTAAAACAAGACCAAACTGTATTCTGCTCTGTATTCCAAAGCATTCTTGAATTACAACCGTTTAAGTTTGGATAGTGCATTTTCTCAAAAAGGGGCGTGACAATTCTTCAGTCTAAAATGAACCAAATGTGTCACATTCATCATTCCATTCATCCAGAACCCATCCTAACAGACCTGCGCCCTATCATTGAGATCTAAACCAGACCTAAAATAACCACAGACAGTTGTGGGAGGATTGCATGACTAACCTACAGCTAAATCAAGGTCAGTTTTGGATATGTGAGCTCTGGCATCAAAATATGATGCATTTGTGGACGTCTGAAAAGAAAAGCTAATGCACCTTGGTGTCCTTTTGTTATATAAGCCGAGCATCACCTTGACTGCTGCTGATAGTTTTGCAAAAACCCTTATCGCCGGTATTAACTGCACAGCATTGTGACGGCAACTTTTGCATGAAAAAACATATTTTCAGAAAATATAAAACTCTAGATATCTATTAACTTCAAGTTGAAGTGGAAGTTATGATAAGTCTTTTTTT
Organism: Romanogobio albipinnatus; assembly: GCA_023566225.1. Lineage (NCBI taxonomy): Eukaryota > Metazoa > Chordata > Actinopteri > Cypriniformes > Gobionidae > Romanogobio > Romanogobio albipinnatus. Next base: position 54,083,596 of record CM042245.1, on the reverse strand, counting down.
CCATATTGTGAAGTATATCTGAGTGAAAGGCTTCTCTGAGATTAGGGCGGGGCTTGATTTTGTCCTTGTGGAATTGATTGGATGGTTGTGGTTTGCTATTGGTCGATCTCATGTGAGTGACAGCCAGGTTGCCCCGCCCTCACGCCAGTAAACACGTCATCAGAGAAGAGAAGATTCTTTTTCAGTATTTTTTCTGTATCATGTATGCAAGATTTATTCAAATGGATCTGAAGGGAGGAATATTACCGTTTTATGTAATTTCCGCCTACCCAAATCTGACAATTTTATTTGGTATAGGTGGAAATTACATAAAAAAAGGTCATATTTTACAGAAAACCCTGAAATTACATAAAACACTGCTGAAAGTGATAAATATTATAGTAAATCTTGTCTGTGCTATAATAAACAAACATAAAATATAAAAAACAAACAAACAAAATGGGCGCTTTTAGATTTTTTGGGTTATAAATTTGTAAATTTCCATCCATTAGCCCAAAAACGGATACTAATGGCTTGGTCAAAAGGAATTCTGCGTGTAAGCCTTTTCAGCATTTTGGTGAAGTTCTCTTAATTTATTGAGATCTCGTTTTAAATCTGACTCCATTAATAATTTTATCTGACTCCAATTTTATGTGACTCCATAAAGTGTGTTACGTTTAGAGTTTATCAGCTGATTTTACGATTCGTTGCGATTTAATTTAGATCGTTGATTTTCTTAGTATCTTCCTAGTTTTCAAATTCGTTCATCAAGAGACCCAATATCGCACAGAACAGACGCGTCCGGATCGCGCGTTCACGAACACAAAATGGTTACTTTATGATATTAGTCAGAGGATGCAGAGTGGATATTTTACCTTTTAGTGGTTGCCCCATGCTCACTCAGCAAAAAGTGTACTTTTAGTATATCCACGAACCACAACTTGCTAATTCAGCGACAGACAGAAATCAGAATATCGTGCACTCTGCGCCCATGCTTCAGTCGTGCCGTCATCAGTTTGATCTATCATAACTCTAGATTTTGTGGTAATAAAGGAGTATACATTGATCCATACTAGAAAAATGATTTCAGAACAATTCAAGATTAACATTTATTTTGGCCAGACAGGAAAAGTAAATAAGTAAACAAGAATCCATGGTACACAACTGATCAACGTAAAAACATAAACACAATTGCAAAGCAATAGGAAAATACTTTCAAAGAGTCATCGTCTGGCACAATAAATGCAGGATGTGTGAGTGCCTCAAAGACACTGACACAGCACCACATGGGGGGTTCTGGCTACAGAAGTTCCCCCCCCTTTAAATATTTGCAACACAAACACCTGGTTTTGGGGGAGAGGATCAGATATCTTTGAAGAGACCACTCAAAAGGAGAACAGAATTCTCATTAGTTTTCAATCTTTCTAATACTATAAGTGACTGCAGTGAAACTGAGACCATTTTACCATTCGCACTGAGACCTTTAAAAGGACACCAAACATGAAATGGATAAAACAATAGATTCACAAAATACATCATCATTGGTATATCTGCATTTGTTGACTTGAAAACAGGGCAAGGAGAGGGCAAAATGGGGAGGGGGTGAAATGTTTGATCAAGGTGGTGTCACAGTTTCTGTGAGATTTTCGCTCAAGATTAGTGACTTTTATTGTTGGGGTGTAGTCTCAGCTTTTGTCTTAGCAGCAAAACCGGTCCTTACAAATTAATTTGTGAAAGTGTATATCTCAGGCCCTGTGGGTTCTAGCACCCTGCAGACAGTTTTCGCTGTTTCCAGCATATGTCAGCAAACACTGGAAAAAATTTAATCCATCCATCCAGATATCTTGCCTGCCCGTCCACCCGCCCGCCCATCCATCCATCCGTCCGTCCATCCATCTAGATATCTTGCCTGCCCGTCCACCTGCCCGCCCGTCCATCCACCCGTCCGTCCATCCCTCCGTCTGTTCATCCATCTATCCATCCAGATATCTTGCCTGCCCATCCATCCATCCATCCATCCGCCCATCCATCCATCCAGATATCTTGCCTGCCCGTCCATCTGCCCATTCGTCCATCCCTCCGTCTGTTCATCCATCCATCCAGATATCTTGCCTGCCCGTCCATCCATCCATCTGCCCGTTCGTCCATCCCTCCGTCCCTCCGTCTGTCCATCCATCCATCCAGATATCTTGCCTGACCGTCCACCCGCCCATCCATCCATCCACCTGTCCCTCCATCCATCCATCCAGATATCTTGCCTGCCCGTCCACCTGCCCGCCCGTACATCCACCCGTCCGTCCATCCCTCCGTCTGTTCATCCATCCAGATATCTTACCCGTCCATCCCTCCATCCGTCTGTCTGTTCATCCATCCATTCAGATATCTTGCCTGTTCGTCCATCCATCCATCCGCCCGTTCGTCCATCCCTCCGTCCCTCTGTCTGTTCATCCATCCATCCATCCATCCATCTAAGATATCTTGCCTGCCCATCCGTCCGTCCATACCTCCATCCCTCCGTCCATTCATCCATCTGACCGTCCATCCAAATATCTTGCTTGCCTGTCTGTCCATCCCTCCATCCGTTCGTCCATCCACCCACCCACCCACCCGTTCATCCATCCATCCTTCCGTCCATCCATTCGTCTGTTCATCCATATTTTTTATGACACTGGGATATTGCATTTATACCACTGTATATGGGTGTGGGGAGACATAGATTTGCGTAGGCGGAAATTACATAAAAAAAGGTAATATTCCTCCCTTCAGATCCATTTGATACAGACAAAATTCTTTTTTCCAGCATTTGCTGCCATCTAGTGGAAACAGCCAGGACTGTCTTCAGGGTGCTAGAGCACACAGGGCATGAGTTATTAAAATTAATTTATAGCAAAAAAATCAAAAAGCCCCTTTTTTTCGAGGAGGGGGGGGGGGGGGGGGGGGGGGTTGGTATTATTACAGCTCAGACAACATATACTTAAATGTTCATCACTTTTAGCAGTGTTTTATGTAACTTCAAAGGGTTTCCTGTAAAATGACACAAATTGTGTGTTGTGTATTTAGCAAGACTGTATGTGGTTATGGGAAGCTTTTCAATTTGGGTAGACCAAATCCAGGCGGAAATGCCAAAAAGTGGTCCCAGATCTTTAAAAAAATTATGTGCATGAATAAATCATTTGTAATATGCAATATTCCATAAAAAATAAGTTTTGACTACAACTTCTTTCCTGTTTATGTTCAGTTCTCAGTTCCAAGATCTATATAAACCATGCACAAAATATAAAATGTCCATAGAGAAAGTGTGTAGTTGAGTTGTATTCTCAGAGGAAGCGTCCACATTCATTTGTGTTGCCAAACCAGCTCACGACACATTAATTTTAGCTCTGTTATGCATTGGAGGAAAACATTAAACTGTGATGTTTATGACTTTAGAAGCTGCAAAGAAATGTGGGATAAAGCTAGTTTTAAGCTAGCAGCCTCTCTGTGGCTTTATGAATTATCAATGTCAAACCAGTCTTCATATGTTCTTTTAAAAAAAAAAAGTATTGTGTATTTGCAACAGGATTAAGGCGCTGGTGTGTGTGAATGCATGTGTGGCGCATGTGTCTTTACATGCAAACATGTTCTCAGTGTGACAGTGCTGCTATTTTTGCTGGAGTCCTCAGGTTTGTGGCACAGGTGAGCCCTGTCTGCTTTGACACAGAGTGAATGTTTTCACAGAAAGTGAAAGTTGAGAACGAGCTCTGAGGTGAACAGATCCAGCAGTATATGGAGGCCCAAACCTGCTGAAATAAATCAATAATACACCGCCTCCCTTATTTCCATGCTACACACGGAAAAGTGAAAAAAAAATACATGTGAAATAAAAACATGTGGTGAAAAATAATATTTTAATAAATTAATGCATAAATAAAAAAATAAAAAAAAGTTAAATCCATCCATCTATCATCATCCACGGATCCATCAACCCATCCATACATCTGCCTGTCCATGCATCAATCCATCTATCCATTCACCTGTCCATCCATCCATTCATCACCCATCCATCCATCAATCCATCCATCCGCCTGTCCATCCATCCATTTATTCATCATCCATCCAGATGTCTAGCCCGCCCATCCATCCATCCGTCCATCCATCATCATCCACTGATCCACCCACCCATCCGTCCATCCAGATGTCTAGCCCGCCTATCCATCCATCCATCATCCAGATGTCTAGCCCGCCCATCCATCCATCCATCATCCAGATGTCTAGCCCGCCTATCCATCCATCCATCATCCAGATGTCTAGCCCGCCCATCCATCCATCCATCCATCATCCAGATGTCTAGCCCGCCTATCCATCCATCCATCATCCAGATGTCTAGCCCGCCCATCCATCCAACCATCTACCTGTCCATCCATCCATCCATCCGCCCGTCCATCCATCCATAATCATCTAGATGTCTAGCCCGCCCATCCATCCATCTATCCATCCATCCGCCCATTCATCCATCTGCCCATCCATCCTTCATCCAGATATCAAGCCCACCCATCCATTCATCATCCATCCATCCATCCATCCATCATCCAGATGTCTAGCCCGCCCATCCATCCATCCATCCATCCATCATCCTCCAGATATCTAGCCCGCCCATCCATCCATCATCCAGATATCTAGCCCGCCCATCCATCCATCCTCCCATTCATCCATCTGCCTATACACCCATCCATCCATCCATCCATCCATCCATCCATCCATCATCATCCAGATATCAAGCCCGCCCATCCATCCATCATCCAGATGTCTATCCAATCCATCCATCTGCCATCCATCATCATCTATCCATCCACCCATTCATCCATCTGTCCATCCATCCATCCATCCATCCATCATCCTCCAGATATCTAGCCTGCCCATCCATCCATCATCATCCAGATATCTAGCCTGCCCATCCATCCATCCAGATATCTAGCCTGCCCATCTATCCATCCATCATCCAGATATCTAGCCCGCCCATCCATCCATCCTCCAGATATCTAGCCTGCCCATCCATCCATCCATCCATCCATCCATCATCATCCAGATATCTAGCCTGCCCATCCATCCATCCAGATATCTAGCCCGCCCATCTATCCATCCATCATCCAGATATCTAGCCCGCCCATCCATCCATCATCCAGATATCTAGCCCGCCCATCCATCCATCCTCCCATTCATCCATCTGCCTATACATCCATCCATCCATCCATCATCATCCAGATATCAAGCCCGCCCATCCATCCATCATCCAGATGTCTAGCCCGCCCATCCATCCATCTGCCCATCCATCATCATCTATCCATCCACCCATTCATCCATCTGTCCATCCATCCATCCATCATCCTCCAGATATCTAGCCTGCCCATCCATCCATCCATCCATCCATCCATCCATACATCATCATCCAGATATCTAGCCTGCCCATCCATCCATCCATCCATCCATCATCATCCAGATATCTAGTCCATCCATCCATCCATCATCCAGATATCTAGCCCATCCATCCATCCATCCACCTGTCATTCATCTAGCCCATCCATCCATCATCATCCAGATATCTAGCCTGCCCATCCATCCATCCATCCATCATCCAGATATCTAGCCCGCCCATCCATCCATCCATCCACCTGTCATTCATCTAGCCCATCCATCCATCATCATCCAGATATCTAGCCCGCCCATCCATCCATCCATCCATCCATCCATCCACCTGTCATTCATCTAGCCCATCCATCCATCATCATCCAGATATCTAGCCCATCCATCCATCCATCCATCCGTCCATCATTCAGATGTCTAGCCCATCCATCGGAATGTACAAACTTTCAGATCTTTAACCGGTAAGGCACAGCTCCCGCTTGTGAGAGAATCAGTGGCTATTTTGTGTTTGTGGGAAAGACCAGTGAATACTGTAATGAGCGCATGTGAGTCAGACGTGATGAATCACCCCATTAGGCTCAGTCCAGCAGTTATTCGCTCTCTGGAGAACGGAAACCCTGTTTTGCACAGTTTAGAAATCACCATCCACCTTTTTGTTAAATGGATGTTTCTACTTTCCAGTATTACTCACTTTGAGTGCATCTAGTTTCTTAATAGTATATGCAATGCCCATAATGTTCACGGCACACTATTATTTTATTACTACCTGTAGATTTTTATGGTAAGAAAATAGGGTTAGGGTTTCTTTGTTGCTTACATGAAGAATGTATTTTATTACAATATTCTGTCAATGAAAGTAGTTAATTCAGTGACTGTTTCGACTGATTCAACGAGTTAATTCAGGGGAAGATGCATTCAAACTGTAGTTGCTCAGTCTTTTTGAATGACTTATAAAATGGAGCCTCTCAAAATTGTCATTTGTTCGTGAATCGGAATGTACTGGTTTTGCTGTATGTATTTGATTCACTAAAAAGAATCGGTTCATTAGAATATATATTTTTTTCGTGCGTTCAGCAAGGACAGCTCAATACAATGACGTGGTTTCTTTGCTTTTATTTCTTTTTCATTTTGTCTTATCACAATCAATTCGGCCCTTAAACTTGGATGTTTTATTCGCATAAACTTTAAATAAAGACAGGATTAATAAACATTATTCAAAATAAAAAATTCTGTGAAAATAAAGGCGATAAAGATGAATTCATTAAAGCCTGCAAACTGTAAAAAATATTCAGAATCTCATTTGAACATCTCCAGCTGTTGTGACAACCATCATATGACATCATATTTATATGAATAGGCTATATTTATGTCGAATGAAGAGAAAGGGTGTGTCCTTGAGAGAGAGAGAGCGAGAGAGAGAGCGCTTGTTGCTCTCTGAAGCTCGAGCCGCAGGTGATGATGGATCGATAGAAGGAAGAGCTGCTCTCGCGCCGTGTCTTTCACCTGTCTGCGCGCTCAGGGCTGATCGGTGGCGCGCGCTCATTTGAGGCGCTCATTCCCATCAGAGACGCGCTCGAAGAGCAAGTGTGTTTTCCTCTCGCGCGCCAGGAATAAAGTGAAGCCTTCGGTTCGACACTTGAGTTCAATGAGGCTGTTCATGAACTATTGGAGTACTCCAGCATCGCCACAGCATCGTAGAGTAACGTTACTCCCCTCGCGTCATGTCTCACTCTGAGAGATGGGCAAGTTCGACGACCACGAGAGGGTAATCCTCAACGTCGGGGGCACGAGGCACGAAACCTACCGGACCACGCTGAAGACACTGCCGGGCACGCGTCTGGCCCTGCTCGCCTCCGAGTCGGACCTTGAGTCGGTTCTGGACCAGCTGCAACAAGTCCCGGGGTTCATCGAGTACAACGCGCGCAGCAACGAGTACTTCTTCGACCGGCACCCGGGCGTCTTCGCCTACGTGCTCAACTACTACCGGACCGGGAAGCTGCACTGCCCGGCGGACGTGTGCGGACCGCTGTTCGAGGAGGAGCTGTCCTTCTGGGGCATCGATGAGACGGACGTGGAGCCGTGCTGCTGGATGACCTACCGACAGCACCGGGATGCTGAAGAGGCGCTGGATGTGTTCGAGATGAACGTGGACAACGATGAGGACGACGAGTACGGCAAGCGGCTGGGCATCGAGGACGTGGTGTCCGCGGACGGCACCGTCAGCAGGTGGAGGAAGTGGCAGCCGGTCATCTGGAACCTGTTCGAGGACCCGTACTCCTCTAGAGCCGCCCGGGTAAGAGCGCACGCAGCGGAGTCTCCAAACGGTTGCGCGCGCGACTCGCTTCCAGTGCTTAAACAGAACAACCAAACAACGTCAAAACTCATGCATGCGTGACGACGAGTCTGTTTTGCGTTGAGTTCTCATGCATACTTCTAAACATGTGCGTAATGTGTGCTGGAAACGTGTCAGGAGAGGGATGAGCGCGTGTCCCAATCACCTAAAACTGTTTAAAACCTGTTGAAATCCCAACAAACTTGGTAAAGACACAACAACTCATGCATGCATCAAAATTTAAGTGCTCGTTAGCGCTCGTGCACGCGTAATGGTCAGATAGACGTATTGGAGAGGCAGATGTCATATATTACTAACTCTCAAATCAAAACAAAGCAAACAAATCACAGGCCATGCATGCATGAGTGAAGATTTGTGATTTTTAGCGCCCGTGCGTGTGCACCTGAACGCGCGTGATCTCCAGATTCACATTGGTAACAGGTGTCACATATCTGAGATGAAGGCGCGTCCTAACTTCTCAAGTACAGGCATTTTATCCTCTGTTAAAACACTCTTAGTTGAATTTGGACTGATTGAGAGAGAAGTATCACAGCCCTCCCACACTTACTGTATGTGACACAACCCAGAACCATATCTGAATTATGGTCTTAATTAAAGATGTGTTGGAGGAGGCTGGTCAGTGGAAAAGAAAAATATGAATTATTGAGATTGTTGCAGGCAAATTCAGATGCACTGCAGAGATCAGGCAGACACAATTTTAAAGACCCTTTCCTCTCCTGCTTTGGTTTCAGAGTAAGGTCTGATTATATGCATGGTTCATGAATCTACTAGTGTTTGTTTTAGTCCCTACTCCATATTAAGGGTACATTTTCCCAGTTTTTACCTTTATACCTTGTAGCTGTTGTGGAAAAAACTAATGAAGAATAGCATGTCCCAGCAGCAATCGTTCTTCCCTCCGCCATGTTTAAAGTTTAAAATGTGAAATCTGGGTTGTTTTTAACCCAAGGGTTGGGTAAATATAGGACAAAACATGTTGAGTTATTTTACCCAGCATAATGGGTTGATTTGTTTTTACTTTAATACTAACTTCTTTTTCTTTTCTTTTTTTACTTCATACAATAATATATTTTTATGAATTAACTTAAATCCTCTAAACTTTTTTCAAATACTCCACACAACCTATGGTTTGCAGTATAGCATATTTTATATATCGTTTTAATACATATTGCCAACATTTAAGCTTGTTTAGCAAATATTACATGTAAAAATGATACATTTGGAAGTATTTCAAGTGAGCAGTCTCTCCTGTCCCGTTGTCCTGATGCCGTGCCGGAGCTTGTATCGTGTTCAGCGGGGGAACTTCTAACTTCAGAGCGCCGCCCTGTGTTTCTCTCGTAGCCGAAATGGGCTGTGACTGACTCCATAACTTGTCCTAAACAAAAAATCAGTGTACAGTTCTGAGAACATATTTTAACATTATAAGTATTTATATTCTGCATCTTATTTAATAAAATAAGATTTTCAGGCATCAGGCATTTCCATCACGCGAAAAGACGGACATCTCTCACATCGTGCCCCAGTATGTTGCTTTGCATAAAATTAAACAATATATGGCACAATTACGAATTTATAGATAAAATAAAATGCACCAATTTGACGGAGCTGAGAACTGCTCTCTCCTGAGGAGGCCAGCGAATGGCAATAAATAACTCAACCCCTGGGTTGTTACGTCTGACCCAGGATCTGGTAACACAAAAACTACCCAAACACTGGGTTGTCACGTCTGAACCAGGATCTGGTAACCCATAAACTACCCAAACACTGGGTTGTTATGTCTGACCCAGGATCTGGTAACACAAACTACCCAAACATTGGGTTGTTTCGTCTGACCCAGGAGTTGGGTGACACAAAAACTACCCAAACAACGAAAAAATAACCCTCAAAACATTTTTTAGAGTGTGGGTATCAATTATACCAGAAATTACCTAGTGGTAAACAAGACTTGAGAAGGCATTCATGTCCAATTTTTAACCAGGAAACTCTTTTTGATTGTTGGTTTAACTTAGTTTAAAAAGTAAGTTACCTGGTTGCCTTTATTTGAGTTCACTGAAATGAACAATTTCATTAATATACAGTTAACATGGTGCTGGTCATATAATTAGAATATCATCAAAAAGTTGATTTATTTCACTAATTCCATTCAAAAAGTGAAATTTGTATATTATATTAATTCATTACACACAGACTGATATGTTTCAAATGTTTATTTCTTTTCTTGATGATTATAACTGACAACTAAGGAAAATCCCAAATTCAGTATCTCAGAAAATAAGAATATTGTGAAAAGGTTCAATATTGAAGACACCTGGTGCCACACTCTAATCAGCTAATGAACTCAAAACACCTGCAAAGGCCTTTTAATGGTCTCTCAGTCTAGTTTTGTAGGCTACACAATCATGGGGAAGACTGCTGACTTGACAGTTGTCCAAAAGACGACCATTGACACCTTGCACAAGGAGGGCAAGACACAAAAGGTCATTGCAAAAGAGGCTGGCTGTTCACAGAGCTGTGTCCAAGCACATTAATAGAGAGGCGAAGGGAAGGAAAAGATGTGGTAGAAAAAAAATGTACAAGCAATAGGGATAACCGCACCCTGGAGAGGATTGTAAAACAAAACCCATTCAAAAAGCTTTTTTCAGTGCAAAAAGCTGGAGTCAGTGCTTCAAGAACCACTACGCACAGACGCATGCAATACATGGGTTTCAGCTGTCGCATTCCTTGTGTCAAGCCACTCTTGAACAACAGACAGCGTCAGAAGCGTCTCGCCTGGGCTAAAGACAAAAAGGACTGGACTGCTGCTGAGTGCTCCAAAGTTATGTTCTCTGATGAAAGTAAATTTTGCATTTCCTCTAGGAAATCAGGGTCCCAGAGTCTGGAGGAAGAGAGGAGAGGCACACAATCCACGTTGCTTGAGGTCCAGTGTAAAGTTTCCACAGTCAGTGATGGTTTGGGGTGCCATGTCATCTGCTGGTGTTGGTCCACTGTGTTTTCTGAGGTCCAAGGTCAACGCAGCCGTATACCAGGACGTTTTAGAGCACTTCATGCTTCCTGCTGCAGACCAACTTTATGGAGATGCAGATTTCATTTTCCAATAGGCCTTTGCACCTGCACACAGTGCCAAAGCAACCAGTACCTGGTTTAAGGACCATGGTATCCCTGTTCTTAATTGGCCAGTAAACTCGCCTGACCTTAACCCCATAGAAAATCTATGTGGTATTGTGAAGAGGAAGATGTGATATGCCAGACCCAACAATGCAGAAGAGCTGAAGGCCACTATCAGAGCAACCTGGGCTCTCATAACACCTGAGCAGTGCCACAGACTGATCACTCCATGCCACGCCGCATTGCTGCAGTAATTCAGGCAAAAGGAGCCCCAACTAAGTATTGAGTGCTGTACATGCTCATACTTTTCAGTTGGCCAAGATTTCTAAAAAATCCTTTCTTTGTATTGGTCTTAAGAAATATTCCAATTTTCTGAGATACTGAATTTGGGATTTTCCTTAGTTGTCAGTTATAATCATCAAAATGAAAAGAAATAAACATTTGAAATATATCAGTCTGTGTGTAATGAATGAATTTAATATACAAGTTTCACTTTTTGAATGGAATTAGTGAAATAAATCAACTTGATGATATTCTAATTATATGACCAGCACCTGTAATGGAGGAAACTGGTTTAATCAACAGAAACTCAAAATATGTTATCTGAAACACATAAACTATCTAAGTTCATTTGACAAAAGAAACAAAGTTGTGATATAAAGCATGTGAAGGCAGCACAACTTGAGTTGGTCCAGTGTTGATGAAGCCCTGTTTTGCAGAGATGGACCAAACGAGGAGGCGAGGAGCTCGAATCAATAATTAATTGTTTCTGTAGACGCGTAATCTCAGGCTTTGTCTGCACTCTCCATTTTTAATGAGAAGAAACTGCGTGACCTTGACAAACCGACTATAAGGTTTAGGATTCTTGTGCTTTGTGCTCAATGAGCGTTATTGCAGGACGCATTTCCCAGAATTCCCCTCACAGTTCCTAGTTTGCATCATTGTGCTCCCATGATGCCTTCTGCCTCTTTTAATCCATCTGTTAATGTAGCGGAGGCTGTGATCATGTTGACGTGTGTGTGTTTTGATGCCGAGCGTGCCGTTGCCACTTAAGAGGTTAACACTGGCGCACGTCTGAAGATGCTGCGCCGAGACCGTTTCCATGGTGACCTTATCGCTAATCGGCCGCCCGTGTTCATTCAGAGCAGCGATTGATTTCAGGAATTCAGTCAAGCACAAACCTGCCTGCAAGCACAGTGTGCGTCTGCGCGTTTCCTCTGGCACTGTTTGAAACAAGTGCGTGTGTGACATATTGTTTGTGTGGATGATTCATGCACTGGGAGAAATAACACGGTCATACAGATTATGTGTATTGATGTGGGCACCGATGAGCCGAATGCTGATGCCGGCAGCTTAAACTTTGTTGTCAGTCATTTTCTTTAGATCACTCGCTGAGCGCTGAATATCTCGGGTGTTGAGGCAGTGGGCGTTTTTTAGTGGGATGTTAGTGTCCATGCGATTTACAGTAATGAAACGTGATCTTTTAAGGAACATTTCACCCATAAAATAAGGTTCCAAAACTTATTTTGCCGAGCAATGATGTCATTAAGAACAAGCCTTGAGTTGAGGATGATGTCATTGTGCATCTAAAATACATTTGTTATAAATGTGTCTGTAAATTGTTGCTTGGCTCATTTTTTTTTTAAAGCATATTCTCCAAATATTTTGGAGAACATTGAGGTAATTGAGTTGATGATGGTGATGATGATGATGATGAAGTCATGTGCTACCCAGTTTTGTACCATAATATGACGCATATCTGAGTGAAACAGAATAATTAATGATAAAATGTATTGTGAGTCTTAAAGGAACAGTTCACCCAAAAATAAGGTTCTAAAACTAAAGATATTCCGGAGAACATTGAGGAAAATGAGAACAAGCCTTGAGTTGATGATGAATATGTATGTCATTGTGCATCTAAAATGTGTCTGTAAATTGTTGCTTGGCTCAATTGTTTTGAAAGCAACATGAAACAATATTTTATACCTATTTTGGTAACACTTTACAATAAGGTTCGTTAGTTAACATTAGTTAACTACATTAGTTAACATGAACTAATAATGAACTGCACTTATAAAGCATTTATTTATCTTTGTTCATGTTAATTTCGACATTTACTAATGCATTATTGAAATCTTGTTAACATTAGTTAATGCACTGTGAACTAACATGAAAGAACCATGATCAGCTGTATTTTTATGAACTAACATTAACAAAGATTAACTAATGCTGAACAGAGGTGTTGTTCATGGTTAGTTCATGTTAACTAATGCATTAACTAATGTTAACTAATACAACCTTATTGTAAAGTGTTACCCCTATTTTGTACCATAATGTGACACATGTCTGAGTGAAACAGAATAATTCATGATAAAATGAGTCTTAAAGGAACAGTTCACCCAAAATAATGTTCCATAATGTTTTTTTTTGTTTTTGAAAGCTACACTCTAAAAAATAATGTGTTGGCTCAACAAAACAATAATGCAATCCACTTTTTTGAGTTATGACAACTTAGGGTGAATTTACGTTCAACCGACAAGCTACATTGAGTTATGCCGTGTTCACACTGAATGTGAATGGAGCGTCTGGAGCGAATGATTTCCATGTTAAGTCAATGTAAAGACGCGTTGACGCGCGTCTGGAGGTCCTGCGGCGCGATAGACGTGTTTAGATGGACGCGATTTCGCCTCATTTGCATGCCCAGTTTGTGTGAAAGACTCAAATTGAGCGCCTAATGTGATCCGCAAGTGATTTTATTTGGTGCTTTTTGTGCATTCATGCATTTGAAGTGAATTTGCGTCTGACGCCCTAATTGAAAAATCTGAACTTTGGTGTCTGTTTGCGGCGTGTAACCAATCAGGGGTGGACCTGCCCGCTCGATACTCGCTCCGATGCGGGACAACAGGTCATCAAACTGCGCGCGGGGCAGGCGGAAGTACCGCTGAAAGTGGCCGTCATCCTGGCGTAGCTCCTGGAGGAAGTGGTGAAACTCGCCTCTGGAACTCAGTACGCCTCTGGAGGGTCTGGTGGACCCAAGTACGGCAGAGATGCTCACAAGTCTCTGGGCTCGAGTCCAAGTCAAGTCTCAAGTCTCTGGGCTCGAGTCCAAGTCAAGTCTCAAGTCTCTGGGCTCGAGTCCAAGTCAAGTCTCAAGTCTCTTTATTATAATAAGTCTCTGGTTATAATAAGTGTTGCATCACATACGGTGACCCATCCAGGCTGTGTAGAACACTGCAAAGCTATATATAAGGAATTCAAAGCATGTAGAAACCATGATCAGGTAGGCCATGGCATTTAAATGATGCCCAATTGGCACTAAGGGGCCTAAAGTGTGCCAAGAAAACATCCCCCACACCATTACACCACCACCACCAGCCTGCACAGTGGTAACAAGGCATGATGGATCCATGTTCTCATTCTGTTTACGCCAAATTCTGACTCTACCATCTGAATGTCTCAACAGAAATCCAGACTCATCAGACCAGGCAACATTTTTTCCAGTCTTCATCTGTCCAATTTTGGTGAGCTTGTGCAAATTGTAGCCTCTTTTTCCTATTTGTAGTGTAGATGAGTGGTACCCGGTGGGGTCTTCTGCTGTTGTAGCCCATTCGCCTCAAGGTTGTGCGTGTTGTGGCTTCACAAATGCTTTGCTGCATCCCTCGGTTGTAACGAGTGGTTATTTCAGTCAAAGTTGCTCTTCTATCAGCTTGAATCAGTCGGCCCATTCTCCTCTGACCTCTAGCATCAACAAGGCATTTTCGCCCACAGGACTGCCGCATACTGGATGCGTTTCCCTTTTCACACCATTCTTTGTAAACCCTAGAAATGGTTGTGCGTGAAAATCCCAGTAACTGAGCAGATTGTGAAATACTCAGACCGGCCCGTCTGGCACCAACAACCATGCCACGCTCAATTTCTTAAATCACCTTTCTTTCCCATTCTGACATTCAGTTTGGAGTTCAGGAGATCGTCTTGACCAGGACCACACCCCTAAATGCATTGAAGCAACTGCCATGTGATTGGTTGATTAGATAATTGCATTAATGAGAAATTGAACAGGTGTTCCTAATAATCCTTTAGGTGATTGTATATTGCTATATCTTTTTAAGTTACATTTCATTGTGTCATGTGCATCTTAAATGTGTCTCTAAATTGTTGCTTAGCTCATATTTTTAAAGCAACAGGAAGCATTTGCTACCCATTTTTGTACAGTAAAACACAATATTTAATGATAAAATGAGTCTTAAAGGAACAGTTCACACAAAAATGATGTTTTCCTGTTGAACACAAAAGATGATATTTTGAGGATCTTTGGGGTCCAAGCAACATTGAATCCCTTAAAAAAAAAAAAAAAACACTGACAATATCCTCTTTTGGATTCAACTGAAGGAAGTCCTACCGGTTTGGAATGACATGAGAGTGAGTAAATGACAAAATTGGGCATTTTACACCAGGAAAAAAATGTAATGCAAGTTTTCAGTTGATTAAAACCCATTCCGAGGAGGATTTTCCATCATGTTCACCCTCCAAAACAACTCCATGTATCCCAATGGAAACGTTGCTTTTTCAAATTGATCAGTTTGCTATTATTGCTGTAACTTTGGATACATTTAAATGAGAAGCAGTGGCCAAACGTAATCTTTTTTTGGCTGCTCTCTGATTGCATAGTGCTTGTATATATGCGACACATTGACCAGTGCTTGTAGTCCAAAGTCCAACATTAGCATCTTCCTTGAAGTGCACCGTTTATAGGCTCTGTGTGTCATTTTAGTGCGAGACAGTAATTACAGATCTGTCTTTCTCACTGCTGACGGGAGGACACTGCGAACCACTGTAGGTGTAAAATGCGAGAGAGAGAGATGTGTGGAGAAATTAAACTGAACGCTGGGTGCCATGTTAAACAAGCTGTCGCTCGACACAATGTTGTCGTTTCGCGTACTGCCGGACGAGGGAGGGTTTGGCTTTCATGTTCAGCTCGTTTGAATATCACACACATGCATTAGTGTGCTCATTTCGGCCAGGACTGTCTTTTGTGCTGTGATAATTGCATAGGCTTTTTCCCCGTATCTGCACAAACTGCTTTCAAGTCCTCTGCTGAGCCAGTCCAGGGCTTCAAACGCCCCGCTGGAGAGAGTAACACAGGCTTAATGAAGCCGTTCAGACCACCGAGGCCAATTACACACACACACACACACACACACACAAACACACACACACACACACACGCGCGCACGCTGCTTTCTCTAATCGCTGATTTAATAGCAAATCAAACTTTTGTACCGATGTTGTGTGTACATGCACACACTCCAAGCCTGCGACTGTCAAAAAGCATCGACACACACACTTCGCCTACGTTTGTCTTTAGATGACACTGAAAACAAAGCCGCTCGGCTGATCTTTAACTAATGGAGGAAAACTTTCAAGATGTGCTTTGACAGCATTTCAGCGCTTGATTGTTTAATAGTGTTTAATGTTTTGAAAGAATGAGTAGGTAGGAACGAGTGCAAAATATTATCACGGTATGAGCAATTTTGTTGGCATTCAGCTGAAATTACTATAATGATTGTTTGCACGCTCTATACAACATTTGTGTATTACTCCCATGTTTCTTTGTGTATATACATTACATAAACCCACTAAAATCAATGCAAATATGGTGTAGCAAAATTTCTACGTTGACATTTCTACTCACGCACCTTTTATATCACTTTATATACATCCACTATGAACCTTGACTGTTCCCTGATGGTGAAATGACCTGCCTAACTCAACCCAAGCGGCTCTGCTCTGATTGGTCAGATGGCCCAGTTTGTTGTGATTGGTCTACTCTGCTCTGATTGGTCAGATGGCCTAGCCTTTTGTGATTGCTCCAGAGGTGGACAGTAACCAGAGGTGGAAAGAGTAACAAAATATTCTACTCAAGTAAAAGTACTATTACTTAAATGAAATTTTACTTAAGTACAAGTAAAATTGCCGGCCTAAAAATCTACTCAAGTAAAAGTAAAAAGTAGTCAATTTAAAATGTACTCCGAGTAAAAGTTACTTAGTTACTTTTTTAATAGCGGGGGTGTGGACACTCCTGTGTAGAGTAGAATGAGACGATATGATAACCATCTCAGAAAACATCAGTTTCACAGTATTAAACCATTATTTAATATACAAACAATTATTAAATTATGGTTATTATAACATTACATTATACATTACATTACATTATAACATAATTACATGAGTTAAAATGGCAGTTGAATGAAAACAGGTTCTTTTGGTTGAACAAATGCTTTATTATAACAAACTTGAAACCTTTTGTTTATTAAAATTTAAATAAAACATGTCTAATCAACTTAATTCAATAAATGATTATGAATTAGATTAACAACTTATTATATAATTAATTTATTAAAATGTTTAAGAATAATAGTCCTATGATTAATTTTTTTTATGATTTAATGCAAATATATTAACAAGAAACAGTGGTAATCAAAAAAAATGTAACAAACTTTTATCCTTTTATTTGATGATGCAAAACAGATTTATTAAATTAAACCATGGATTAAAAAATATATTCTTAAATAAGGTTTAAATTATGTATTAATATTGTTGTTGTTATTATTATTATTATTATTATTATTATTATTATTATTATTATTTTGTAGGCCTAGTAATATATTTCTGTTATAATTTCTTGTAGTTAGACCAAACGTTTATTTAGACTGGTTTTAGTGAAGACCTGTTTCAGAGTGTATTTGACAGTGGTTTTTATTCAAATAAAATGAAAATGCTCAAGTCATTAGGGGTTCTCTCAGATCAGCTCTGGAAAGTTCATGTCCAAATAAGGTTTGTGAGACGTTAAAAAACACCTTGACTGACCCTTACAGCTACACTTTGTAATTTTTTCCCCCATCTAGCGGTGAAAAGGTATATGACCATCCAGAAAATATTAGTTTCTGTTCCTCCCAATTCCGATTTCGTTTTAACTCCTACGGTGGCCGGTTTAGTCCAAGATTAACATGGCTTCCAGTTCGACCTCGTCCATTAGTGTTGATTTGCCTGTTGTGTTGCCGTCTTAATTCTCTTTTTCGCTTCCTTGGCGACTCTGTGACATATCCTGGAGAATAAGAGTGATCCTCCATCAGCAACAGACTTTCAAAAAGGCTTTCAGGTTTTCATATAGCAGTCTCAAGCAATCCCCCTCTTCACATTCGACACGGTGCCATCGAGTGTTAAAACGCCAAAGGCGAAGCTTGAATTTACGGGTATGTCCCTCTTTGGCTAATGTACTTTCAAGATGGAGGGGCAACATGGCGACCCCCATTCGAACCCCTTACCCGTATGTATTTTCAATGGCACATTATAAACTTACGAGAATACTTTATTACTTGAAAGAAGTAAATATACATTAATGAGCACATATATTTTTGAAAGAACTAAGTGTTTTTAGCTAAGAATAAACTAAAAAAGTTACACAGTGTAGCTTTAAACAGGGCATTATTTGAGGGGACAGGCATTTGTAGTGGTGTCCGAAACCAGTGGACATTATTGAGTGGGAGTGCACTCATTCAATCCCACATTGCACCGCAATAACGAGTGTGTAGCCGATGTAGCTACAAACAATGGCTTTCCGAATTCACTCACTCGTTTTCATTCACTCCTTCAAGTGAACTGGACTAACGTAGGGAATAGTGAATGAGGGTTTGGGGGCGATTTCGGATTCAGCCCTTGAGCATCAAGCACATCATAGCCTACTTTAGCCTATAACGTAGTAGATGAAACGGCGCTGGCGCTGCTTATTCACAGAGACAGAACAAGCAGATCATAAATGTATATAGCAGACAGTGTTTTGCGCTTTAATATTCACAGACCATCTCACGATTTGATTTAGCTAAGTTACAACTCTACTTTCGATGTATTCGTTCATCCATCAGTTTGTGTGTTTTAGCCTACGTGGCATCTGCGTTATACTGTAAATTCAATGTTAATTCCGGGATTACCTCTGCATCACAGAAATCATTCGGCCTTAGGTTATAAACATACCTTTATCTGCACAGAGGGATGTGTTCTCGAACACATTCTGTGTGTTTTTCCTCCTTTTGCATACAGTTTTTTTGCAAATTGGATATCCAGGACACACATTGTTATCCAAAGACTGTATTTCCTTACTAGAGTGTAGCCAGGGATTCGCGACGGCGTTTCGGTTTCAGCTGGGTCTGTCTTGTCGCGATTTCCTTCCTTTGTATTATTTTTTTTTTTTTTTCTCAGTAACGGATGTGGTTTAAAATGTAGTGAAGTACAGTACTTCAAACAAAACATACTTAAGTAAAAGTAAAATTACAGATTTTTAAAACATACTTAAAAAAGTAGAAGTACACAGAAAAACTACTCAATTACAGTAACGCGAGTAAATGTAATTCGTTACTTTCCACCTCTGACAGTAACTAAGTACATTTACTTGAGTACTGTACTTAAGTACACTTTTTGAGTATCTGTACTTTACTGAAGTATTCTTTTTTATGGAAACTTTTACTTTAACTTCACTACATTTGAAAGACAAATATCGTACTTTTTACTCCACTACATTTCTATCAAGGTCCTCAAAGTCGAAAGTCGTTTCTGTAGAAACAAATTTTTTTTTTTTTTTTTTTGCAGACAGCTTATTAGTAATCACTTTTGTAGGGTCATATGAAGTTTCCCAACATTTTTTGAACACTGATCAGTTTATAGAAAAATGGAGAACACTGTGATCAGTTTATAGAAAAATGGAAGAAGACTGTTCCTCAGCACAGTGTGTGCACCCATGGCCATATTATAAATTAAGTTTAAGTTTTCTGAAAAGATTAAAGATTAGTTTCGTTGGCATACACTTGATGAATGTCTCATAAAATGTTCAAAAATGTAAATGTCTGGGAGAAAGAGAAGCATAGACATATGGATGAATCTGAAAAAGCATGATGAAAGAGCTCAGTTCAGTCGAGTACTGAAAAGAGCGTTCTTTTGCGTTCCCCCCCGCACTTAAACAGACCAATACACACAATGTCAATTTTCATTTTGGAAAGTATTCATGTAAACGAAGTTGATTATGTCTTAAGTGAACGTTAACAGTTGGGGGAATATCGGATGTGTATCAGTGTATAGGATTTGTGCATTCTGCCTTAAAGTGACAGCAGCTTTGTAAAAAGCTATGTAACTTTTATACAAGTATTTAAATTAGTTCAAGGTGGTCGTATGCTAGCATGTCGGATGGAGCATCACTGACTAGCTTAAACCACCATGATGGCTATAGCGTGCATTCATACAACAATGCAACAATAATAAAATAATGCATTGACATAAAAAAGGAAATTTACTTTTGATACTTTTGTGTACTTAGTCCACCTCTGGATTGCTCTACTGCTTACAGGGTGCTATAGAAACAAAATGCCTATATTATCTGAATTTCAGCTCCTGATTGTCCTCAGCTCTTGATACACAGTGATACGAACAGTAACGATGGCATCGGTTTTACTCATAAACTGAAGAGAGTTTTTGAAGCCTCAAAGTCGGCCGTTGCCATCTTGGCAGCTTGCCATTGCGTGTCACTCCTGGATAACAGAAAATGGGCAAAGAGGCGGGACGTGGGCGGAGCTGAGGTGACGTGATGACTAACAGACAGCAGACAAACGCCAATCCACCTGTCACTCAAAGTGGCCACGCCCTTAATTATGCAGAACTTTAAGGCTTTATAAATGTAAACGAATGAGTTATACATAAATTCACCCTCCTCACAGTTGCCATGAAGGGCAAAATTAGCCGTATCGACCAAAACCACAATTTGTCCCAGACTGTAAACATGTTTTTTTCTGCTGTAAAGTTGGGCATTTTAACATGGGGCTCAATGAGATTCTGCTCCTTCTATAGCCTGTCTCTAGTGGCCAGTCGATGAATTGCAGTTTAAGTCACTTCCGTATTGGCTTTAAGAGAAACTGCGGGAGGTTGCCGCTTGGTTTTACCGTATCAATCTCATCCTTTGGAAGTTCATGCAAAGTGGATTTGTTTTGGCAGCAGAAAACAGCGTCTTCTCAACATTAGAGCAACACAAATCAAACTCTTCCAGTCTCCGCTACAACTACAGTGTTTGAGTGGCAAAGTAGACGTTAATCACGGGCAGCCAATGAAGATCATATTATGCAAATTTAGGCAGTTCATGTTCTTTCTTTTGAGAGACAATAACTTTATTTGTCATGCACTTTGATCTTTGAAACTTTGCAGCTTTATAACACACTGCATTACAAAGGGAGTAGTGCCACTTTAACTATCATCACGATCCAATAACCTCAAACATACTCAAAGTGGCGCAAAACATAATATTTATCTTTTTATCCCTTAATGCTAACAACATTACTTTTTGTGACATGATTTTCTTTATACGGAAGTGTTTGCAAATAAGTGCTGTTTGATTTGATAGTTTATGTAACTTTAAAATCTCCCATCATATTTGATCAAATCATTTTTACTTGAAATGTATTTGAGAAAGTATCTAAAAAATATGTACATTAATTCTTAAGTATCTTCTTTTTAAAGGCGTGATTTCAATAGGTGCAGCAGAGCAGGAATGACACATTTAATTTATTTAAAAATGTATATTTTATTGCTGGGAAAAGCCAGTTTGCATTCTCTCGTCAGATGCCGCATATGCTGTCAACTTTTATTTGGATCAAAAGACACTGTTTCCATCCGTTCAGATGAGTTCGTACTGTACAATCTTTCATCTTTAAACATGCCCTCCTTTCCTGTTGGCATTGTCAACTCCTCTCACACACGCATGTAAGTTTGCTTTAGTTTCTTCTTCAAATAAGGAGTAAAAATAGAGCACTACGTTGTGCTCATGGGAGGTTATAGAGAGGTCAGGCTCATACCTTTGCAGCAATAACAGGTACAAGAAAGACTTTGAGCAGGAACGAGCATGTGCTTTTCTCAAACTCGGTTCAGGTGCACAAATAGTTTTATTGAAGCTAAAATGGGATGCTGTCTTCATCAAACAAACACACACACACTCACACTCACTCACACTCACACTCACACTCACACTCACACTCACACTCACACTCACACTCACACTCACACTCACACTCTTGAACATCTATCTTTGTGAGGACATTCATTGGCACAATGCAATCTCTAGCTCCTTACCCTAACCCTAACCCAAACCCTTACCCTAAACCTACCCTTAACCTATAGCCTTATCCCTAAAACCAAGTCTTGACCCTCAAACAGGCCTATAAAAGGGCCTCAGAAAGCGAGGACCGACCAAAATGTCCTCACTTTACTCTCTTTGTCCTCACTCCGATGGTCTAAAACTCAAACCGGTCCTCACAAAGATAGTTGTACAAGTACACACACACACACACACACACACACACACACACACACACACACACACACACACACACACACACACACACACACACACACACACACACACACACACACACACACACACACACACACACACACACACACACACACACACACACAGTGTTGAGCTCAAGGGCAGCATGTGCCCGACTCAAACTCACCGGGTTTCTCCAGTTTCCAGCTCAGTGTCTCCACGTTTAGTGTGTCTCTCATTGGCCTTTTCTCTTCATTTGATCCTTTTTTTAATCAAGATTATTGTCAATCTCTCCTGTCTTTGTCCGGTAGCTCTGATTACCAGTTATTTGGCTTTAGTGTGCTGCTATTAGGGCTATGTAAGCAAAATATTGCAAATGTAAGCATATCGCAATGGCTTGTGATAACTGAATGTTTTTTAAAGGCCAATTCACACCAATCACCAGATTACAGCTCGTCGCTTCTCAGGCATTTCACGACCAAGACAAGCTCTGATTCAGCATGTTCAATCGGCGAAAACAAGCTTAGACAGACGGAAACAGACACCAACAGGGCGAACACACTGATCCGGCGAAGTGTCTGTTGGCGTCTGTCAGAACAAATTTCCGAAAAAGTCAAAGTTTTAGGTTGACGCAGATGATCAACAATCAACATGGCCAAAAAAATGTGAAACATGTTTTTTTCCCCCCCATTTAAAAAAAAATTAAAATAATTTGGATAGATTTTTCACACTTAAAACATTTATCATATTAAATATCATATAGTTATTGCAAGACATTTGTGTTTAATATCATGCAGCCCTAGTTGCTATGTGGTTGCCAGGGTTTTCCGGGAGGTTTATAGTAGGGCTGCTTTTTTTTTTTTTTTTTTTTTTTTTTTTTTTTTGATAATTCAATTGTATTTATAAATAAAAAAATAAATAAAAGTAGTGGTGGTGGTATTATTTTTTATTATTACTGCTGCCAAATAAAAATCTTAAACAAAATAAATATTACTATTATAATATTTTAACTTTTACTATATTATAATAATAAATAAATATTACTATTGTAAAAAAAAAAAAAATCCATTGCGAATTCAAAATATATACAAAATAGTTTGCTGTGTTTGCTTGTAGGGCTGTTGATATATCCATATAAATATTTATAATTTGGCCAAAAATTGTGACTATATCCGTATAAAATAATAATAATAGTAATGGTGGTGGCATTATTTTTATTATTATTCCTACTACTAATTCAAAATCTTAAACAAAATAATAAATATTACTATTGTAATATTTAAACTTTTACTATTTTATAATACATAATTGCAAATAAAAAAATGCAATTCAAACAATATATATATATATATATAAATATAAATATAAATATAAATATAAATATATATAAATAAATATAAATGGTTTGCTTGTATGGCTGTATAATTTGGCCAAAAATTGCGTTTATATCCGTAAAAAATAAATAAATAAAAATATACATATATATACATACATAAACACAAACACACACACAAACACACACACAAACACACACACAAACACACACACAAACACAAACACACACACAAACACACACACATGCATACATAAAAAATAATAATAATGTTGTTGTTGAATAAAATATTAAACAAAATAAATATTTCTCACAGTAAAAAAAAAGAAGCATTTAAGAAAAAGTAGATTTTGGTTTTATATTGATTAATTGTGCAGTCCAAGTCAAAATAGTTAACTCGCAAAGTGATTCAAAGTGAGCTCTTCTGTCCTGTTCTATTTCTCCTTTTCCCTGCTCTGTCATGTTTTGGACTGTGTGTGCTTTCTGCAGGCTTCTCTGGATCATAATGTCTCTTCCTCTCCAAACTGGGACAAAACCGATCCAGTCACCGGGAGCTCGACGTCTTATCCGAGTGACCCGCGTGTCCTTTTCCGTCAGGCGCAGAATCAATGCAGCTCTGGCTGTAAACGGCTCGTCTTTCTCCCAGAAAGCCTTGAAACCACAGCAAACGGACTTCTATTTCACACTCCTCCTCAAAACATTCACCTTCAAGACGCTGAGCAGACCGACTCCTCTTTTATGAGCGCCAAACATTACTTGGTGTCACTCAGAGAGCGTAATTGGAAAACAGTAGCTTGTGTAGTGCAAGGTTAAACGGTTTAGAGCTGTCACGCGTCTAACTCATACGGTTGAGTTTACATGTAGCGGCGGTGTTGAGCGCTGACATTTAAGGCTCTTCACTCTCTGGTGGTGTGTAAATATGCTCCATTAAGTGAAGACCTCTTCACGCTGCTGCTGTACACCGGCAGCAGTAATTATCCTATTGAGTTGAGTTGAGCCGGGATGCTAGTCCAGGTTTAACTACCGCTCTATTAGGAGTCACTTCAGCCGAGCGGGAAAGATCTCCTCATCTGAATGACACTCAAAAGCCATGAGATGTCTGGCTGTTAGGTGGCCCGT
Source organism: Romanogobio albipinnatus (assembly GCA_023566225.1). NCBI lineage: Eukaryota > Metazoa > Chordata > Actinopteri > Cypriniformes > Gobionidae > Romanogobio > Romanogobio albipinnatus. Next base: position 54,058,945 of record CM042245.1, on the reverse strand, counting down.
CTCGGTCTGTAGTGCATCTATTAGTCAACCTGTCTGTCTCGCACACATGCTTTCACTGTATGAGCGTCTGGGGTTTGCAGACTACATTAAGACTGAAGTCAAACCTAGATGAGTTTGTGATATCAAGATAAATCTGAACATTTGCGGTTGCCATCATGAAAATGGCATTTGCAACCCATTTGACTCCTGTTATCTGACATATTTCAACCATAGACTGTAAAAAAATATGGACGTAGTGTCTGTGACGTCACCCATAGGATTCTGAAGAGCAGTTTTGAAGTGTAAAGTAGGGTCAAGCTGGCTGTCGACATCTTGGCAGCGCGTCATTGCGCTTCACTCCCGAATAACAGAAAATGGGCAAAGAGGCGGGACGTGGGCGGAGCTGACGTGATGACTAACAGACAACAGACAAACACCAATCCACCTGTCAAAAAAGTGGCCACGCCCTTAATTACGCAGGACTTTAAGGCTTTATATAATGTAAACGAATGAGTTATAAAAAAATTCACCCCCTCACAGGAAAAATTAGCTGAATAGACCAAAACCACAATTCACAGAGAATTATTTTTTACATTTGTGGTTATTTTTACTACTACTGTACCTTGAAGTATGTAAATGAGCTTTGTTGTGATTGGCTGAACTGGCCAGGGTGACTGGATATGCAAATGAGGGTGGTCATATTTTAATGAGCTAATTACTAAGATGATTCAGTAAACAGGCGAGGAAGCTTTGTAAACGTTTAGCCATTGTTGGGCATGTTACTTTAAAAAAAGTAATTAGTTACTTGTTACAAATAGTAACTGAGTTACATCATTATAAAAATAACTAATTACCAGGGAAAGTAACTACCGTGTTACTTTTTTTCTTTTTTTTTTCAAATGTTCAAATATGTCAAATAACTTGGATGCCCCCAATATTAAATATGTTAAATGAATGAATTGGAATAAATTATTATTATAAAACATTGTACATTAATGTCACTATTGTAATGTTGCTTTGGGACAATGTGAGAGACACCTATCAAATTCAATACATTATTGTAAATATTGGCCTACTATAGTGTTAATATAGTGTAAATATGATCAGTACTATACTACTCTTTTGGTAGTGGAGCTCACGTTATCACCTGGGTTTTTAGCCACTAATTTTGTGGCGGCATGTGATGATGTGAGGCTTCATTAGATTAGAATTAATTGCCACAGACGTGGAGAGACTCTTTCTTCCTGGGCATAAGCTGCACGTTACATAAACCTTCTTACCTTTCACCTCAACGAGGGAAACGTAGTGCTTATACTTCCAGTTTGCGAAAGCTACCTTTTGAAGTCGTTGGACTTGCCATCGCTCTGACTCCTCCTGGTCGTTGGTGTGTGTGACTGTGCATATGCGTGTGCGAGTGTGTGTCATAGGTGTGTGTGAACCAGGGGCGTTTCTAGGATTTTCATTTTAGGGGGGCTCAGCCCCCAGTGAGGATATGAAAAAATAAAATTGGTAACACTTTAGTTTAGCGTCCAATTCTCACTTTTAACTAGAAGCTTATTAGGATATTGGCTGTTTATTATTACTTATACCTATAAAGCGAATATTAGTGCCTTATTCTGCATGACCATATTGTACATCCCTTAATCATACAATGTAAGCAGGTTTATAATCAATGAGAAACCAAATGTGAGGTTAGGGGGGTTTGGGGGCAAGTATGGCCCCTCGAGAAAATTTTGATTTCTATGATCTACATATGTGCATTTTAAAATGTTCTGAACGGCAAAAAATTAGAGAACAACAGCTTGAAAACCATGTCAGTGGGCAGATATGACTGATACAGTTTTTCCATTTTTTGTCAGTGAAGAAAGTAAACATGTTTAACTGATATTTATATGTTTTATGAAAAACATTTTTTGACATGTTAATTTACTGAAGGCTACCAGGAAAGCTAGCTAATGTATTAAATTAATGCACAATATGCCCACATTCACACTAATCTTATGCCCACAGGCTGAACAAATCTGAGCTTTTTTTCTTTACTGAGAGCTATACATGGAATTATTAAATTCACAATATGCACACATTTATTACTAATATTACTTTGTTAATATTTCTTGTTTGTTAATTAAATGATAAATGACATTACATAGGCCTATTTTAAATCAAAATGGCGAAATTAGACAAGTTTATTTATTTGCTTGAATATTTTTGTAATTTGTTTAACATTTCTGATTAAAGAAGCAGCTGTCAAATATGAAATATTTAGTTTAGCTACTTACATACACTCACCTAAAGGATTATTAGGAACACCTGTTCAATTTCTCATTAATGCAATTATCTAATCAACCAATCACATGGCAGTTGCTTCAATGCATTTAGGGGTGTGGTCCTGGTCAAGACAATCTCCTGAACTCCAAACTGAATGTCAGAATGGAAAAGGAAGATGATTTAAGCAATTTTGAGCGTGGCATGGTTGTTGGTGCCAGACGGGCCGGTCTGAGTATTTCACAATCTGCTCAGTTACTGGGATTTTCACGCACAACCATTTCAAGGCGCCTAGGCGGATGGGCTACAACAGCAGAAGACCCCACCGGGTACCACTCATCTCCACTACAAATAGGAAAAAGAGGCTACAATTTGCACGAGCTCACCAAAATTGGACAGTTGAAGACTGGAAAAATGTTGCCTGGTCTGAGTCTGGATTTCTGTTGAGACATTCAGATGGTAGAGTCAGAATTTGGCATTCTCAGAATGAGAACATGGATCCATCATGCCTTGATGCCACTGTGCAGGCTGGTGGTGGTGGTGTAATGGTGTGGGGGATGTTTTCTTGGCACACTTTAGGCCCCTTAGTGCCAATTGGCATCGTTTAAATGCCACGGCCTACCTGAGCATTGTTTCTAACCATGTCCATTTCTAACCATGTCCATTCTAACCATGTCCATTCGTGCCCTGGATGTGCATCCCACAAATCTCCATCAACTGCAAGATGCTATCCTATCAATATGGGCCAACATTTCTAAAGAATGCTTTCAGCACCTTGTTGAATCAATGCCACGTAGAATTAAGGCAGTTCTGAAGGCGAAAGGGGGTCAAACACAGTATTAGTATGGTGTTCCTAATAATCCTTTAGGTAAGTGTATATCTCACTTGACGTCGAGACGCACTGCTAAAATTCGCGCTCAGCAGCTTCTGTGTGAGCATAAAGCCCGCCTACTCTGATTTGATTGGTTTTCTCAAATATTTTGACATTGACGAGCGGTGGCAGACCAATGAGGCTCAGATCAACGCACACACCTCTGCTTCTAACGTGCGCTCTATTCGCCGCCACAGCGGATTGAAGAACACGCTGATTAACGCAGATTTAAAGACAGGATGAAGCCGAAGCCTCCCACCAGTTTCATATGTTTGAAAGGTTAATCACAAACTTTTTTTAGGGGGGCTAAAAAGAAGTTTAGGGGTGGCTGAAGCCCCCCTAAAAAGGGACTATAGTGACACTCATGGTGTTAACTCAACCTATCAACCTCAACCTTGTCTCCCACCCACCAATCATCATCATCAGTTATGTGTACCAAAACAACACGCATGGCATGCGCGCGCACACACACGCACACACACGCACACACACACACACACACCAACCAGAGAAAAAAAAACGTTGCAGGTCCGACTGACAGAGAGCCTGTTTGGATGAAAACCGCTTCAGTGAGCTCAATTATAGTAACGCCGCATTTTATTCTCAGTAACACTAACGGCGTTGTAATGGGAGAAACAGTAATTCGTTTGATTACTCGTTACTGAAAAAAATAACGCCATTTATCTATAACGCTGTTATTCCCATCACTGCATTTAGCACATCAAAATTATTTACATCCCCTTTAAATCTTATATCTTTATATCTTACTTTTTATATATATATAAACAACAAGAGACCTTTACAGTCAACAGTATTATTATGATGATCTTTTCTATATAGTTTAATATGAGGCTTTTCATCACTGCATGTCAGATGACATTTTCAACTCGCTGCTGTTGAGTAATAATAATTACAGTCATTTGCCGAGGAAATGAACGTATAGTAGACCTGCATGCACAAGTGCAGTTTAGTAATAATTAGTTTAGACTGTGATTTTGTTAGAGAGAGCATTTTGTTATTCTCTCGCTCTCTCTCTCGCTCTCTCTCTCTCGCTCTCTCTCTCTCGCTCTCTCTCTCTCGCTCTCTCTCTCTCGCTCTCTCGCTGTGGGTGTGTTTGCCTGCTCCGTTTCCATCTGTGAGATTTGTCATTCAACCTCTCTGTCACACTCTCATAGACGGTACAAGTCCTGTAGATTCGGTTTGTGTACTGGCAATTCAAATACATCTGGGTCAGTGTAGTTTTGGCTCATTCACATCCAAGCTCTATTCTGAAACCTACATAGACAGCATGACTTCAACATTGATATATCATAACACTTATTATCTTTTCATCACGGCACCTGTTAGTGGGTGGGATATATTAGGCAGCAAGTGAACATTTTGTCCTCAAAGTTGATGTGTTAGAAGCAGGAAAAATGGGCAAGCGTAAGGATTTGAGCGAGTTTGACAAGGGCCAAATTGTGAGGGCTAGACGACTGGGTCAGAGCATCTCCAAAACTGCAGCTCTTGTGGGATGTTCCCGGTCTGCAGTGGTCAGTCTCTATCAAAAGTGCTCCAAGGAAGGAACAGTGGGCGACAGGGTCATGGGCGGCCAAGGCTCATTGATGCACTTGGGGAGCAAAGGCTGGCCCGTGTGGTCCGATCAAACAGACGAGCTACTGGAGCTCAAACTGCTCAAGAAGTTAATGCTGGTTCTGATAGAAAGGTGTCAGAATACACAGAGCATCTCAGTTTGTTGCGTATGGGGCAGCATGACATGGCAAATTGTATAGACATAATTTTTGGTCAGGCTGTTATACAAAGAAATGATGAACGCATGCAAAAACAAGAGGGAATCAACAAATTATGATTGTTGTATGTTTTTTTTATGCATTTTTATATATATATATATATATATATAAGTATTTTGTATGTATATATATGTATATGTATCCTCATATTTTTATGGTTTACTCAAACTTGTTGGGTCAATTAAAAACAAATATCCCGTCCATATATACATTTTTAGGCCTGTCTCACAATTCAGCCTTTTTTCTTGCGATTGCGAGTTATCATAATTCTGATTCTCATAATTTTTATCTTGCAATTCTGATATTTCTTCTTAGAATTGTGAAATAAAAACTCGGCAATGGGAGAATTTTTTTTTCTAAACTGTGAGATATAAACTCGAAATGACCTTTTTCATTGTTTTATTACGTGGCTTCCTTAGAGTGCGACTGCAGAACTGTCATTTTCTGCCACCAGTTAGGCTCCACCCACAAAACACATCGTAGCTATTTACAAGCACAAAATAGGTCTATATCACTTTTGGCCATGTGAATATATTTATGTACAGTATATGTATTTTTATGCTCATGTAGAACTCTTTAGGGATCCGTTTGAGTGTTGTTTCATATCAGATGCTTGTGAAGGTCCATTTCAGACGCTCGCTGGGTTTATTACAGAGATTCAGTGTCACTTTATCGATGTTTATTTACTCTATGTAATCCTGTAAGATCAGTTTACATTTCTGTTTACTAGGAGAGCTTTGATGCTTTTTTTTTTAGCTCTTGATATTTGATACGTGTTTTGGTATTTCTGTGTTTGATCTGAAATGACTTTAACCATCATGTTGTGTTCGGGTCATTTTGACCTGGAGAGGTTTTCTTTTCCCCAAAAATGCCAGTTAATGTTATCACATTGGGCTAAAACGTACTGACTTTGCTCTCACATTGTATAATGAGGGGATATATAAAAAATATTTGGTGATAATATAGCATAACGAGAGATTTGCGAGCAATTTTAAAGGTGGGTCATTTTTTCCCAGATGCATCATTTTACCTACACTTAAATGTAATTAAAATTATGATTTGCACACTGTCCTTCACTAAAATGAACCAGAGGGAGGATATTTAATCATTTTAATTGATTTGGACCAATATAATCTAATAACACACTCTTCAGGGAACTTATAGGCAAATAAAAAGTGAATAAAAGCATTCACAATGTTGGTTAATTTTCAAATCGACACCAAAATCATTGTGAATATATCATGATTTTTTTTCTCTTCTAAATCTCCCATCTCTGTTTCTCACATCATTTGAGGTCAGGGCAGAGGCCGTCCGTCAGTTTCTGTACGGCAGTAATAACCCAGAGCTGTTATTACCCTGGGAAACATTAGCACGTCATAAGCGTTTCTAAAATGCTGTTCTCATTTCGGCCCTTATAAACCTGCTAACCTCACAGCATTACTCTCCCCCTTCCTCTGACACGGCGTCTTGCCTCTAAACTAATAACACACTAATAATAGACACAGTATAAATATCATATTTTTGTCTAGCACTCTGACTTTATAGCTCCTTCTAATGAGGCCTGTGTGAGATATTGCACATTCACATCTATGTTTGTGATGATTTCGCTGGCGATATAAAACTAAACAGCATTGTGAACATCATGATGATTTTTTGGCCCAATAAGTTTCCTAAAGACAGAATAGTTACATGATTCTGTTTGTCTCTATCTATCTATGTGTCTATCTGTCTATTGGCCTGTCTGTCTGTCTGTCTATCCATCTGTCTGTCTGTCTATTGGCCTGTCTGTCTGTCTGTCTATCCATCTGTCTGTCTGTCTATTGGCCTGTCTGTCTGTCTGTCTATCCATCTGTCTGTCTGTCTATTGGCCTGTCTGTCGGCCTATCTATCGGTCTGTCTGTCTTAGGGATGGGCGATATCTTATCGTTTGCGATATACCGGTAAAAATTCTCCCCACGATAAGAATTTGTCTTCCCGCGATAATAACGATAAAGCCTAGTTGATAGCGCGACTCATCCGCAGTGCCGCCGCTGGCCGTCTCTTGATGCTTAAAGCGTTTACTTTATGATGGCCGCGGTGGCTGCGTTCGTCAATTTGTATAGCTGAACGGGGGTTGGAGAGAGAATTTTCTTGTAGTGCCCTCGCAGCACTCGGTGCCCTAAGAGCCGCGCAATGGGAGCGGCGGCACTGAATCCGCATCTCACGTGCAGAGCGAAAACAACCATGGCAGAAGCTGCGGAAGAGTTCATAGCTAAACGAGGGGCTACCTGAGGGCAATCTGAACCATACAGATGTATTTTCACTCGCTGAGCACTTAGAGCGAATATCTTAAGCGCTCAGTCCTTCTCAATCGATCGGTAAAGCATACTATTTCAGTTGATCTCAATGAATGCGCAGTGTATTTGACGCACAGTAAACACTAGTGTGAGGCGCGCGACTGAGAGCGCTCAGTGTTTCACACACACTCAAAGAGAGAGCGAGAGAGTCTTATACCACACAGAATTGATGTGCTACATGTAAACAATATCCTGTGTTGTATTTTCCTGTAAAATAATGGCGTTTATTTGGAATTATTCAGCCTTTCATGAACAGGAACAAACGAATGCACAAACGGGAATCTCATTGGCTGCGAGGGCACTACAAGAAAATTCTCTCTCCAACCCCCGTTCAGCTATACAAATTGACGAACGCAGCCACCGCGGCCATCATAAAGTAAACGCTTTAAGCATCAAGAGACGGCCAGCGGCGGCACTGCGGATGAGTCGCGCTATCAACTAGGCTTTATCGTTATTATCGCGGGAAGACAAATTCTTATCGTGGGGAGAATTTTTACCGGTATAACGCAAACGATAAGATATCGCCCATCCCTAAGACAGACAGACCGATAGATAGGCCGACAGACAGGCCAATAGACAGACAGACAGATGGATAGATGGATAGATAGACAGACAGACAGACAGACAGACAGACCGATAGATAGGCCGACAGACAGACAGACAGACAGACAGATGTCTGTCTGTCTGTCTGTCTGTCTGTCTGTCTGTCTGTCTGTCGGCCTATTGGCCTGTCTGTCTATTGGCCTGTCTGTCTATTGGCCTGTCTGTCGGCCTGTCTGTCTATTGGCCTGTCTGTCGGCCTATCTATCGGTTTGTCTGTCTGTCTATTGGCCTGTCTGTCGGCCTGTCTGTCTATTGGCCTGTCTGTCGGCCTGTCTGTCGGCCTATCTATCGGTTTGTCTGTCTATCTATCCGTCTGTCTGTCTGTCTGTCTATTGGCCTGTCTGTCGGCCTATCTATCGGTTTATCTGTCTGTCTGTCTATCTATCCGTCTGTCTGTCTGTCTCTATCTGTCTGTCTGTCTGTCTATTGTCCTGTCTGTCTATTGGCCTGTCTGTCTCTATCTGTCTATCTATCAGCCTATCTATCGGTTTGTCTGTCCGTCCGTCCGTCCGTCCTATTTTTGGCTGTTTGGTTGAAATGAGGGTTCCTCTGAAAAACTTCACAGCAAATGCATAAATGTATATTTGTCTTGAATAACATGTAAAAGCTGACACTGGTGCTATATCTTCTTCTTCTGTGTGTGTGTGTGTGTGTGCTGTTTGAATTACAGACAATAATATTTTGTTAGGATGAACTATATGATTTCCTTTTTTCCAGATAACTTTGCTTTAAGTGACAGAATGAGATCACACTGATTTATCATTTATCTGTCTGTCTCTCTCTCCCACTGGCACGCTTCTTTCATCTTCCTGTACACACACACACACACACTGTAAACTGACGTGATCAGGTTTCTAAAGACAGTCCGTTTATTTCAGTCGGCTCCGCCTGGGAAGGTGTTTCATGGATTTGCTCTCCTGACCTCTTGAGTGCAGGTATGAACGGGTTGACGGAGGGCTGTCAGCGGTCTGTGTTGGAGGTTCAGCTTGCAGACAGAAATAGCTGCGGTCTCTCACACACACATGCATATGGCCGCTCGCTCTTTCTCAGCATGTTACACACACCTGCTGCTGCTCAGCGCTGTCTGTTTTCTGCCACTTTCAGTGTGATGTGAAATTACACACAAACTGAGTCCAGTTTTTTTGTTTAGAGGAAAACTATGATGGGTTGGATCTTGTGTGTTGTGTAGTGCTATACAACTGTATATGTTAAAGCTGGCCAATCTATCTAAAATATCTTATTTGAAGAAGAAAAAAAGGATATATATTTATAAAAATTAGTGGTGGGCATAGATTAATTTTTTAAATCTAGTTTAATCTAGATTAAAGTGGCTCATTTGAATTCTGTCGAAGGCATTCAGAATATTATGTGTGTTCGTAGGTGATCGTTTGTGTTGTTGTAGTTTGAATAATAAATAACTTCTGTCCCTTTAAGACCTGATGCACGCATGGATCCCAAACACTGTTCCTGTGAGCTGTTTACGACTGTTTACGTTAAAACTCACCAAGATGGGCATTGAGACATTTTTGAGTGTATTTGACCATTAATAAACTGGAAAAAGGAGCTCATTTTTGCACTTGTATGTTAGAGGCGGCTTTATTACGGTATGTGTGTGTGCGCTTCCGGTGCGAGCGTGAAATCTGCGGGAATGAGTAGAATTAACGTTATGTACAACCCCGCGCGAAATTCAGACCGGTCACACCAATACTAAAAAAAGTCCAGCAGAACACCCGTTCGCAATTCAGACATCCCAACCTGAAAAAAGTCATTTTAGGGAGGTATCCCGAAGATGACATTGCACCACAGAACATGACTTTACTTGTATAGTATATAATATAATATATCATTAATATATAATTTCTATAGGCCTATGCAATTATTTGTAAAAAATTATGTAGATCACTTTTACTATTTACATAAGCTGCTTATACTATTTATGTAAACTGCTTTTATTTATATTTCATTGCAACTTTAAACAGGTCTAAGGTGTTTGTTGTTTTCATGCCTTGGCAACTAGTCTACCTGAAAAATATGCACATGAAATGAAACTTGTTTAACTCAACCATAACATGTCAGTTACAAACTGTACAGCGTGCAAGATTGTCAATATTTTTATACTTTATACTTTCGTTTTTTGGGGCACTCTCCCTCTGCCATGGCGCTCCAGTTTCTAGATACACTGAACTGATTAATTCGGTTCGGGAGAAGAGATAAAAGCCCGCCCACACTGACAATTGATTTGTCGACTTACCGAAACAGGCCAATCAGGATGCTCTCTGTCTTACATGTGCTTCATTAGGTGCACACTAGCACACACACGCAAGGTCTCTCGCTCTCTCTCCCTCTCTACCCTGAGCACGTGCACAGTCTGAGTCTCGCATGCGCGCTTCTGCTCTCTCGCTCGCTCTTGATTGCGGGAAAATGTAACTAATTTGCGGGCATCAGGGAGCCGCTATCAATATGCGGGAGACTCCCGGAACTTCTGGGAGACTTGGGATGTCTGCAATGTTCAGAGGATTAAACACTGAATGAGAGGAGGCGGGTGCGTGTCACTCGCTGTCGGTCGGAGAGGAGAGCGCAGCTGATATCGATACTGTAGAAAATGAGTATCGGATCGTTTCAGATATTTCAGTATCGATACATAGCGAAATATGGATATTTTTGACAACACTAGTAGGCATACACACGGGTTGGAAGACTCGTTCTCTCGCCCCCTACAGTGCAATTCGGCTAGGTGTACATCCGCGCTAAAATATCAAGGTGAACGTCATCATAGCTTGCGTAGTATAGACCCAGCTCCCAACCCAACTTTGAGAATAGATTAACGGCGATATTTTTTTTATCGCCCGATAAGAGTCTCGCGTTAAACGCAGCACGTTAACGCCGATAACGGCCCACCACTAATAAAAAATATATTTTTTGTTAATATCTTGGTTTTTAGAGGGGATCTTTTGGCATTATATTATATATGATTCTGTCAAATCGAGTAATCGAACATAAAAGTTTGTTTATATGTGTGTGAATAACACTGATTATCTCTTCTTCATGGCACCTGTTAGTGGGTGGGATATATTAGTGAACATTTTGTCCTCAAAGTTGATGTGTTAGAAGCAGAAAAATGGGCAAGCGTAAGGATTTGAGCGAGTTTGACAAGGGCCAGATTGTGAGGGCTAGACGACTGGGTCAGAGCATCTCCAAAACTGCAGCTCTTGTGGGATGTTCCCAGTCTGCAGTGGTCAGGATCTATCAAAAGTGCTCCAAGGAAGGAACAGTGGTCGACAGGGTCATGGGTGGCCAAGACTCATTGATGCACGTGGGGAGCGAATGCTAGCCTGTGTGGTCCGATCAAACAGACGAGCTACTGGAGCTCAAACTGCTCCAGAAGTTAATGCTGGTTCTGATAGAAAGGTGTCAGAATACACAGAGCATCTCAGTTTGTTGTGTATGGGGCGGCATAGCTGCTGACCAGTCAGGGTGCCCATGCTGACCCCTGTCCACCGCTGAAAGCACCAACAGTGGCACGTGAGCATCAGAACTGGACCACGGAGCAATGGAAGAAGGTGGCCTGGTCTGATGAATCACGTTTTCTTTTACATCATGTGGATGGCCGGGTGTGTGTGTGGCTTACCTGGGGAACACATGGTACAGGTGCACTATGGGAAGAAGGCAAGCTGGCGGAGGCAGTGATGCTTTGGGCAATGTTCTGCTGGGAAACCTTGAGTCCTGCCATCCATGTGGATGTTACTTTGACACGTCCCACCTACCTAAGCATTGTTGAGACCATGTACACTCTTTCATGGAAACGGTATTCCCTGGTGGCTGTGGCTCTTTCAGCAGATAATGCACCGCCACAAAGCAAAAATGCTTCAGGAATGATTTGAGGAGCACAACAACGAGTTTGAGGTGTTGACTTGGCCTCCAAATTCCCCAGATCTCAATCCAATCGAGCATCTGTGGGATGAGCCGAACAAACAAGTCCGATCCATGGAGGCCCCACCTCACAACTATATATATATATATATATATATATATATATATATATATATATATATATATATATATATATATATATATATATATATATATATATATATATATATATACAGGTCCTTCTCAAAAAATTTGCATATTGTGATAAAGTTCATTATTTTCCATAATGTAATGATAAAAATTAAACTTTCATATATTTTTGATTCATTGCACACCAACTGAAATATTTCAGGTCTTTTATTGTTTTAATACTTATGATTTTGGCATACAGCTCATGAAAACCCAAAATTCCTGTCTCAATAAATTAGCATATCATGAAAAGGTTCCCTAAACGAGCTATTAATCTAATCATCTGAATCAAAATTACACCTGCAAAAGATTCCTGAGGCTTTTAAAAACTCCCAGCCTGGTTCATTACTCAAAACCGGAGTCATGGGTAAGACTGCCGACCTGACTGCTGTCCAGAAGGCCATCATTGACACCCTCAAGCAAGAGGGTAAGACACAGAAAGAAATTTCTGAACGAATAGGCTGTTCCCAGAGTGCTGTATCAAGGCACCTCAGTGGGAAGTCTGTGGGAAGGAAAAAGTGTGGCAAAAAACGCTGCACAACGAGAAGAGGTGACCGGACCCTGAGGAAGATTGTGGAGAAGGACCGATTCCAGACCTTGGGGGACCTGCGGAAGCAGTGGACTGAGTCTGGAGTAGAAACATCCAGAGCCACCGTGCAAGGAAATGAGCTACAGGTGCCGCATTCCCCAGGTCAAGCCACTTTTGACCCAGAAACAGCAGCAGAAGCGCCTGACCTGGGCTACAGAGAAGCAGCACTGGACTGTTGCTCAGCGGTCCAAAGTACTTTTTTCAGATGAAAACAAATTTTGCATGTCATTCGGAAATCAAGGTGTCAGAGTCTGGAGGAAGACTGGGGAGAAGGAAATGCCAAGATGCCTGAAGTCCAGTGTCAAGTACCCACAGTCAGTGATGGTCTGGGGTGCCATGTCAGCTGCTGGTGTTGGTCCACTGTGTTTTATCAAGGGCAGGGTCAATGCAGCTAGCTATCAGGAGATTTTGGAGCACTTCATGCTTCCATCTGCTGAAAAGCTTTATGGAGATGATTTCATTTTTCAGCAGGACCTGGCACCTGCTCACAGTGCCAAAACCACTGGTAAATGGTTTACTGACCATGGTATTACTGTGCTCAATTGGCCTGCCAACTCTCCTGACCTGAACCCCATAGAGAATCTGTGGGATATTGTGAAGAGAAAGTTGAGAAACGCAAGACCCAACACTCTGGATGAGCTTAAGGCCGCTATCAAAGCATCCTGGGCCTCCATAACACCTCAGCAGTGCCACAGGCTGGTTGCCTCCATGCCACGCCGCATTGAAGCAGTCATTTCTGCAAAAGGATTCCCGACCAAGTATTGAGTGCATAACTGAACATAATTATTTGAAGGTTGACTTTTTTTGTATTAAAAACACTTTTCTTTTATTGGTCGGATGAAATATGCTAATTTATTGAGATAGGAATTTTGGGTTTTCATGAGCTGTATGCCAAAATCATCAGTATTAAAACAATAAAAGACCTGAAATATTTCAGTTGGTGTGCAATGAATCTAAAATATATGAAAGTTTAATTTTTATCATTACATTATGGAAAATAATGAACTTTATCACAATATGCTAATTTTTTGAGAAGGACCTGTGTATATATATATATATATATATATATATATATATATATATATATATATATATATATATATATAGAGAGAGAGAGAGAGAGAGAGAGAGTATAATAGAGTAATATATACATGTGTATGTATGTATATATTGTGTGTGTGTGTGTGTGTGTATACACATTTACACACATACATACATTTTATGTTAGATGCGTTTAATCGATTTGACAGCACTAAGAGTCTAATTTATTTAAAGCCAACAGCCATGCTGGTTATTGTGGGAAATCTCAGTTAAATATGATAAATATTGAATGTCTAGTACATGTGGTTTTTTTGATGTACAGTAGTTTATGAATTGTGTTGTTAAATTGTGAACTAACCTGCTAATTACGTTGACAGAGAGCCGTTTTAATGGCAGCGGTTGTACGTGTGATTTTTTGTTTTTTTTGTTGTTGTTTTTTTTCAAGATGCATGTTGAAATGTTTTGATGCTGTACAGGGTTAAGGATGTTAGACGTGTTGTAGATGTTTTATTAAGTAACAGACTGTTGAATGAATAGTTCACCCAAAAATGCTCATTGACTGACTCAAGGTCAGTGTGTCTGCTCTGTGAAATGCTGTTAAAATTCAAAACTTCTCAACTTGAAGACGTGCATTATTCATATGGATCACATTTGGAATGCTTTTAGTCTGTTTTATTCTTCTTTAGTGTTTCACAGAGGAAAGAAAGTCATATGAGTTCTCAGCATCATGAGAGTGATTGTTATTTCTTTAATGAACACGCTCTCTGAAAGCATCAGAATGTGAACATTTTTCATCTCTTCGCAGACAAGATAGTCTTACGCTCCGCTCTGACCTTGAGTGGGTTTGCAACAATGAAGGGGTTTGCAAGGCTCTTCGGGTGGATTCATTTCCTCTGTGTTATTCTGAGAGTCTCTCCTGCACTCATGAGGGATTTGAGCGCGTGCGTGCGGTTTGATTACTGGGGTGAAATTCAGAAGGCCAGGGCAAGGGCATCAGTGATTCAAAACTTGAGCGAGCGAAGCCCTCGGGAACCTGTCTGTCTGACTGATCAGAAGGGCTGCTGTTCATACACGCTACTCCTCCTCATTCTGTCAGACCTGCCTGCTCATGGATCTGTGTTTCTGTCTCCCTTGTTGTTCCACAGATGAATCTGATCTCATTTCAAGGAACGGGACACTTATCATCTGAACACTTTCAGAAGAAAAGGTTCTAAATGGAACCTTCAAGGGTTCCGCCAGGTGCTTCATACATAGAACCTTTTAGGGGTGACATGTCGTTTGCACGCGTCAACGCACTCCGTGAGTGAACAAATACAGCATATTTTTCTTTAACCATGCAGCTAACAAACAAAAAAAAGCATAAAAAAACCTTTAAACTGTTTAACTGATAGTATTAATCAATACTATCGGCCAATAGGAGCATCATTACACTGCTGTGGACTAGAGCTCTGCATGGGCCTCAAAACTAGGCCCTAGCCCGGCCCTGGCCCGAGACTCTGAGGCCCTAGCCCGGCCCGTTCCCAACAGCTCATCAAAATTATCAGCCAGAGTCCGACTGGAATCCTCCCTATTACACATTAGTTTCAGCCATTAAAATAGTTTCTTTATTAAGTTAATTTAGAAAAATGTTTGAAGCATTTTTTTGTTTGTTAAGTTAAAGTTTTTGTTCTTTAAAGTGACGACCAAGCGGCCAGTGGCCGACAGTGAGTTAACCCAACACTTTAGCCTCTCAAATCAACACTTGTCAAAGTAGTTCTACCAGAAAGACTCAGGAGAATAAATACTGTGACAATTATCCATTTATTAACGACCCAGCAAGCAATAAAGTACTTTGGCATAGGCCCTGTCCGTAGCTCGCAATCTGAGGGTCCGGACTCTGCATACGGCGAAAATGTTTCATTTAGAAAAATGTTTGAAGCATTTTTTTGTTTGTTAAATTAAAGTTTTTGCTTTTAAAAGTGATGACCAAGCGGCCAGCGGCCGACAGTGAGTTAACCCAACGTTTTAGCCTCTCAAATCAACACTTGACTTGTCTTGCTTATAAAATCCATATAAAACACTTAAAGCATCATTTAAACGTTTATCCTACAATAACCACCATCACAGTAAAAAGGCATTTTTGACAAGATGAGGCAGGCAGATCGCAACGGCGCGCGCAAACGAAACGGGCTACACAATCTAAACAAATAAAAATTAAAAAAACATGCAGGTTGTCTTGCCTTACACCTCTCCGCAAAACGAATATAAATCCGATCTTCAATTCCCGCGCTATATGCACATTTAACGGAGTTCATGTCAACGAAAGCAACCGATATGAGCATTTTATTCATCAGCTCATTTCAAAATCAAAGACCGCATTATGAGAATGAGTGACCTAAACACTGGTAAGAGCCTTTAGTCTCATTAGTTTTAATGAAGATGGTTGTGTTTTTGAGCATCTAAGACTTAGCTTATTTTCAGTTTCACTTGTGGCAGTTTGGTGTTGGCTTGCTTTACTCATTTGCGGATGCGTGTTGCGTAGCGCCATCCTCTAAACACTGTGCGAGTCGGTCTTGACAGTTGCGGACTCGCGATATCATGGTCTCATGTTGTTTCCACCAGCGCAGCACATCTCATTATTTCTTTTAATTATTGAATGTCTAAAATATAAAATGAAGGAGAAGCCTAAAAAGGCCCGAAGCCCGGCCCGCGTTTGAGGTAGGACGGGAAAATTGGCCCGAAGCCCGGCCCTAGGGGCGTAAAAAAGTCGGGGCCCGTCGGGCTCGGGCAGAAATGCAGGGCTCAACTGTGGACGTTGTTAACTTCATGAATGTGTTTACTGTGATAATGGACTGAAGATGGGAGTAGGATTCGGTATTTGATTTCCAGTGGATTCGGTATTCGGCCGAACCCCAAAAATCTGGATTCGGTGCATCCCTACTCCAGACTAACATTTGAGAGCATCTTTGCACACTAACTGCTACAGATGATGGGGTACGGGGAGGGGGAATTTTTAATCATAAAGGCAAGTTAATCATTGTTTTGCATTAATAAGTGCAGTTATAATATTACATGTTTATTTCTTGGAAATGCATATTTGACAGTGAAGCGCTGAGCTTGAGTTGAGATGCAGATCAAAAAAAAATTTTTTTTATAGAAGACACAGTGTCGTTATCCAGCAAGTTTTCTTCTAATATTATGTATTCACGATTAGCTTTACTATGATCCAAGAATTTGTATTCACCCTATAGTGTTTATCTTGAGCACATTTTCCCCTTCACGCGCCGCTGCGCTCACCTCAGACACACAGACCCCGTCTGGAGCGGACTAGAAAAGAAATGATGGTAGATTTTCGCTCGTGCTTCCCGCTCATCCCACCATCCATCTCTCCGAGCTCTCTTAATAATGGAGCAGAGACAGAGCGGCCGTACCATCTATATCCATTTAGCTAAATTACCCCCGATCCCAGACTAAAACAGCACCATTCATGATTCATCAGCTCCCAGCTGCCCCGCGACACGCTCGCCAGAGCCACGGGAACCGCCGCACCAATGATGTAGTGGCCCATAAGGACTGGGAGGTGACGACAGGCTTCTGGTTAAAGAGGTTGTGCCACCGCAATACGTTATTTCCCTCGCATTCTTTGTGCCTTGATGGTGTTTGAGAGCACATTACTGGAGGGGTGCAGCCGTTTTCCTCACTAAATATGCATCCATAACTGATTTAGCCAACTTTTCACTCACTTCATAATTTTTTTTTGTTCAAACAGGTTTAAAAACACTATTTCTTACATGTATTATATATTTTATATATATATATACATACTACTATCTCTACATTTATAATACATTTAATTATTTAAAAAAATCTAAATATAATTTTGAACATTCTAAAGAAATATACACAAAGGTTGGGATTATTATATTAAATATGTTCTAAAATAATAGTAATAATAATTAAAATTTGATAAATTGAGTAAATATGCATAAATGTATATATTATATACATAATTATATATTGTTAATATTTAAAAACTAAAAAATGTTCAAAAATAAATAATAATGATACACTAATGATACTTTATAATATATATATATATAATTTTTTTCTTTTTTATATTTTATTAAATATATTCTAAGATGATAATAATAATAAAAATAATAATAAAATAATAGTAATAATAATACAAGTGTAAATAATATATAATATTGTTATATTTAATTAAATATATTATATAATAATAGTAATATTATAATAATTATATTTACAAAAGTGGATGGATGGATGGATGGATGGATGGATGATAGGATGGATAGATGATAGGAAGGATGATGGATAGATGGATAGATGGATGGGTGGATGGAGGGATTATGGATGGATAGATGGATGGATTTGTGGATGGATGGATGGATGGATAGATGATAGGATGGATAGATGATAGGAAGGATGATGGATAGATGGATGGGTGGATGGAGGGATTATGGATGGATAGATGGATGGATTTGTGGATGGATGGATGGATAGATGATAGGATGGATAGATGATAGGAAGGATGATGGAAGATGGATGGGTGGATGGAGGGATTATGGATGGATAGATGGATGGATTTGTGGATGGATGGATGGATAGATGATAGGATGGATAGATGATAGGAAGGATGATGGAAGATGGATGGGTGGATGGAGGGATTATGGATGGATAGATGGATGGATTTGTGGATGGATGGATGGATTTGTGGATGGATGGATGGATGGATAGATGATAGGATGGATATATGATAGGAAGGATGATGGATAGATGGATGGGTGGATGGAGGGATTATGGATGGATAGATGGATGGATTTGTGGATGGATAGATGATAGGATGGATAGATGATAGGAAGGATGATGGATAGATGGATGGGTGGATGGAGGGATTATGGATGGATAGATGGATGGATTTGTGGATGGATGGATGGATAGATGATAGGATGGATAGATAGATGGATGGGTGGATGGAGGGATTATGGATGGATAGATGGATGGATTTGTGGATGGATGGATGGATTTGTGGATGGATGGATGGATGGATAGATGATAGGATGGATATATGATAGGAAGGATGATGGATAGATGGATGGGTGGATGGAGGGATTATGGATGGATAGATGGATGGATTTGTGGATGGATAGATGATAGGATGGATAGATGATAGGAAGGATGATGGATAGATGGATGGGTGGATGGAGGGATTATGGATGGATAGATGGATGGATTTGTGGATGGATGGATGGATAGATGATAGGATGGATAGATAGATGGATGGGTGGATGGAGGGATTATGGATGGATAGATGGATGGATTTGTGGATGGATGGGTGGATGGATAGATGGATAGAAGGATGGATGGATGGATGGATAGATGGGAAGGAGGATGGATGGATGGATGGATGGATGGATAGATGGGAAGGATGATGGATGGATGGGTGGATGGATAGATGGGAAGGATGATGGATGGATGGATGGATGAATAGAAGGATGGATGCATAGATGGATGAATGGATAGAAGGATGGATGGATGGATGGATGGATGGATGGATAGATATAGGTCTGCAGTTGTGAAACGTATAACGTAAAATAAGGGTTTCCTTAGGGAAAAGGTTGGGATCTGCTGCTTTAATGGATATCAATGGAGCGTCTGAAAAACATGGTGTGAATTTTCACTGAATATGTGATGTTAGAAATATGTTTATGACAGACGGAATCTATTAAAGACCCTCCAGTTGTCAGTCAGCAAATACTAAGTAAAAGCTATTTGTGTGTGTGTGGTGTGTGGTGTGGGAAAGTTGCCTGAAGCTCGCCATGTGTCTGTCTGATGGCCAAAACGCTAGAGCATAACTTTCACGTACACCATCAGGGCAGTGACAGTGTGTGAGAGTCACGCGTGTGCGTTTACACACATCAGAAGGTCAAATCTGCGCAAGTCGGCTTTGGGAACAACGGCACCACGCTGTCACACCTGTCCTCGTCTACCCGGCCTATCTCTATGACAACTTACGTAATGCGGTCACCATAGCAACAGCTGAATCCCTAGCCTTGGCTCCTTGTGAGGACCAAAACCGAAGAGAAAGAAGATGACAATGCGCCCAGATAAGAACTGACGACAAAAGCCGTCGGAAAAGAGCTGAAAAATTCATACGCCAAAGTGGAGTCGAAATCTCTGAAAGCGAGTTCGCACCTTTTGTTTCAGGGTAGTATTTATAGCCGAGCAGAGGCGACTGTTACTATTTTGGGATGCATTTTATGTGTTTTCGCATGCATTTATTCCCCTTTAGGAAAGGAATGACACATTTTTGCTAGAACTCTTTCTGGAGAGATATGACAGTGCCTCCTTTCATAATTGCATCAGGCAGAAACGTGAATTCATTCATCTTCCATATGCCCAGCATAATTATCTTTAAATACCCGTCTTCTGTTGTTTTCCAGCACAAATGGATTCAACTCCTAGCGTACGCTTTAAGCTGTCAATGCAAGTCTTTCAAAAATAAATCAGACAGAAAGTGGACCTTTTCTAGCCCAAAGCAGCTCTGATGATTTATTCAAAACCACGAGCTTTCTATTACAATAGCTATTACTATTGCTTCAGCTGTATTAGTACAAAAACACACTCATCTGTTCGTGCTACAGACTGCTTGAAAGTGATCATGCTATCGTTTATTTTGATTTTTAACAGTAAAAGACTGAATTAGTTTACAGCAAGTTCTCTTACAGATACAGTAAAAAAAGTCAAGTCAGCTTTATTTCTCCAGCTCTTTTCACACACAGATGCTTCAGAGCAGCTTTACAGTGATGATAGGACGTGAATTTTGTTTGTTTGTAGTCAGTTTTTGATTGATTCATTTCTGTTGTAAAAACTGATTTCAAAATGTAAAAACGCATGTAAAAAAACATCGCACAAAATGATAACAATAATGTAAATATTATTATTATAAGTGTGAATCAAGAAAATTAAAAGCGCATTTAAAAAAAATAACAAGCCTGATTTCATCTCTTCATGTCTTAGTGTGTGTTTTGGTCATAATTTAGACTTTTTTCAAATCTAATTTCAGCTTTTTATCTCATAATAAGGACTTTTAATCATAATTTCGATTCTTAAGTCATGATTAAGACTATTTTAAAATCTAATTTCAGCTTTTTATCTCATAATTAGGACTTTTAATCATAATTTCGATTCTTAAGTCATAATTTAGACTTTTTTTAAATCTAATTTCATCTTTTTATCTCATAATTAGGACTTTTAATCATAATTTCGATTCTTAAGTCATAATTAAGACTATTTTAAAATCTAATTTCAGCTTTTTATCTCATAATAAGGACTTTTAATCATAATTTCGATTCTTAAGTCATAATTAAGACTTTTTTAAATCTAATTTCATCTTTTTATCTCATAATTAGGACTTTTAATCATAATTTCGATTCTTAAGTCATAATTTAGACTTTTTTTAAATCTAATTTCATCTTTTTATCTCATAATTAGGACTTTTAATCATAATTTCGATTCTTAAGTCATAATTTTGACTGTAATTTTCAGAATTTTTAAAGTTCTAATTTCAACTGTTCATCTCGCAATGACTTAGCATGTCATATTTTTGACTTTTTATCTAATAATGAGGACTTTTAAAATCGTATTTTCAAAATTTTTATCTCTTAATTATGACTTTATGAAATGAGCTGATCAGTAATATATTTGAATATTTAGTGTCCCCAACTGAGCAAACAGTTCGGTCTGGACTTGATCCTTTGTGGAGCAAGTATGCCTGAACAGAAACTGTTCGGACCAATCAAATTGTCAGGGCGGGCTTTATACGATGATTGACAGATGATCCACAGTGACGTAATCATCCACGTCACCAAAGAGCGCTTGTGTTGAATTTGTTCTAATCCTAAACGGAGAACTTGTTCGTATATGCATTCACTATATCTCTCAGAAATTATGATCGTGTTAGTAAGTACTAAGTAAGTACGTGTATCCTTAAATTATTTTTTTACAAAACAAACATCGTTTACACTTACTTCTTTCAGCGTGCAGACAGAGTTGCCAAGTTTTCACAATAAAACCCGCCCAAATAGGGTGACCAGGTTAGATTGGCTGAAATTCGTGATGGGGGGGATCAACAGTCTGTCATTAGTCTGTAATCTGCCACAAAAAAACTACATTAAAATCAGGAACTCAAATGTCATTGTGAAAAGAAAAAAAAAACAATGACTGTTGTAAAGGGTCCTGCACACTGTGCGATTTTTCTAAATCCTCTGCGAATGTTGCTTGTCAGACTGTACGAACATGATCCCCGATGTAATACATGTCACACTGTAGGATCTCAGTTGTCATTATGTCAGACTGTACGACAGTCAGACGCGAAAAACAGACGCAAGCAAGAGACTCGTACGGACTGAGTTTTACGTCATCAATCCGTGACACGTTCAGTAACGGTGAGCCGCATTCACAGACACAATGGTAGCGTTCAGCAAACAACAAAAACAAGCGCTGGCATTTTTCATTCACCTGACTCTTTTCGACATGTTCCCTGTTGTGATTTGATGTTGTCGCACGAAATGCGTCATCAGGTTCTGCGCTGCTATTGGTTCTTGATTTGGCGGTCGTCCTAGGAGAAGTCACACTGCAGGATTGCGCCTCAAATCTTCTGACACTGCCAGAATTTTGTCCGAGGTAAAATTTGATCGCAACGCTCATTAATTGGTTGTCGGTGCACATGTCAAACTAAGGATCAAAGACTTCAGATTTTAGCCTAGGATCAGAGAAATCTTTTAGGATTTCAAAATTTGTCTCAGACGGCCAAATAGTGGCCAAAATCGCACAGTGTGCACCCGGCTTAAGTAACAGTGCGTAAATCAGACCTTTCTGTATAGCCTAACGCTAATAAGCTTAAACGAAAATAACGAAATAATTGTGTAGTGAAGTATTTTTTGTACACTGTGCCGCGAGCAATCAATCAGTTCTTTACCCGTGCATCACTGTCCTCCTCGCGGCTGCAGCAACTTGAGCTCTCTTCATCAAGGCTTAAAACAAAAAGGGGACAAACAGGTCGTATTGTCTTTACTTTCATCGCTTAAGGCTGTGGCAATCCATGGATACTTCCCCACCCACTCCTCCCGGTACCTGTTGGGGTTCCGGTAAGCTACACCAGCCATGCCAACGGGATGAATGAAAATTAGCTTATGAATGCATATCTAAATTCGCGCCTAGCCAGTATTTTTTTTTTTAACTTAGAAAAAAGATGCTGCAGCCAATGAGCAGCCGGTGGGGGCTGGTTGCAGGACGACTCAACCTCCGCAGACAGTTTTTAATGTTTATCAGACAATAACTACTCAAGATTTTGCTTTAGTATAATTTTCGGGACAATTAGGGCCAGATTCGGGACAACAGTTTAGATTTCGGGACGTCTGGTCACCCTAAACCCAATTGCTACTCAAAACTAGCCCAAAACAAGCCCAATAGCTTTCCGGGGGGGTTCTCCTGTAAAAATGGCTTTTTGGCTGGGTTCCTGGGTCTAAATATCACATAATTGGGGTCGCTTCAACCCGCGGACATGGAAAAACAGCAACACTGGCAACACAGTGCAGTTGAGTTCTGTTGACATTTGACTAACGTTATGCGTTGCTCCGTTGCTCTGATTGGTTGTAGGTCTACCCAATTGTGGTCTTTCCTGGTTCGGTTGAAACACGCCCCGTAATCACAGCCCACCAGAGCAGTATCAGACTCATATTCTGACTAGAATTGAGTATGACAACGTCAGGCTAGGTCTCTGCAGGTCAGTAATAGGAGTTACCAGATCAGTGGGCGAGGCCATAAACAGAGGGCCGTTTTCCACTATGTTACCTGATTTTCCCACGTCACAGTCTGGGTAGGGTTTAAAGGTCCCGTTCTTCGTGATCCCATTGTTCAAACTTTAGTTAGTGTGTAATGTTGCTGTTAGAGCATAAATAATACCTGTAAAATTATAAAGCTCAAAGTTCAATGCCAAGCGAGATATTTTATTTAACAGAAGTTCCCTTTCAAAGCCTACAGCGAACGGCCGGCTTGGACTACATCCTGGTACTTCCTTCATAAATGACGTCAGTAGAACAGTAGAACAGACTAACCTCCGCCCACAAGAATACGCGAAAAAAGGGGGCGTGGTCTTGTTGCTGTCCCACGTGGAGAAGAGGACGTGTCGCGTGGAGAAAAGGAATTGTTGCGTTTGAGTGTGTTTGTCGTCGAGACGCTGTTATTTTCATCCCGGATTCAAATCACCTTTGTTTGGCTTTCCCAGGGACGCTGTAGAGATCATTAAGCGCATACATCTCCCGTTAAGAGGCGTGACCTTTCCTTGCAAGTTACGTGCGCTAAGCTGCTGTCGAATCACAACACAGGAACCGGGCCACGTGCGCTAAGCTGCGGTCAAATCACAACACGGGAACCGCTGGCACAAACAGAACTCGTTACGTATTTCTGAAGGAGGGACTTCATAGAACAAGGAACTCATCAGCCGTTTTTAGGACAGTGAAAACAGCGGTGTACAGATAAGTAAATTGTGTTAAAAATACTGTGTTTTTTTACACACGAAACATGAACACATGTTATATTGCACACTGTAAACACAATCAAAGCTTCAAAAAAAACACGAAGAACGGGACCTTTAAGGGTGGGGTGGGGTCGGGTGAAGGGGATCATTTTCATTGTGAGATTTATAAACACCCATCAGTTTGAAAACACCCACAAATTTGGAAACGCCCACTCTTGTTCTGCAGAGACCTCATACTCAAACTGGAGGTTATGGTAAGGGGCGCTTCACGAAACAATCGTGAAGCGCTTGACCAATCACAACACACTGATCCAGCCGACTAATCAGAGAACAGTTTTATTTTTAACCATAAATTGCCGTAAATGTTGCAAACTGTTTAAATGGTTATAATTTATTTTGACTTGGCACACATAAAAGGCACGTAAATCACTGACACACACACACACACACTTTCAGGAGAGCAGTGAGAGGGAGATGTCAGTGCATTTAAAGCATTTTAACATCAAGACTTCTTCTCACAAGTGAAGTTACACTGAATTATTAAGATGAAAAGCGAGGGCTTGGAAGTGTTTGATATTCTATTTTTACGTGGGCTGCTGGCAGCGTGCCGAGCGCGCGAGTTTAACCGGCTTCCCCGAGCGAGCCGGACAGCCTGTCAGAGCGAGAGAGAGAGAGAGAAAGAGGAGTAAATCTCTTTGTCATGTGCTGAGGGTTTGTGTGTCATTTGCATTCAGTTTCAGTTCGTCTCCATCTGCTGTTATTTCCATCCTTTCTGCTCTCATCCCACGGACACACAGAATGACCTTTCATTGTTTGGTTTGGTTTGTGTGTGTGTGCGCGAGTGCGGCTTGCGAGGGAAATCCCTGCATTAGGTGCCAAACGCACAGTTGTTTTCTCCCAGCCATCCTCCCCAACTCTTCCCGTTCCGCTTGTCTTCTCGCTCACCCCTCGTCCTCGTTACGGCGGAGAGAAAGCAAGCGCGTCGGAGAGAGATGGGGTGCGGTTACCATGGTACCCCCGATATGAGAAGAAAACACAATGACAGTCTTTGTGGAGACACACGATCGGCTGCTGAACCTTTTTATAACCTACAAAAACACAGAGGGAAGGAGACGGTCTGCTGTGAAACCTAGTGAGCTGCCTACGTAGGCAACGCTTCTCGTTTTTGTCCAATTCTACAACATTTATTACAGCATGCATTGTGAGCACTCCATGTGTCTTTAATGAAGGAAACGTGAATTTTCAAACCATTTTAATACACAATCCTGGACTTAATTTGCATGATTCATCAATGCATGTCAATCAACAGCAAAATAACGATTTAGTCGTTGTCTTAGGCTGCTGTTGTAGGCAACGCAGCCTTTGTGAAATCTCTCCAAATGCATATTTTAATGTTGAAGGTTGTACTGAAGGTTATGGCCGCATTGGATAAGTGCCGTCCTAAATATATTTTCATTAAATGCTCTTTCACACTCGCTTAATAAATAAATGTTTGTAATGAATTTAAACATCTGGTCTTGTGCATTCGTGTTTGCCCATGTGACTGCTCATGTTTCTTTGATGAGCATGTGCGACATGCAAGAAACCACGGTAATGCAAATCAATTAGTGAGATGTTAATTACTCCCTGATCACTGCGGGTTTGAATCAGCCAATCAAGCGTCCTCTGGGCTCGCTGAATGCGGTTAATGCAATATCTCCGTGCAAATGTTGATTTAATGAGAAGGCGAGTAGCCACTTCCTGTCTGATGTCGTCATTTGATGTCACGCTGCTTTTGCACAACAGCAGCAAATGCAAGGAATGCAGTTCAAATGTTTTTGTTAGCAAATCTGTGCACTTTTTTTTCATAGTTAGGGGTTTAAGCGTGTAGTTTCAAATTTCCAATCAATCAGCATCCGTCCCAAAAAGTGATTAGGGAGACCAAACCGTAAGTCATAGAGATTTGAACTTTTGAGGGCTGGTAGTACTCACACAGTCTACAACGTCACCAAAGCTCGCCCCGATTTGTCTTATATCGTTGTCTCATTTTTCAATTTGATCTGTTATGGTAAGGGGCGTGGCATTTCCCAAACATAAACACTTGGCTAATTACAGCACACTCCTCCAGCCGACCAATCAGAGCACATTGTGCTTTTCAGAAGGAGGGGCTTCATAGAGACAGGAACTAAACCGAGCGTTATTGACAGACTGGGAAGAGAGGAGCTGCAACAATTGAGAATATGAGGAAAATAAGGTGTTTTTTGAGCAAAGATAGAAAAAGGGCATGATGGAGTATTTTAAGAGATACAGCTGAATTGTATTTCAAAATTCAAAATGCCTAAATGTAGCCTAGGCTATGTCCATAACTTAGTATTTCAGGCACTTTTTGCGTTTCTTCGCCTCTTCATGATGGATCGCTTCCTGTACTCATGGGCATCGGAACCATTGTATGTGTGTGGGACAAGACCCACCCACTTTTTACGATCAATGATATTGGACCCACTCACTTTTATCGTCTCTAACATTCAGCACATGTCTGTTTCCCTACCCCTAATCGATAAACACTTATTATTAAACACATGTTAGATGCTTTATTTTTCACTTTTCTAATATTTTCTTCATTTTTATTGAAAATAAATACCTTTCCGATCTGATATGTGATGGGAAAAGGGAGAAGATTGAGTTCGGCGAAAGGTGGACGCGAACCGCGGGTCGATTTGAGTCAAAACTATATGCTGTGTGTCCTACCCCTACACTACTGACGACCTCAATAATATGGCGCTTTTTCGGTGATACGTTTAGCAAGCGTAATTGGCATCTACTCTATTAAAAAATTTCTGAGGACCCACCCACATTTTTTTTGCTTCCGACGCCCATGCCTGTACTCCTCAGTTGTAAGTCGCTTTGGATAAAAGCGTCTGCTAAAATGCATAAATGTAAATGTGACAAAAGTCGTTTAACATTCTCGTAAAACAGTTGTCAAATATGTAATATTTAGCTTCTGACTGCGCACTTTTTCACAGTTAAAACCTGAAGCGGTGCGCTGGAATTCATGTTCGGCATTTGCGAACTGTAAAGCCCCGCCTTCTTTGATTTGATTGGCCATGTCAGTCATTTTGAAATAGCCAATGAAATGTCTATGGAAGCTTGTTTCCGCCACAGAATTAAAAAAAGCTGATTACAACTTTTTATCTCACTTTTTTTTTTACATCTCGCAATTTTTCCTCACAATTGCAAGTTTATATCTCACGATTCGGAGTTATAAAATGGCAAATTCTGAGAAATAGTCATAATTCTGAGATATAAACTCACAATTCAGACTTTATAGCTCACAATTACAAGTTTATATCACATTTCTGAGAGAAAAAAAAGTTAGAATTGCGAGATATAAACTTGCAATTGCGAGGGAAAAAAAGTAGAATTGTGACTTTATATCTTGCAATTGTGACTTTCTCAGATCTTTATATCTCACAATTCAGAAATGTTTTCCTCAGAAATGTTAGCCTGGCTCCGCCCTCCTTCGTACTTCCGCTCAATTTTCATTTTCCTTCAGTACTCCGTCTGGGACTGCGGTATAGTCTTAGGTTTTCTCCGAACAAACTTTAACTGGTCCAATCAGCGAACAGAGGGTGTGGCTGAGAACGATGACGTTGATGTTGTGCGCTATAGTTTGAGTTGTAGTTCAGTAATGGCGGCAGAGAAAAGATGCGAGCGAAGCCATTCATTCTGTTGTGGCACTGCTGCCGAATATCCAGAAGTTAAAGCCTTTCCAGCTCGCTCCGTTAGTGGTGAAGGAGTTGCTGAAGCCCCAGTAATTGTTTCTTGTGTGGTCGGAAGGTATTGTCATCATTTACAGGGGCTAGTCAGTGATTTTATTGCCGTCCGTCTCCCACCACCCGCGTGAAAATCTCCGGCCGAATTACCTACTGTTTTAGACAAACACCAAGGTCGTGTGGTCATTTAATTGCTGTCCGAATCCACATCTCTGCGTTTTCAAGAATATATCACTTCAAAATTCACTGTTTATATCCTTTTTGACCCCTGCAGAGCACCGTACGGTTGCGCTTCGCTGTAATTTGGATGCATTTCTAGACTTGTATTTCTTTAAATGCTGGCAAGTATTTGCAAGAGCAATACATTTCATCACCGCTCAAAAAATAAAAGAAGAAAAGCACGTAAACATTTGAATTGGGCCGTTATTTACAGCAGCATTTATTCTTATCATACCAAGCATATGACATTTTTTTTTACAGTATACAATCATGTTATGGACCCGATCACAAAACTCTCCCCTCCACCGTGAATAAATCACCATCCGAATGCACAAGGTTTTATCACTGAGGTGGCTGCACAGATATTTTTACGGACTTCCATGTGAGAAATAAAGGCGAACGGCGCACGACACACTTTTATGGTTATGGCAGATCCAGAGTGGCTCTGGGCAGATCCAATAGTTTTAAACTTCATCAGAGTTAAGGAAGTAAACGCTTGTCAATGGAGAGTGGCCAGACTCTCTGTACAAATGAAATGTATGAGAGACCAGCCTACAGAAATGTGAGATCAAATTCGCAATTGCGAGGGAAAAAAGTCCGAATTGTGAGATTACAAATACCCTATATTTTTGATTCTGTGACAGAAACCAGCTTCCATAAATGTGAAAGAAAAAGGTTTGTGTTTTTATCATGTAGTATTGTTTATAAGGTTTTTCACGGGCCGTGTGTGTGTGTGTGTGTGTGTGTGTTAGAGCGGGAATCCTGCCGTGAGTTCACACACATGATCAGGACATCTGCCACTACCTGCAGGGACGCCAGCGGGACGGTGTGTGTGTTTGTACGGGAGCTTCTGACAGTACAGTAGGAACCACCAGGCCCATGACGTCACTGACACGGCGTTTAGGAGTAGGAGTGATGAACAGATGGCTAATACGACCGTGAGCACAGATCATATCAGACTCGCTGAAAGACACGTCTCGGCCGTTTAAGAGAGAGAGACGGCAGGATCTGTCAGTAGATTGAGGATCAGTGTTTGTTGCGCCGCTATTTGGTGTCAAAAGAAATGATATAATGACAACATGAGTTTCTGCCGGGTTGTTTTCCTGGCTGTGTGTGAAAATAAACACTATAATCTGATTCATGAGCAGTTTAATGAATCACTGTTGAATTTAATCAATCATTTTGACTGATTCATTAACTGGATGTTTAAACTACATCATGTTATACTCATAGTATTCGCCATAATAACCATACTATTAAGAGTAGTATGATATTCTGAATTCAGTTTGTTACATTGCATAATCTCGTAACCTTGCTTGTTTTAATCAGCAAATGGATAATTGTGGTTATTTTGCACTTTTACTCTAATTGAATGTGACTTTTGGCTGTCGGATCATATCCTTGTTGTCATAGTTCAGCTGGTTTATTCACCACACAGGAAATTGAAGTGCAGTGTATTGTGGGATACAGTGTTTTAGGCAGTGTGTGCTCCGGTTGGCTAATGTCATCCAGGTATTTCAAGCATACGGAAAACAAATAGAACGGGTGTTATGCCATTCTCAACATACTCTTGCATTTTTGCCCATCGACTCAATCATACAATCATGATCTCAGCATGGCGATGAACTCTGTGTGTGGCGCTCGTTTTACTGAGAGCCCTGAAAACTTGATATGACGTTGTGATGTGGCTTTAATGGAGTTCAGATGGGCACGGGCTGATCTCTCCGACTGTCAAAAGCCCATCAAGCTTTACTGAAAGAGCATGAAATGAATTAAACAGAAACTGCTGTGGAGAGAAGAGGAGATGGCCATTTATAATGCACAAAACAGAACACCAGATTGCATGCTTAGATATTAACACACACACACACACACACACACACACACACACACACACACACACACACACACACACACACACACACACACACACACACACACACACACACACACACACTGGCTGTGTTTTAGAAACGCAGTGAGCTGCCTACAAAAACAGCACTTTAAGGCATCAAAATGGACTGTTTTATCCAATATATCCGTGTGCTGTCTAGTTTTTCCTTACTATAGTATCAGAATGTTAGCTGAGCAACATTCCAATGTCAAATTCTATTGGAATCTCTTCCAAATTCCATTGGAATCTCTTCCTTTTCCAAATTCCATTGGAATCTCTTCCAAATTCTATTGGAATCTCTTCCTTTTCCAAATTCCATTGGAATCTCTTCCAAATTCCATTGGAATCTCTTCCTTTTCCAAATTCCATTGGAATCTCTTCCAAATTCCATTGGAATCTCTTCCTTTTCCAAATTCCATTGGAATCTCTTCCAAATTCTATTGGAATCTCTTCCAAATTCCATTGGAATCTCTTCCAAATTCTATTGGAATCTCTTCCAAATTCTATTGGAATCTCTTCCAAATTCCATTGGAATCTCTTCCAAATTCCATTGGAATCTCTTCCAAATTCTATTGGAATCTCTTCCAAATTCCATTGGAATCTCATGATGTGAAAAAATGCTATTTGTTGCTGCCTATGTAGAGCATTTCAAATCAGTAAATTATGAAGTTCCTTTTGAGTTAGGATGCTGCCGATAAAGAAAGTAGACAGCAAGACATCTCTTCAGGGATTGCAACAGAGCCCATAATGCGTTTCTATGGGCTCAGTGAAAATAGGTGTGTTCGACTTTGAATGTGTCCGTCCGCTCTTTAATCGCTCTTGCTGTACTTTGCTGTAGCTTCAAGTAAAACATAAAAACTGATAAATAATCGCTGAAAATGCACCGGTTTTCTCAGCATTTTGTGCGTTACTCATTTTTATGCTTATTAAAGTGACTTCTTGTTAGCTTTGCAACAAGTTTGGCAAGTGACCTGCAATCCCACAGTGCACTGCAACAGGCTTAGTGAAGAAGAAGAAAAGCAAGATGTGGAATAAAGTGAGTCAGTTGCATAATTTTTTTTCCTCAATTCTACAAACAATACCCCATAATGACAATGTGAAAGACGTTTGTTTGAAATCTTTGCAAATGTATTAAAAATAATAAACGAAAAAAATCACATGTACATAAGTATTCGCAGCCTTGAGCTCAGGTGAATCCTGTTTCCACTGATCATCCCTGGCTGAATCCGAGATCGCCCCCCCATATCCTTAAATAGGGCACTATTCGAGGGGACAGCCATTTGTAGTGGTGTCCGAAACCATAGTGGACGCTATTGAGTGCAATCATTCAATCCCACATTTCACCGCAATAACGAGTGTACAGCCGATGTACACACAACAGCTGTCTGACTCGTTTTCATTCACTCCTTCAAGTGAACTGTATTAGTGGACTAACGGATTGAAGGTTTGGGGGGGCGATTATTATTATTATTATTTTTTTATGAACAGGAACAGTTCATATACAATGTTTTAATCAAAGTCTTTTACAGACATAAAATACATTTAGTAAATGTTTTAGGACGTGACGGGAGCCAATATTATCCGTCAGCCAATGGGAATCTGTGGGAAGAAAACTGCTATCAGTAGGAAAACTGTTCCAGTTAATTAAATCACAATCTTATTAGGGCCGGGACTCGATTAAAAAAATTAATCTAATTAATTAGAGGCTTTGTAATTAATTAATCGAAATTAATCGAATTTTAATTGCATATAAATATTTGACCTGAGAACAGTGAGAAGTAATTTTTTTCACATGGATTTTTAGTATACCATTGAATAATGACCGAATACATAAGCTTAATCAACAAAATATTGTTTATTTATTTCAGTCCAGCAGACCAGTGCAATGTTTGCCATTAAGTGTAGCAATAGCATATTTACATGTAACTTGTAATTTAGATATTTACTTGTAACTTTACTCAGAGTCGGGTCACGCTAACTCCTGTGTTTTGCGTTGAGGTGATATTTGAGGCTCGATGTGCTGCGGTGATACGCAAATTCCTTTATTGCATAGCTTGCACACAACCATGCTCTTGTCGACGCTTCCATCCTTTCGTTTTTTAAAACAAAATTTCCCATCCATGGGGTCAAGCAAAGCGGTCTCGTCAGCTTCTTCGTTCATGTTCACTGTGGTTTGTTGTTGTCAAGAACGCTAGTTGGTGCTCCAGTATAATCGGTCCGTCAAAACTCATTCATTGAAAAACGTTCCGCGGTGCAAAAATAAGTGTGGTTAAAATTGTTATTTATTTTTTGCGTAATTAATCTTAATTAACGCGTTAAAGTCCCGTAATTAATTAATCTTAATTAACGCATTAAAGTCCCGGCCCTAAATCTTATATATTCATTTTTGAAATGTTACATTAAAAAACAGCTTTACCTTGTGCCATCTCCTCTGTCAGACATTTAAGTTTCAACCCGTCGCGCATTCGTTTGGCGGGAACTGAAACTTCCTGGTGGCGCCGGCGCATCGTTCGGCTAGCGTTCCCAGCCGACGTTATTTGTGACTTACATGAAAACAAAAAAGGTCAAATGTGAGACTACTGACATTTTCCTCTTTGCACAGTAATAATTTGATAGGAATACAATGTAATACAAACCTTAAAGCTAAAAGAGAAACCCTTGACCCTTGAACATTTTACACATGCATATTGGCGCAGAAGCGCAAAGGATCGTAGCGTCAGGGGTTACTCTTTTAGCGCAAGTCATGTACCGCTGACCACCGGAAGTTAGTTATTTTAGTCTATAAAGTTTTAAATATGGATATTTTCCTTACACAAACGCGCCACTCTGCTTTAGAAGGCCTTTATTAACCCTTTAACTGTCAACCCCCTTTTTGAGAATACACATGAAAATGCAATCCAAACTTTAAGGGCTGTAATTCAAAAATGCTTTGGAATATAGATCAGTTTGGTCTCATTTTAAAGACGACACTCTGCAGATTATTGCTGAAGTGAAATCAATTCAAAATTTGAAAGTATGAAAGAGTTATGGAAGTTTAAATTTACTGTAAATGAAAAATACTGTACTAAATATTTTTTATTTCATATAAAATATATATTTTACAAAAAAGAATTTACTATAAAATCAAAGCCATATGTCTTATCAATTTGTGTTCCAAATTTGAAGTTGATATCAGTCACAATTGGAAAAGATTTTGATTATAAAGTAGTTAAAATAATTGTTGTAATATGAAACATGACACCGCCCACTAGGGGAGGAGCCCGCTAGATTAATTTAGAGTAACGTTTCCATGGTAACACAATGTCCGATTTCAAAACGGTTTTCACAGGATGAATTTTGAGTTTGTAAGCTTTCAAATGATGCCTAATTTATGATAATTACTTAAATATATGATACGAAAAAAGGCGATCAAAAAAAGAGCTCCAGGCGTCCCACCTGTGGGATGGTGACAGTTAAAGGTCCCGTTCTTCGTGATCCCACTGTTCAAACTTTAGTTAGTGTGTAATGTTGCTGTTAGAGCATAAATAATACCTGTAAAATTATAAAGCTCAAAGTTCAATGCCAAGCGAGATATTTTATTTAACAGAAGTTCCCTTTCAAAGCCTACATTGAACGGCCGGCTTGGACTACATCCTGGTACTTCCTTCATAAATGACGTCAGTAGAACAGTAGAACAGACCAACCTCCGCCTACAAGAATACGCGCAAAAAGGGGGCGTGGTCTTGTTGCTGTCCCACGTGGAGAAGAGGACGGTCGCGTGGAGAAAAGGAAGTGCTGCGTTTGAGTGTGTTTGTCGCCATGTCGTGGAGACGCTGTTATTTTCATCCCGGAGTCAAATCACCTTTGTTTGGCTTTCCCAGGGACGCTGTAGAGATCATTAAGCGCATACATCTCCCGTTAAGAGGCGTGACCTTTCCACGTGCGCTAAGCTGCTGTCGAATCACAACACAGGAACCGCTGGCACAATCAGAACTCGTTACGTATTTCTGAAGGAGGGACTTCATAGAATAAAGGAAGTCATCAGCCGTTTTTAGGACAGTGAAAACAGTGGTACACAGATAAGTAAATTGTGTGAAAAATACTGTTTTTTTTTTTTTACACACGAAACATGAACACATGTTATATTGCACACTGTAAACACAATCAAAGCTTCAAAAAACACGAAGAACGGGACCTTTAAGAGGTTTAACCCCGGTTTAATTTCTCACGATTTACAAATAGTTGGAAACATTTGGGATATTGTAAGTACTCAACTTAACAAAATATATAACACTGGCCTAGTGGTTTTGGGGTATTTTACTGAAAAAAATTACATAGTGCA
The DNA here is from genome assembly GCA_023566225.1 of Romanogobio albipinnatus. NCBI lineage: Eukaryota > Metazoa > Chordata > Actinopteri > Cypriniformes > Gobionidae > Romanogobio > Romanogobio albipinnatus. The sequence goes on along the minus strand of CM042245.1, from coordinate 54,024,686 downwards.
CCTTTAATATGCTGATTAAAACTATTGAAATCAGCTGTGAGTCAAGTCTCCATGTGCGGAGCACTGTTTATGTTGTGCAGAGTTGCTGTCCATGGCATGTATAGCGGACTAAATCAGACGCTTTTGAGCTTTTATTCCTGTTAGGATGTTGCCTTAGAAGGTGTAGCTGCCGGTCTGTGTAGCTTGCTTGTTTTTTGGAACAGATCCACACACACCTTTTTTTTGTGTGCTTGACCTACATAAGTACTTGCATGCCGGGAGCGAGTGTGATTGTGGAACGTCCCTCCGCTCGTGCGAAAGGACTTCCTGCTCCTGCTGTTGAACAGGGACTAGGACACACCTGTAGACGTGATGCACACACATAAAACACCCACAGACACACATCTCAGAACCGAGCCTCCGAGCAGATTTCCTCTGAAAGACATTAGTGGCTCTGATGTGCTTTCACCCTTCATGTGACATTCATCGTTTTCCCGCCACAGGGATGTCGTCCAGACCCCTCATAAGTGCGTGAACTACTCGCAATACATTAGTCGGATAATAACAGACTAGCTGTCAGCGAGTGTGTGTGTGTGTGTGTGTGGCTGTCGGAGATAATATAATATTTGAGTGGCGGTGAATCACAGCGTTGACACGTCGTCTCACCGGCTCGCAAATAAAGCCGTGACAAGACTTGATTCTGGTCTAAAATCACCATGACACTTCATCTGTATTCATAACTTCAGACTGCTTTATGTTCACTAGTGTACTATGTATGTGAACAGTACATTCTTTGAATGTGTACTATATGTGATGCATTATGCAACAGTAATAAGCTACGTTGACGTCAAATGACTTCATTATGCAAATTTCAGGATGCAGATTTTCTGAATGCATGGATGCAAACACTAAATGATACTGCCTGTATCCCACAATGCAATGCACTAAATCTAACCTTAAGTAGTAAATTATTTTGAACTTCTTCAAACTGAAAACCTTAACTACCACATCAAACTTTCTGGTCAGGCTTTCTCAGGTATTCACATTGAGTATTTTGTTGTCCATTTCACAAAGGAATAAAGCTGTTTTTCCCTTCCCTCCATATTTGACTGTGTCATGCGCAGCATCATATACATGCTCTTTCTCAATCTGTCTACTTATACTATGCCCCGCCTAAAAGTATGTCCTCTTTTTGTGAAGAAAAAGAAGAGTAGGCAGGTTTTGGGAGATTGAAATTGCGCTCTGTCTCATAGGTGCTTGCATTCTGTCACTTTAAACCGGCCTGTCAATCATCTTGTTATAATTAACATGCTCATATATACACTCCACATTTAATTTAATAAAATTCCTCAAAAAAAAATCCTCATTTAGGTGGCTAAGTGTGTTTGTATGTGTGCATGTGTATGTATGTGTGCATGAGTATGTGTGTGTGCACGCAAAACTTTAAGCCTATGGAGAGTCCCCATAAACCACATATTCAAGTGCGTGTTTATGTGCGTGCGTGTGTGTGTGTGTGTGTGTGCGCAAACCATTATGCCTATAGAGTCCCCATAAACCACATATTAAAGTGTGTGTGCGTGTGTGCATGTGCATGCGTGTGCAAACCATTATGCCTATAGAGTCCCCGTAAACTACATATTCAAGTGTGTGTGTGCACGTGCGTGCGTGTGCTTATGCATGCAAATGCATATGTGCATGTGCGTGTGCAAACCATCACGCCTATAGAGTCCCCATAAACCACATATTAAAGTGTGTGTGTGTGTGTGTGCGTGTGTGCATGTGCGTGCGAGTGCTTGTGCAAACCATCACGCCTATAGAGTCCCCGTAAACTACATATTCAAGTGTGTGTGTGCACGTGCGTGTGTGTGCGTGTGCTTATGCATGCATATGTGCATGTGCGTGTGCAAACCATCACGCCTATAGAGTCCCCATAAACCACATATTAAAGTGTGTGTGTGCATGTGTGTGCGTGTGCAAACCATCACGCCTATAGAGTCCCCATAAACCACATATTCAAGTATGTATGTGTGTGCGTGTGCAAACCATCACGCCTAGAGTCCCCATAAACCACATATTAAAGTGTGCGTGTGTGCTTGCGTGTGCGTGTGCAAACCATTACGCCTATAGAGTCCCGTAAACCACATATTCAAGTATGTATGTGTGTGCGTGTGCAAACCATCACGCCTATAGAGTCCCCATAAACCACATATTAAAGTGTGCGTGTGTGCATGTGCGTGCGTGTGCGTGTGCAAACCATTACGCCTATAGAGTCCCCGTAAACCACATATTCAAGTATGTATGTGTGTGCGTGTGCAAACCATCACGCCTATAGAGTCCCCATAAACCACATATTAAAGTGTGCGTGTGTGCATGTGCGTGCGTGTGCGTGTGCAAACCATTACGCCTATAGAGTCCCCGTAAACCACATATTCAAGTATGTATGTGTGTGCATGTGTGTGTGCGTGTGCAAACCATCACGCCTATAGAGTCCCCATAAACCACATATTAAAGTGTGCGTGTGTGCATGTGCGTGCGTGTGCAAACCATTACGCCTATAGAGTCCCCGTAAACCACATATTCAAGTATGTATGTGTGTGCATGTGTGTGTGCGTGTGCAAACCATCACGCCTATAGAGTCCCCATAAACCACATATTAAAGTGTGCGTGTGTGCATGTGCGTGCGTGTGCAAACCATTACGCCTATAGAGTCCCCGTAAACCACATATTCAAGTATGTATGTGTGTGCGTGTGCAAACCATCACGCCTATAGAGTCCCCATAAACCACATATTAAAGTGTGCGTGTGTGCATGTGCGTGCGTGTGCGTGTGCAAACCATTACGCCTATAGAGTCCCCGTAAACCACATATTCAAGTATATGTGTGTGTGCAAACCATCACGCCTATAGAGTCCCCATAAACCACATATTAAAGTGTGCGTGTGTGCATGTGCGTGCGTGTGCAAACCATTATGCCTATAGAGTCCCCGTAAACTACATATTCAAGTGTGTGTGTGCACGTGCGTGTGTGTGCGTGTGCTTATGCATGCATATGCATATGTGCATGTGCGTGTGCAAACCATCACGCCTATAGAGTCCCCATAAACCACATATTAAAGTGTGTGTGTGCACGTGCGTGTGTGTGCGTGTGCTTATGCATGCATATGCATATGTGCATGTGCGTGTGCAAACCATCACGCCTATAGAGTCCCCATAAACCACATATTAAAGTGTGTGTGTGCATGTGCGTGCGTGTGCAAACCATCACGCCTATAGAGTCCCCATAAACCACATATTATAGTGTGCGTGTGTGCATGTGCGTGCGTGTGCAAACCATTACGCCTATAGAGTCCCCGTAAACCACATATTAAAGTGTGTGTGTGCATGTGTGTGCGTGTGCAAACCATTACGCCTATAGAGTCCCCGTAAACCACATATTCCAGTGTGTGTGCGTGTGCGTGTGCAAACCGTTACGCCTATAGAGTCCCCATAAACCACATATTAAAGTGTGCGTGTGTGCATGTGCGTGCGTGTGCAAACCATTACGCCTATAGAGTCCCCGTAAACCACATATTCAAGTATGTATGTGTGTGTGTGTGCAAACCATTACGCCTATGGAGAGTCCCGGTTAACCACATATTCAAGTGCGTGCGTGCGTGCGTGCGCGCGTGCGTGCGTGCGTGCGTGCGTGTGTGTGTGTGTGTGTGTGCACGCAAACCATTATGCTTATAGAGAGTCCCCGTAAACCACATAATGATGTTTTATTAACAAAGTTCGGGAAGAGCACGTTCAAATGATCTATCCAAAGTCATCAGCAATTACCACATCTATCCTATTAACATGAGAGGAAGCCCATATATATATACACACACACACACACACACACACACACACACACACACACACACACACACACACACAGACACAGACACACAGACACACAGACACACAGACACACAGACACACAGACACACAGACACACAGACACACAGACACACAGACACACAGACACACAGACACACAGACACACAGACACACAGACACACAGACACACAGACACACAGACACACAGACACACAGACACACAGACACACACACACACACACACACACACACACACACACACAGACACACAGACAGACAGACGATTCACTGACATCCCTCAACAGTTTTCAGCATCCCTCCACCACCCCGACTCCTCAATCTTGGCTTGTTCCTACCACAGCCAGAAATATTGGGGGAGTACTCTGGGCTCGGGCCAAATACCGAGCTTGGACCTCTCCATGGACAGCACGCCAAATACACATAACATTTATTCTATCTGACTTATTTGTAAGTGTGAATTCAAATATGTGTGTGTGAGATTTAGATGGGGTGTGTTCTGATACTCACACTCAGAGGAGTCTGACACACCAGGGTCTCGTTGTCGTGGAGCTTCTCCTGACACTGTTGCCTGGGCGACAGTGCCGTGTCTGCCATATGTTAAGAGCTGGGGGTCCTGAGAGAATCATCCACAGGTGACCTTCAGCCACGGCCAAACACACGCACACGGATTCATGCCAACAGCTACGTCTACAGCTTCACTCGCAAATCAATCACCATATTTAAGCAGCTTAGGATAAAAAGCAGAACTTTCTTTTATTAGCATCAGAACCTGTCACATAGACAGCACTATATATGGCACTACACACACACACACACACACTTTGGGGAGTGCAGGGAGAGTGCACGTTTGATCCATTTTCCACAGACTTAAATCAGGAGGAGTGTAAAGCCTCTATATCACCATAGAAAGCACCTCCAACGTCAATACAGATACCAGCCTCTCTTCAAAAGAGCTCAACTCCTTCAAATAGATTTTTCTGTCATGCGGGACGTATCCGAAATAGTCCTAATCCATCCAACGCAACTGTCAAATGGTGTCTTTTATACACTAAATACTTGCTCCTGGGCAACTGCTTTTTTACTTATTGGGCTGCATTTTTTAAACTTGGTGAGCTGTGTTGCTGTCTACTGTCTATATAGGCAGCTGCCTTCTAAGGAAACATCCTATCTGAAATGAACCCTCGTAAGAGGTTGATTTAATGTGCTGCTCATGGAGACTTTTTAATCGTCCACGCTCAAAAATCGTGATATCGCACACCCCTAATTGAGGTGTTTTGCAACTTCAGCAAACGTCTGCCTTACCTTTGAGAGACAACTGATGTGTGATCACTGAAGCAGCTCCAGTTAGAAAGTGCTTTCTGTGTGAGAGTGCAAAACGTTCAGTGCCTTCAGCCTTCCGCGTTGATAGGCCAACAGACGCGGCTGAGCAGAATTCTCGCAGGATTGTGTGATATAAAGTCAGGATTGTGAGATATAAAGTCAGGATTGTGAGATATAAAGTCAGGATTGTTTGATATAAAGTCAGGATTGTGTGATAGATAAAGTCAGGATTGTGTGATATAAAGTCAGGATTGTGAGAGATAAAGTCAGGATTGTGAGAGATAAAGTCAGGATTGTGTGATATAAAGTCAGGATTGTGTGATATAAAGTCAGGATTGTGTGATATATAGTCAGGATTGTGTGATATAAAGTCAGGATTGTGTGATATATAGTCAGGATTGTGTGATATAAAGTCAGGATTGTGAGATATAAAGTCAGGATTGTGTGATATATAGTCAGGATTGTGTGATATAAAGTCAGGATTGTGTGATATATAGTCAGGATTGTGTGATATAAAGTCAGGATTGTGTGATATATAGTCAGGATTGTGTGATATAAAGTCAGGATTGTGTGATATATAGTCAGGATTGTGTGATATAAAGTCAGGATTGTGAGATATAAAGTCAGGATTGTGTGATATATAGTCAGGATTGTGTGATATAAAGTCAGGATTGTGTGATATATAGTCAGGATTGTGTGATATAAAGTCAAGATTGTGTGATATATAGTCAGGATTGTGTGATATAAAGTCAGGATTGTGTGATATAGTCAGGATTGTGTGATATATAGTCAGGATTGTGAGATATATAGTCAGGATTGTGTGATATATAGTCAGGATTGTGTGATATATAGTCAGGATTGTGTGATATAAAGTCAAGATTGTGTGATATATAGTCAGGATTGTGTGATATAAAGTCAGGATTGTGTGATATATAGTCAGGATTGTGTGATATATAGTCAGGATTGTGAGATATAAAGTCAGGATTGTGAGATATAAAGTCAGGATTGTGAGATATAAAGTCAGGATTGTGAGATATAAAGTCAGGATTGTGAGATATAAAGTCAGGATTGTGTGATAGATAAAGTCAGGATTGTGTGATATAAAGTCAGGATTGTGAGAGATAAAGTCAGGATTGTGAGAGATAAAGTCAGGATTGTGAGAGATAAAGTCAGGATTGTGTGATATATATAGTCAGGATTGTGTGATATAAAGTCAGGATTGTGTGATATATAGTCAGGATTGTGAGATATATATAGTCAGGATTGTGTGATATAAAGTCAGGATTGTGTGATATATAGTCAGGATTGTGTGATATATAGTCAGGATTGTGTGATATAAAGTCAGGATTGTGTGATATAAAGTCAGGATTGTGTGATATAAAGTCAGGATTGTGTGATATAAAGTCAGGATTGTGAGAGATAAAGTCAGGATTGTGTGATATAAAGTCAGGATTGTGTGATATATATAGTCAGGATTGTGTGATATATAGTCAGGATTGTGTGATATAAAGTCAGGATTGTGTGATATATATAGTCAGGATTGTGTGATATAAAGTCAGGATTGTGTGATATAAAGTCAGGATTGTGTGATATATAGTCAGGATTGTGTGATATATAGTCAGGATTGTGTGATATAAAGTCAGGATTGTGTGATATATATAGTCAGGATTGTGTGATATAAAGTCAGGATTGTGTGATATATAGTCAGGATTGTGAGATATATATAGTCAGGATTGTGTGATATAAAGTCAGGATTGTGTGATATATAGTCAGGATTGTGTGATATATAGTCAGGATTGTGTGATATAAAGTCAGGATTGTGTGATATAAAGTCAGGATTGTGTGATATAAAGTCAGGATTGTGAGAGATAAAGTCAGGATTGTGTGATATAAAGTCAGGATTGTGTGATATATATAGTCAGGATTGTGTGATATATAGTCAGGATTGTGTGATATAAAGTCAGGATTGTGTGATATATATAGTCAGGATTGTGTGATATAAAGTCAGGATTGTGTGATATAAAGTCAGGATTGTGTGATATATAGTCAGGATTGTGTGATATATAGTCAGGATTGTGTGATATAAAGTCAGGATTGTGTGATATATATAGTCAGGATTGTGTGATATAAAGTCAGGATTGTGTGATATATAGTCAGGATTGTGTGATATATATAGTCAGGATTGTGTGATATATAGTCAGGATTGTGAGATATATATAGTCAGGATTGTGTGATATAAAGTCAGGATTGTGTGATATATATAGTCAGGATTGTGTGATATATATAGTCAGGATTGTGTGATATAAAGTCAGGATTGTGTGATATAAAGTCAGGATTGTGTGATATATATTCAGGATTGTGTGATATAAAGTCAGGATTGTGTGATATATAGTCAGGATTGTGAGATATATATAGTCAGGATTGTGTGATATAAAGTCAGGATTGTGTGATATAAAGTCAGGATTGTGTGATATATAGTCAGGATTGTGTGATATAAAGTCAGGATTGTGATATATAGTCAGGATTGTGTGATATATAGTCAGGATTGTGAGATATATATAGTCAGGATTGTGTGATATATAGTCAGGATTGTGAGATATATATAGTCAGGATTGTGTGATATATAGTCAGGATTGTGAGATATACAGTCAGGATTGTGAGATATACAGTCAGGATTGTGAGATATAAAGTCAGGATTGTGAGATATACAGTCAGGATTGTGATATATAGTCAGGATTGTGATATATAGTCAGGATTGTGATATAAAGTCAGGATTGTGAGATATAAAGTCAGGATTGTGTGATATAAAGTCAGGATTGTGTGATATATAGTCAGGATTGTGTGATATATAGTCAGGATTGTGTGATATAAAGTCAGGATTGTGATATATAGTCAGGATTGTGTGATATATAGTCAGGATTGTGAGATATATAGTCAGGATTGTGTGATATATAGTCAGGATTGTGAGATATATAGTCAGGATTGTGTGATATATAGTCAGGATTGTGTGATATATAGTCAGGATTGTGAGATATAAAGTCAGGATTGTGAGATATAAAGTCAGGATTGTGAGATATACAGTCAGGATTGTGATATACAGTCAGGATTGTGATATATAGTCAGGATTGTGATATATAGTCAGGATTGTGATATAAAGTCAGGATTGTGAGATATAAAGTCAGGATTGTGAGAGATAAAGTCAGGATTGTGTGATATAAAGTCAGGATTGTGATATAAAGTCAGGATTGTGAGATATAAAGTCAGGATTGTGTGATATATAGTCAGGATTGTGATATAAAGTCAGGATTGTGAGATATAAAGTCAGGATTGTGAGATATAAAGTCAGGATTGTGAGATATATAGTCAGGATTGTGTGATATATAGTCAGGATTGCAACAATATATTATGCAATTCTGATTTATAACTCGCAATTCGGAGAAAAAAAGTCGCACTTACCTTTTGTTTTATTCTGTGGCAGAAACAAGCTTCCACACAAATCGTAATTGACAAGATCAGATTCCATGTGGTTTGTGCCGTTCACACTGTCATGAGATAAACAAATCTGATTTGGGCCATAACGTAGCCTATAAGTGTACACATGAAAGTGTAGCTGAGCTTTAGGCTGCTTGCTCTGCTAATGAAGTCACAGGGTACAAAGCGAGGCTAGTGCGGATGTGAAACCCCACACTGATCACTGCCAGCTGCGCTCACTGCCAAACCCCACATTAGCCACAGCAGCAGCAGCGGCTCAGGGGAGACTTCTGAAGCCTGCGCTGGGTGACAAGATCATTAGATACTGCTTACAAGTGTACCGCACGTGCAGTAGACAAACAAAGACACTATTATAGTGCGTTTGGAGGTTGTTTTCATTGTCTCATCCCATAATGCCTTGGTCCTGATCATTTCTGCTGGCTTTGCGTGATTATAGCCCTCCAGGCGAGTTAAAGCCTCATTAGGACGCTAAAACAAAGCAAGAGTAAAAGCGTGAGACAGGCCCCTTTGAGACGTTATCCAGAGGGGACAGGTTGTCCCGCACTGACATCTTTCCACATTCGCCATGGCCGGCTGCTGCCTTTAGCGATACTTTGACTGGAGTCTTTTCAGTTCTGTGCTGATCTGTTGTTCATCACAGGCTCGCCGTGAATACAAGGTTGCGATACGAGCGCATAACTGAGTTTAATATGGAGTTACGCGAGTGTGTTATGTTTGTGCTTGAGCGACGGCACGCAGGGGTCTGTTATGTGTGCTTTCTGAATAATTGTGTGGACATTTAAGGTGATGTGTTGACAGACGGGGCTGGAGCGCTGTTGTGTGGGCTGAACGCAGCTGCTATAAGGCCTGACTCACTCATTTGACGGCTTTTATTGACATTAAATATTACACGCCGATGACCGGCCAAGATACTGGAAGAGTGTTTTGCTTTGTGGTGCCTCACATTATCATGACAACGGTGGTGGAGAGAAACTCACTAAAAGTGCAATGCTATTTATGTCACGTTGTATGCTGTTGGACCACAGACGAGCAATAAATCTGAGTTATACTGTAAATAAATGGGCCTTCCCAAAAAAGTTGCACCTCTCCCTCATATGAAGCTTTGGGCTGTCCAAATGAACCGGTTCACAAGAATGAGTCTGTTCCTTTGGGTGGTTCATGAATCAATTCAAAACGACTCTGATTCATTTAGTCCCAATTTTTTTGCAATAATATAGAAAATAATTAGTATTTATGTCCGTAATTGGCCCCACTTTATATTAGGTGGCCTTAACTACTATGTACTTACATCAAAAAATAAGTACAATGTACTTACTGTGTTCAAATTGTATTGCAAAACACCTTTGCTGATATTGAGGTGGGAAACGGGTAGGGTTAGGGACAGGTGTGGTGGTATGGGTAAGTTTAAGGGTAGGGTTAGGGACAGGTGTGGTGGTTTGGGTAAGTTTAAGGGTAGGGTTAGGGACAGGTGTGGTGGTTTGGGTAAGTTTAAGGGTAGGGTTAGGGACAGGTGTGGTGGTTTGGGTAAGTTTAAGGGTAGGGTTAGGGACCGGTGTGGTGGTATGGGTAAGTTTAAGGGTAGGGTTAGGGACAGGTGTGGTGGTATGGGTAAGTTTAAGGGTAGGGTTAGGGACAGGAGTGGTGGTATGGGTCAGTTTAAGGGTAGGGTTAGGGACAGGTGTGGTGGTTTGGGTAAGTTTAAGGGTAGGGTTAGGGACAGGTGTGGTGGTATGGGTAAGCTTAAGGGTAGGGTTAGGGACAGGAGTGGTGGTATGGGTCAGTTTAAGGGTAGGGTTAGGGACAGGTGTGGTGGTATGGGTAAGTTTAAGGGTAGGGTTAGGGACAGGAGTGGTGGTTTGGGTAAGTTTAAGGGTAGGGTTAGGGACAGGTGTGGTGGTTTGGGTAAGTTTAAGGGTAGGGTTAGGGACAGGTGTGGTGGTATTGGTAAGCTTAAGGGAAGGGTTAGGGACAGGAGTGGTGGTATGGGTCAGTTTAAGGGTAGGGTTAGGGACAGGTGTGGTGGTATGGGTAAGTTTAAGGGTAGGGTTAGGGACAGGTGTGGTGGTATGGGTAAGTTTAAGGGTAGGGTTAGGGACAGGTGTGGTGGTTTGGGTAAGTTTAAGGGTAGGGTTAGGGACCGGTGTGGTGGTATGGGTAAGTTTAAGGGTAGGGTTAGGGACAGGTGTGGTGGTATGGGTAAGTTTAAGGGTAGGGTTAGGGACAGGTGTGGTGGTGTGGGTAAGTTTAAGGGTAGGGTTAGGGACAGGTGTGGTGGTGTGGGTAAGTTTAAGGGTAGGGTTAGGGACCGGTGTGGTGGTTTGGGTAAGTTTAAGGGTAGGGTTAGGGACCGGTGTGGTGGTGTGGGTAAGTTTAAGGGTAGGGTTAGGGACCGGTGTGGTGGTTTGGGTAAGTTTAAGGGTAGGGTTAGGGACCGGTGTGGTGGTGTGGGTAAGTTTAAGGGTAGGGTTAGGGACCGGTGTGGTGGTATGGGTAAGTTTAAGGGTAGGGTTAGGGACCTGTGTGGTGGTTTGGGTAAGTTTAAGGGTAGGGTTAGGGACCGGTGTGGTGGTTTGGGTAAGTTTAAGGGTAGGGTTAGGGACAGGTGTGGTGGTGTGGGTAAGTTTAAGGGTAGGGTTAGGGACAGGTGTGGTGGTATGGGTCAGTTTAAGGGTAGGGTTAGGGACAGGTGTGGTGGTGTGGGTAAGTTTAAGGGTAGGGTTAGGGACCGGTGTGGTGGTGTGGGTAAGTTTAAGGGTAGGGTTAGGGACAGGAGTGGTGGTGTGGGTAAGTTTAAGGGTAGGGTTAGGGACAGGTATGTTAGTTTGGGTAAGTTTAAGGGTAGGGTTAGGGACAGGTGTGGTGGTTTGGGTAAGTTTAAGGGTAGGGTTTGGTGTAAGGGTAGTGTCAACTGTGTAATTACAAATGTAACTACAGAAATGAATTACAGATGTAATTACATGCAGGTATTTTTTAAAATGTAAGTACAATGTAAAAACATGTATGTACACAATAAGTGCATTGTATCACATGATTAATTAAAATGTTAGTACATAGTAGATAAGGCCACCTAATATAAAGTGGGTCCCAGTAATTTTGTGGAAAAAAATCACTATTGTTTTTGTCAAATAAATACGGTTTTGTGTGTGTCTGTCTGTCTGTCTGTCTGTCTGTCTGTCTGTCTGTCTGTCTGTCTGTCTGTCTGTGTGTGTCTGTGTACTGTATACATATGAATATTTAAAATATTTGTATATAAAAAAATATATTTTTTAAACATATGATTATAATTTATTACTTTAAATTTTAAAATATATTATAATTTTTTGTAAAAAATTTATATTTTGTAAAAATAAATTCACCAATTGTTTTTGTCAAATAAATACTGTCCTGATTCCAAAAAATAAATACATATATATATATATATATACAAAAATAATAAAATATATATGTGTGTATATATAAATGTATTCAATTTATTTTTATAAAATTAATATTTAAAAAAATATATTGTATATTATTTTGTACATAAAAAATAAACAAACCTACAACCTCATACATATATAAATGTTGTTAAAACAAAATTAAATGATGTTATACATGTAAATATTTAATTTAATTGTATAAAAACAATTTTGTGTGGGTACATATAAATGTATTCAATTTATTTTATATAAACAATTATATGTATATTTAAAAAAACAAATATATGATTATATTATAATATTATATATACAATTATTATTTGTATTATATTATTTTGTACATAAAAAATAAACAAACTTATAACCTCATGCACATATAAATATTATAAATATGGAATATTTTAATTATGTTAAATATTTTTAAACAAAATCTGATATATAGCCTAATTGATGAGTTATACAAGTTATAAGTTAAATTCTTTGGCTATATTTTGTATGAAAACATATTGGCCATCCCAAATAGTTCGTTTCCCCAACACTGCTTGGCAAAGCTTTCATAGAAATATGTATCGCTTTCCCTTCACTGTGTCCATGAAAACAGCATTTTTAAGGCTCAACAAATAAAAACAAGGACAACTGGACATTGAATAACAGTATAAAGACCGAGAGCTTGCAGCCTACAAATAGTTGCTAATGGATGTCAGCGCCATTCAAGCTAAACAAGAGCTGACCTCGTGAATACAGTCGGGTTGTTTGAAACTGCACTCACTTCTCCGCCTCTCTCTTTCTCTTCCCAGTTCATTGCGTTCGCCTCCTTGTTCTTCATCCTGGTTTCCATCACAACCTTCTGCCTGGAGACCCACGAGGCCTTCAACACGATCATCAACAAGACGGACGTGTTTCGCAACGACAGTCAGCAGTACGAGATCGAGACGGATCCGGCGCTCACCTACGTGGAGGGAGTTTGCGTTCTGTGGTTCACCTTCGAGTTCCTGGTGCGCGTGACGTTCAGTCCGGATAAGCTCGAGTTCGTCAAGAGCGTCCTCAACATCATAGACTTCGTGGCCATTTTGCCGTTTTACTTGGAGGTCGGATTGAGCGGACTTTCCTCCAAAGCGGCCAAAGATGTTTTGGGCTTCTTGCGGGTGGTACGGTTTGTGCGCATCTTGCGGATCTTCAAGTTGACGCGCCACTTTGTGGGCCTTCGCGTACTGGGACACACACTCCGCGCGAGCACAAACGAGTTCCTACTCCTCATCATCTTCCTGGCGTTGGGCGTGCTCATCTTCGCCACCATGATCTACTACGCCGAGCGGATTGGCGCCAAGCCGAACGACCCTACGGCCAGCCACCACACTATGTTCAAGAACATCCCCATTGGCTTTTGGTGGGCTGTGGTCACGATGACCACTTTGGGGTACGGAGACATGTACCCTCAAACGTGGTCCGGCATGGTTGTGGGCGCGCTGTGCGCCCTCGCCGGCGTGCTTACGATAGCTATGCCGGTGCCCGTCATCGTCAATAACTTTGGCATGTACTACTCGCTAGCCATGGCCAAACAGAAGCTCCCGAAGAAGAGAAAGAAACACATCCCTCAGGTTGTGCAGACTGGCTCGCCGTCTTACTGCAAAACGGATCTGAGTACAGCATGTAACAGCACGCAGGGAGAGCTGTGCCTCGGACAGAGCAGAGGACTAGAGCGCCACCGCTCAGGTGAGACACATGCCGTCATTTAATGAAATCAATTAATTTAGTGTGAATATGTTAGCCTTACTATAAGCTAGTGTGCTCCAAAACTATGACGATTTAAGCAATCGAAACTTAGTCTCTCACTTTTTGCCAGTGTGGGATCAATGATTATTGACATCAGTCTGCACATCTCATCACATTTTCTGTCCAATCAAATGCTCTCTCGAATCTGAAGTCATTTGTTCACACATTTACTGTTTTCTACATAGTGAATGGCACATAGTGTGCTATATAGGGGAATGGGAACGATTCAGACAGTGTAAATATGCTTTCCATTGGGGTGAATGAAGTCTGGTTTCACGTTATGCCGAGTTCACATTGCCCGATTTTAGCCCCGATTTGGACTCTGCAACAGGTTTTGCAAAATCTTGTGCACGCGAGTGACAATCACGCAGTGTGAATGAGCAAAGGCATGATCTGAGAGAATCACAGAGAGCCGTCGACGCCCGTGAGATATTTGGCGTGCTAAATATCTGGACCTGTCGACGATTCAAACTCCTGCTGTGTGAAATGTGTTTTGACTGAAAATAACATCGGCGATGACCGACAGCCAATGAGAGAGCGAGATACAGGGCAGCGGGAGGTCAGGGAGGAGTTTTAGACCAGAATATTAGTATTTTAATAGATATGTTTACAATTCTATCAAACAGAAACAAAGCACACACATTTGCTTGATCAGCCGCAACATTAGCACATTGCAATATTATTTATTTACCTCCAACTCTCTTTGCAGAACACAATCATTGCTCCCTGTGTCTCCTCTGCCATAATCTTTTTTGATTTTTCTCCCTTTTACTGCAAATCAGCGTACAGACCATTTGGATCATAAGCTTTCTGCAGTTTACATTTTTAATATCAATTCCAGTCTCGCGTGAGAACTCCAGTTTGAAGCACGTGTGATCTTGCGCTGTTTACGTGTCACTTCTCTCGTGTGTTTGCTTGTTAAACGTAGTTTGCGAACGGGACAGAGTTTTCAGCGATTCTTCCTCTTGTACAGTCATGCAGTGTGAACCCCCCCCCCATCACCGATCTATTGTGCAGTGTGAACACAGCAGTGATCCGACGAGTTCGAAAATTGCGCAGTCTGAACTCGGCATTAGAGTCACGTGAACCGTCACAGATCCAGTCCAGAGACACCATAGCACAGAGCGGATCATGTGATCGCTCATTTTCCAACTCCTCTAGAGTTACACAGTTGAGTTTTACCGTTTTCGAATCCATTCAGCCGATCTCCGGGTCTAGCACTATTAGCATAGCTTAGCATAGATCATTGAATCTGATTAGACCGTTAGCATCTCGCTCAAAAAATGACCAAAGAGTTTTGATATTTTTCCTATTTAAAACTTGACTCTTCTGTAGTTACACCGTGTACTAAGCCGACGGAAAATTAAAAGTTGTGATTTTTCTAGACCGATATGGCTAGGAACTATACTCTCATTTCTGCGTAATAATCATAGACTGTAAAAAATATGGACGTAGTGTCCGTGACGACACCAATAGGATTCTGAAGAGCAGTTTTGAAACGTAAAGTAGGGTCGAGCTGGCCGTTGCCATCTTGGCAGCTCGTCATCACTCGTCACTCCCGGATAACAGAAAATGGGCAAAGAGCCTAGTGGGTGGAGCTGACGTGATGACTAACAGACAGCAGACAAACGGCAATCCACCTGTCACTCAAAGTGGCCACACCCTTAATTATGTAGTAATAAAAAAATTCACCCCCCTCACAGATGTCACGAAGGGCTAAATTAGCCGTATAGACCAAAACCACAGTTTGTACCAGACTGTAAACATGTGTTTTTCTGCTGTAAAGTTGAATCTCAATGAGATTCTGCTCCTTCTGGAGCCTGTCTCTAGTGGCCAGTCGAGGAATTACAGTTTAAGTCACTTCCGTATTGGCTTCAAGAGAAACTGGGGGAGGTTGCCGCTTGGTAATAAGCAAGTAAATTTGCTGCTGTACCATGAGTGCAGCGGCACAATGATATTACGCAGTGCTTGAAAATAGGCTAACTTCCATCAACATAACCAACGTGACTGGGGACTATTTTCAGGCGCTGTGTAATATCATTGCGCCGCTGCACTCATGGTACGGCACAAAGTTCCTTGATTATTACGCAGGAATGAGAATACAGTTCCTAGACATATCGGCCTAGAAAATCACAACTTTTAATTTTCCGTCGGTCTTTGTACACGGTGTAACTACAGAAGAGTCAAAGTTTTAATTAGGAAAAATATCAAAATGTGGTCATTTTTGAGCGAGATGCTAACGGTCTAATTAGATTCAATGATCTATGCTAAGCTATGCTAAAAGTGCTAGACCCGGAGATCGGCTGAATGGATTTGAAAACAGTAAAACTGTTTAACTCTAGGGGAGTTGGAAAACGAGCCTATTTTCAAAAATGGTGGCGTGTTCCTTTAAAGCGATATAGAGGAGATTAGGCGGAAACTATGGCTTTACTGAGCTCAGGTCGAGCTATGATATAAACTTAAATGCTATTGGCTATTTTTTTTAAAGGGGAGGAGCTGATCGATATGTCCCGCCCTGTCTTCCTGTTTCAGTGGAAATTATGTCAACACACTGAATAATGCGGTGCGTTTCAAAGCACTTCAGTGGGACTTTAACACGTGTAAAGGTGGAGTGTGTAACTTTCTGGAAGCTGAAGTATTCTGTAGAACGGGGTTTTCAAATGGGGATCCACAGGAGGTTTGTGAGTGGATGAAAAGCAAATAATTACAGAGAAACAGCACTTAACAATTAAAAGTGAAAGCTGAAGTAGTCTCGTGTTGCCAGACTCCATAGCAGCTTTCATTGGCTAAGGACCATCTGACTGACATGTAACACAACCAATCATGTTTAGGGGCGTGAAAATGTAACATCGATGTTCCTACAATAACAGACCGTGTTTAAAACTCTTGGACGTACTTTAAAGAGTCTATGCCGCAAACTTTACATACTTCACATGCGTTTAGTAAACACAATGGCATTCTTTTTCCATGAGGGGGTTTGGCATCACAACATCTTTGTTTCCAGGCAGACCGTTAAAGAACGTGACACGCACGTCTCCCGGAAATCCAGTAGACTGACAACTTCAAAACTCCTGAAGTGTTTCCAATTTTGTGTGCCATATGCATCAGACGTTCAGCCAACGGCCCGTGGGCGTAAGACTAAGTTTAAAGTAGATAGACTGAAATGGTATTTTCTTGTTTTACTTTTTTTTTTTTTACAGTGTAGTTAATTATATCTAAATACATGGAGTTGCACGACAGTGTGATTTAAAGTTACACATGATAACCAATGGCATGAAACATCAATGACATCATTGTTTATGAATGGGAAGGAGGGTTTTAAACGACACAAGGAAGTTTTTATTTTTTGCTGAACTATACCTTAAAGTAAGACCCAGGAACTGACTCTATTCCACTGAGTCAGGTGTGTGTTTTTCCTGGAGGGTTGAAGTGGATGGCGTTTGAGATATTCCTTGGAGAGCTGAGCATAAAGAGAGGGTGCAGCTCTAGCGCTGCTCGCCTGTTGCCACGGAGATGCATTCGGGAGCCTGAAGATGGGCTGGATTTCAGTCTGAATGTAGAGACAATAGTGAGAACGTAAAATTGCAGATTGATAGAGTGATGCTGGTCAGATTTGAGGATGCTGTGCATGTTAGTCATTTACATGTGATGTGCTTTTGCTGTTTGATGGTTTTCACGGGATTTAACAGTGGGAAAGTCAAGCCTTAAATCAGCTGTCCAACTGTTTTTGAGCAAAGAACATGTATTTAGTAGAAATGCATCTTATCTGGGTCAGGTGAACCTTTTTTACAGGGTTTCCAGTTCTGGCTATGTGTTATATATAGACTTTACATTACTGACCTGTTTACAAATGTTTTTAAGTTGGGGAAAAAGTCATTATTGTGTTTTCCTGATCAGTGTTGTTATTATTAACTAAAACTAAAATAATCAAATTAAACTAAACCTATTCAAATTTGAGTTTGCATAAAATAAAATAATAATAATAATAAAAAAATAAAAAAATAAAATTAATAATAAATAATAAAATTAATAATTAAATACAATAATAAAATAAATCAAATAAATAAATAAATAAAAAAAATAAAATCTGAAGTAAATATTAGATGAATAATTAAAGCAAAAAAAAAAAATGCTGCTTTGGCAACAAATAAAATTAAATAAGTTTAAGGTGAAGTATTGAAATGACTAAATCTTAAACCGAAATAAATATAAAAAGACAATAAAACAAAAAATAATAATACTAAATACTAAAACTTAAACTGAAATTAAGATGCAAACTGAAAATATAAAGCGAATTCAATATATTAATAAATACCATAATAATATATAAATAATATTAAAATTATACAGTTAAGATGCAAACTGAAAATATAAAACTAAATCAATATATTAATAAATACCATAATAATATATAAATAATATTAAAATAACACTGTTCATACGCAGCCCCTAAAGAGACATGGAGATGGAAATATTAAATGAGAGCAAAATTATACAGGTGCTGGTCATATAATTAGAATATCATCAAAAAGTTGATTTATTTCACTAATTCCATTCAAACAGTGAAACTTTATATTATATTAATTCATTACACACAAACTGATATATTTCAAACGTTTATTTCTTTTAATTTTGATGATTATAACTGACAACTAAGGAAAATCCCAAATTCAGTATCTCAGAAAATTGGAATATTGTGAAAAGGTTCAATATTGAAGACACCTGGTGCCACACTCTAATCAACTAATGAACTCAAAACACCTGCAAAGGCCTTTAAATGGTCTCTCAGTCTAGTTCTGTAGGCTACACAATCATGGGGAAGACTGCTGACTTGACAGTTGTCCAAAAGACGACCATTGACACCTTGCGCAAGGAGGGCAAGACACAAAAGGTCATTGCAAAAGAGGCTGGCTGTTCACAGAGCTCTGTGACCAAGCACATTAATAGAGAGGCGAAGGGAAGGAAAAGATGTGGTAGAAAAAAAGTGTACAAGCAATAGGGATAACCGCACCCTGGAGAGGATTGTGAAACAAAACCCATTGAAAAAGTGGGGGAGATTCACAAAGAGTGGACTGCAGCTGGAGTCAGTGCTTCAAGAACCACTACACACAGACGCGTGCAAGACATGGGTTTCAGCTGTCGCATTCCTTGTGTCAAGCCACTCTTGAACAACAGACGGCGTCAGAAGAATCTCTCCTGGGCTAAAGACAAAAAGGCAAAAAAGTGGTCCAAAGTTATGTTCTCTGATGAAAGTAAATTTAGCATTTCCTTTGGAAATCAGGGTCCCAGAGTCTGGAGGAAGAGAGGAGAGGCACACAATCCACGTTGCTTGAGGTCCAGTGTAAAGTTTCCACAGTCAGTGATGGTTTGGGGTGTCATGTCATCTGCTGGTGTTGGTCCACTGTGTTTTCTGAGGTCCAGCCGTATACCAGGACGTTTTAGAGCACTTCATGCTTCCTGCTGCTGACCAACTTTATGGAGATGCAGATTTCATTTTCCAACAGGACTTGGCACCTGCACACAGTGCCAAAGCAACCAGTACCTGGTTTAAGGACCATGGTATCCCTGTTCTTAATTGGCCAGCAAACTCGCCTGACCTTAACTCCATAGAAAATCTATGTGGTATTGTGAAGAGGAAGATGCGATATGCCAGACCCAACAATGCAGAAGAGCTGAAGGCCACTATCAGAGCAACCTGGGCTCTCATAACACCTGAGCAGTGCCACAGACCGATCGACTCCATGCCACGCCGCATTGCTGCAGTAATTCAGGCAAAAGGAGCCCAAACTAAGTATTGAGTGCTGTACATGCTCATCAGTTTCATGCTCATACTTTCCATAATCATACTTTTCAGTTGGCCAAGATTTCTAAAAATCCTTTCTTTGTACTGGTCTTAAGAAATATTCCAATTTTCTGAGATACTGAATTTGGGATTTTCCTTAGTTGTCAGTTATAATCATCAAAATGAAAAGAAATAAACATTTAAAATGTATCAGTCTGTGTGTAATGAATGAATATAATATACAAGTTTCACTTTTTGAATGGAATCAGTGAAATAAATCAACTTTTTGATGACATTCTAATTATATGACCAGCACCTGTATTTTAATGCTTTTGCGTTCTCTTGCAATTGTTTTGTTTTCCCCTGAGAAACTTTGTGCAAAGAGAAGTGCAAACTGAGAATGTAAATGCAAATTTTATTTATGGTCAATGGACTGAAATGAACCGATGGATATTAGTCAATGAAACAAATGAAAGGAAAGTCTTGAAAGTTAATCCAAATGAACCTTGTTGTGAGATATTATACATCTTTCATATACACATTATTTTCCAAATCCTGCTGATGCATAATTTTCCATTGATTTCCACTGATTTTATTACGAGTTAATGATATTTAGTCTCCTCTCTCACAGATGCCTGTCTGCAGTTACATTAAGACATTATTTAGCCTCTTTTTTAAAGTTGTTTTTCTTTAACAGTGTCTGTAATATCAGGTTTCAAACCCTGACCCACACACAGCTTCTGATGACTCATTCTTTCGACCCAATTTCACTCCTATTTTCGTCTCGGGATTGACCTCTCACCTCCGTCTCTAGCTGGTCTGTGTCCCAAATAAGCAGATGTTGTTTTTCACCGCTCGCGCTCTTCATTTCCCACCAGTGTTGTCTGCGGACTGCAGCGCAGGAAGTGACATCACAATGTCTCCAGAGGAGCGGATACCCATGCGCCACTCCAGCATGCGTGAGCAGGACCGTCACACCGAAGGCACGTGCTTCCTATTGGCCGCCAGCGACTACACCTGCAACGCAGACGCAGCTATTCGCAAAACAGGTATGCTCGTCCAATCAAAGCCTTTTTCATATATTTTTCATATTAGCTTATACATTACGGTCAAACAAATGCCCATCCCATTTCCTAAACCCATTTCATCCCTTATATCTGTCAATCCATTGACATAAACATTGACTCATGGATGGAAATGAAGAACTTTAACTGTTCAGAAGGTTTATGTTGTATACCGACGATTTATAGTTGTCGCTCAAATCTAGTGTTTTTCCCCTTTTTAAAGAGGTCCTATTATGCTTTTTTACATTTTCAACTCTCTTTAGTGTGTAATGTTGCTGTTTAAGCTTGAAAGGGGAGTTTCTGAAGTCTACGCCTCCATTGTAGTCTTGAGTTTTCTTCCAGGAACGAACAAGCCACAATATTCCTCATTAAAATAATTAATATGCAGAATAAAGGGGCGGGACTTGTTTGAGTTGGTCAGTAGTGTGTTGAAACGGTTATGGGAAGGGGCGGGACATTTCCCAAACACTCTGGAAGCGCTTGACCAATCACAACACACTGATCTAGCCGACCAATCAGAGCACATTGTGGCTTTCAGAAGGTGTGGCTTCACAGAGACAGGAACTAAACAGAGCGTTACTGACAGACTGGGAAGAGAGGAGCTGCAACAATTGAGAATATGGGAACAATTATGTTTTTTTGAATATTCAAGCATGAATATACCTGTTCTAATAGAGTCAAAAACAAAATCGAGACTCATAATAGGCCCTCTTTAAAAATATTTTGCTAGCTAAGCATCATTATTTGGTTGTCTACTTTTTTTCTTCGCATTTTGCATGGCTTTTGCATGAATATTTAACTAGTATGACCCCATAACACGGCAGTTGTTGAGTTGGCACCCGAGGCCACATGGCTGTACTGTTTGACAGACACAAATGCTAGGCTAATAACCCCACTGGGAGGTTAAATGTGGGCCAGCTCAAGGGCGGTGAGGAAATGCAGGCACCCGCTGGGGCCGTGTTTGTAAGGTCAAACTCTGTCCCAGCCTGGCGTCCCCTCAACACTACCAATGCTAAATGGCATTAGAAGGTTAGCACCAGATAAAACATGCACGTTCTCATCCCGGTTATGCTGAATAAGCCAACAATGCATGTGCTCGTGTAAACGTGTTAACCCATTTTCCTTTATCCGAGTAAAGTCATAAACGGCTTAAGCTTAAACCCATCAACTTAGCTCGATTTTCGCCCCTTACCCCCATGTCTCCCGGCATGTAAACATATTAACCTGCGTTCTGTTGGTTTACTGAAGTGTGCATGTGTGACAAAAGCACAACCTTACTGTGGATTTAAGTGCATCTAGAGCGAGTGTTTCGCTGTAGGGAAGGAGGAGATATTGCAAACTCTTTCTTGACCCAAGAAATTATTAAAATGTGTTCTCATCTCATGCATACAGTCAAAATGCTGCATCTCTAACGGGATGAGAGGATAATATAGTGTATATATATTATATTATATTATATTATATATATTATATATAAGTTGGGTTAAGTTGGGTTTTTTAATCACAAGAAACATAACATGAATGATAAACTGATTATAAATAAACGGATTATTAATAAAGTCTTGTAAATGTGGTTTACTTGCATTGCCGGGTTATTGGTTTGCATGTAAACTAGGACAACGGGTTATCTATCTATCTTTTTTTTTTTTTTTATCAATCACCATCTACAAGCTAAATATATATTTTACGGGACCAATATGTATTTTATAATATATATAGGAACCGAAAATATACATTTATATATATATATATACTGTGTAATATATCTGTATATAATATATCTCTCTCACACACACACACACACACACACACACACACACACACACACACACACACACACACACACACACACACACACACACACACACACACACACACACACACACACACACACACACACAGCATTCTAAAGAAATATTTTACAGAAACAATATGTATTATTGTCTTATTTTATTTGTAAATAAAATACATTTTTATTTTAAATAAATAGAATGAGAAATAAAATAATAAAATAACTAATATATTGTTATTTTTTAATTTTATTTATTCAACATTTTATCTTGGGCATCAGGACAAGAGCTCTGAATAACCATCTTCCATTATAATGTACCGTTGCCGCATATTACAATCAGATGTACATGATACTGTACGTACTAATCAATATAATATACTTGCATTGATCATCGTTTCATGATGTGTTAACAACATTCTAGCATTACATATATGGTCAGGACCGTTACTGTACACTGATCTACTGTCGGCTTCTCACTGATGGAACCAGACGCATTCTGGATGTCTGCTTTGTGAGGTTTTTGCAACTTTTGTACAGTTTTAGTTGGCATTTCCATCCAGACTGGCTTTGAATTTTTTTTAATGTTGTTGTTGAATTTAATCATTCTCATCTTCCTCCTCCTCCTCCTCATCATCATCATCATCATCCTCATCATCATCATCATAATTAAACTGTCTTTTAGTCCTCTGAGAAAATCGTTATCATAATCATTTGTTTAAGAAATTAAAAATGCCCTTTTTATGTATTGATCACTTAGCAATTCGGTTTTTCTCACAATGACCGAGCACATCACTGCACACAAAACATGTTCAGTGATCAAAATGAAAAGCCAAAACTAGCCAGAAGCTCCTAAAACAAATGTTCTAGACATTTCTGTATTTGATAATGGCACCATTCTGATCGCTGGACACAGTAACTGTGATGTGGTCTTATTTGTGTGTCTGTGACTGTGTCCCACGAGACACGTTTGTATTTGTTTTGTGTGTCTTTGTGCTCTTAATGTTGCGTTCTCTCACGTCTGAAGGCTTTGAGAAAACCCGAAGCTTAAACAACATAGCTGGCCCTCTCCGTCTCTCTCCAGTGACCTCGCCCTGTCCGATTCGCCGCTCCCGTTCCCCTATCCCGTCCATCTTCTGAGGCCACGCCTACTCA
Source organism: Romanogobio albipinnatus (assembly GCA_023566225.1). Taxonomy (NCBI): domain Eukaryota; kingdom Metazoa; phylum Chordata; class Actinopteri; order Cypriniformes; family Gobionidae; genus Romanogobio; species Romanogobio albipinnatus. Next base: position 54,001,032 of record CM042245.1, on the reverse strand, counting down.
CGCATAGCCAAATGTACTGCGGAGACTCCGCCCACTGTGGGTGTGGCTATACATTATCCTCTCCTTCTGTGAATATAGAGATTATTATGTACAGACTGTATATAGTAGAGTGATGTAAGAAAGTTTTAAAAATAAATATTAGGGTGAATCTCACAAAATTATAATACAATATATATATATATATATATATATATATATATATATATATATATATATATATATATATATATATATATATATATATATATATATATATATATATATATATATATATATATATTGCTTGATTAAAAATGAAGCCTATTTTAAGACTTTTTTATATTTTTGCATTGTGACATTTCAGTTAAACACGTTTTCCCATCAAATCATCAGTACCGTAAAAATTAGTTTCTAATTGCCATTATTCTTAGTGATTATTCTGACTAGATTATCATTCTTGTAGAACAGCATAAAAACAGTGTAAATTGGTTTGTTATTAAGTTACATTCATTTCTACCTTAACTTTAAGGACCCTCGTTGCCTTAAAATGATTAAGTAAGTAAACTTAAACCTAAAAAAAATAAGTTATGTGGAATTGTCAAGCTCACATAATTAATTTTTTTCAATTACGCATTGTTTATTTACTTAATAATTTTAAGGGAACGGGTTTCCTCACTTTTTCCGCACATGATGCATAATTACTTCACAATTTAATATTTAAATATGTATATTGTATTACAGTACTGAGAATTTTTTTATAATACTATAATGATGCATAATTAATTCACAATTTAATATTTAAATATTGTATTACAGTACTGAGAATTTTTTTAAATAATACTACAATGATGCATAATTAATTCACAATTTAATATTTAAATATGTATATTGTATTACAGTACTGAGAATTTTTTTATAATACTATAATGATGCATAATTAATTCACAATTTAATATTTAAATATGTATATTGTATTACAGTAATGAGAATAATTTTTAAATAAAATACTACCATGCATTTTTTGTATATTTTTTATATATATATATATATATATATATATATATATATATATATATATATATATATATATATATATATATATATATATATATATATATATATATATATATATAATTTTTTTTTTTTTTTTTTTGTATATATATATATATATATATATAATAAATGGTCCTAAAACTGGCTTCATTTTCTTTATATAAATGGGGGGTGCTTTTGTGAGCTTCACTCACTTGACTCGTTTTTCTTGCATTAACTCTGAGAAACAGAAAACATTTATTCAGGGAGAGTTCAGTAACTTCAGATCTCTTTGACACGGAGCAGAAGGAGATATAACTAAAGCTCGACCACACTGTCTGTGTCTGTTTGTGTGTATAAATGTTCATGTCTGTCATTGATGGATGTGTGCATGGACCGCTCCGTCTGCAAGGAGCAATCAAAGGAGACGTGTGTGTGTGTGTGTGCGTTGTTGATCTGATTGAACCAGTGGAGAATCCGTGAACTGCTCGCTTCCGTTCATGCATGACCTCTGTCTGCTCCCCGTCTGTCTCCACCCTCTCTTGGCACGTACTGAACCGGCATCATTACACTGGTTGTACACACAGATCACTGCTCAGAGCTTGTGTTCACGGGGTTCAACCGAACAGAGGGGAACGTTCTGTCTTAAAAGGGAGGGAACGGCCCAGACGAGACTCACAGGTAACAGACGCGCCGTGCTGTGTGATGATGTCACTGGGGAGAGAGAATGACTCTAATTGGCCTAACCTGTTCAAATCACTGTCAGATGTTTGACGCAACTCAAAGAAAGCATTTAAAGTCAACGTGAAATGCCTGTTTTACACACGGCAGTCGAACCAATTCAACTTTTCAGAGGCAGAGCAAATACACTACCGGTTTTTGAAAGAAGTTGCATTTATTTGATCAGAAGTACTGTAAAAGTTGTGACATATTTCAATATTAAAAGGGTTAGTTCACCAAAAAATTTAAATTCTGTCATTAATTACTTACCCTCATGTCGTTCGACACCTGTAAGACCTTTGTTCATCTTGGGAACACAAATGAAGATATGTGTGTTGTAATCCGATGGCTCAGAAAGGCCTCCATTGGCAGCAATGACATTTCCTCTCTCAAGACCTATAAAAGGTACTAAAGACGTCGTTACAAAGCCCATCTCACTACAGTGGTTCTATAGCCTGGATGCCAGCCGAACTTAGCCCCGCCCACAACATTTGAGCTCGGGCAGTTCGGTCTGGACTTGATCCATAGAGAAGTATTTATGCCTGAACAGAAACTGTTCGGACCACTGAAATTGTCAGGGCGGGCTTTATATGATGATGGACAGATGATAAACAGTAACGTAATCATCCACGTCATCAAAGGCCCTCATGTTGAATTTGTTCTAATCCTAAACGAGAACTTGTTCGTATATGCATTCACCTTTACTATTTCTCTCAGAAATGATGATCGTGTTGGTAAGTACTCGGTGTATCCTTAAATTCTTTTTTACAACACCGGCAAAGATCGTTTACACTCATCTTCTTCTTCTAACGTTACTTATTCCAGCGTGCGTGCAGACAGGGTTGCCAAGTTTTTACAGCAAAACCCGCCCAATTGCTCACAACTAGCCAAAAACAAACCCAATAGCTTTCCGGGGGGGTTCTCCGGAAAAAAATGGCATTTTGGGGGGTGAAATATGTGTTATTTTGGCAGGGCTGCTAAAATTCGCATTCCTGTGTCTGTATATCACATAATTGGGGTCGCTTCAACCCGCGGACTTGGCAACACAGTGCAGTTGAGTTCTGTTGACATTTGACAACTAACGTTATACGACGCTCTGTTGCTCTGATTGGTTGTAGGTCTATCCAATTGAGGTCTTTCCCGGTTCAGTTGAAACACGTCCCATAATCACAGCCCAACAGAGCAGTATCAGACTCATATTCTGACTAGAATTGAGTATGAAAACATCAGGCTAGTGGTTCTACAATAATTTTATGAAGCGACAAGAATAGTTTGCGCGTAAAAAAATCTAAATAGCAACTTTATTCAACAAGTTCTTGTCTTCCGTCTAGGCCTTTGACGTGAACTCACAAAGCACTACGACGCATGCGTGAGAATCAGTCCCTCCAGAAAAACGCGATTATGCGATCGCATGATTTAATGCATAATCAGCCAAAGTCCGCATATTTATGCGGGGACCGCATTTTTTTCAAATACACCGCACTTTCGCAGCGTAAATTGCCTATTTCCGCGTGCAAAATATGCGGGGCTAGCATGATTTCATAATCCCACATTTTCGTTGCAAAAAAAGTCATATATATTAGCAGAAAGTTGAAAAATGTTTGTTTACTTCACACAAGAGCCGCCATTTCCCCCTATTGCCATGGGAACGTTTTGAAGTGACGTAATTACCCGACGTGAACGTCATCGAAAAGCTGCAAAGCTTGCTTCCATGATGAAGCACGCAAATTCCCATTTGCCAACAAAAATAACAGCAAAAGACCGCGCTAACCAGTTTCCCGGTGTGTTGACCAATTTCAAAAAACAGCATCATGAAGCTTCGAAGCGTTATGAATCAGTGAGTCGATTCAGCAGTTCGGATCGCCAAAGTCACGTATTTCAGCAGTTTGATACGCAATCCGAATCATGAATCGACTCACTGATTCATAACGCTTCGAAGCTTCATGATGCATTGTTTTAAAATCGGTCCAAATTGAGCCATGTGTTTATTAAGGTCTTCAATAAAACAAGATGACAACTTAAATATTCAATTAAAAATATTAGCTTTTTTTCTCTTTTTCATCGAACCGCAGTTTTTGCAAGTTTTATCGCATAAAATTGCATAAATATCCCGCATTTTCCATCGCATTTTTTAAGAAAATGTGCCGCATAATCAAGGATTTTTGCCCGCAACAATCACAAAAAAAAGCTGCATTTTTCTGGAAGGACTGGAGAATAGAGCCGGCGTTCTGACACAAGACCCGCAAGCGATGAGCTTTGTTTACAAGCAGAGGAAGACGCGCCGTATCTAAGCTGTTGAATTCTACATTGATCGTGCTTTAGGTCTTGGCGTAGTGCTCAAAATGGGGCTAAAGGGTGCACCTACGTATGCTCTACGTCATATTGTCGCGCATGAGTCGTGGTGCTTCGTGAGTTCACGTCAAAGGCCCAAAGACAAGAACTTGTTGAATAAAGTTATTTAGATTTTTTTTTTTCATACAAAAACTATTCTCGTCGCTTCATAAAATGATTGTAGAACCACTGTAGTGAGATGGACTTTGTAAAGACGTCTTTAGTACCTTTTATAGGTCTTGAGAGAGGAAATGTCATTGCTGCCAATGGAGGCCTTTCTGAGCCATCAGATTACAACACACATATCTTCATTTGTGTTCTGAAGATGAACGGAGGTCTTACAGGTGTCGAACGACATGAGGGTGAGTAATTAACCCTCTGGGGTACTTCATTTATGGGTCACACTCAGGACCTACGGGTCAAAAATGACCACCATAGGAAATGGACAAAAATAGGAAAATGTAGAGTTTTTTTGTGCATACAATCTACAAATCAGCCAGGATGCAGAAAAAAAGGACTCGACAGTGAATCTTTTTGTCTGTTTTGCACTCTTGACGTTTTAGAGATTCACCCCTTCACTGTTGAGTCCTTTTTTCCTTTTTTTGTATTTTCATATTTTTGCCCATTTCCTATGGTGTGACTATTTTGTTTTACGACGACTTAGACTTTTCAAATCCTGTCCCCGATTTTTTTTTTTTTTTTTTTTTTTTTTTTTTTTTTTTTTTTTTTTTTTTGGGTGTTCATATACCAAGTACCAATAAAGTCACCAAGTTTCGGACCATTCCGATGAAGCTACGATTTTTAACATTGTTTTATAAAACGCTTCGGGTCATTTTTGACCCGAAGTACCCCAGGGGGTTAATGACAGAATTTTCATTTTTGGGTGAACTAACCCTTTAAAGAACTGTTTTCTTTGTGAATATATTGTAAAGTGTAATGTATTCCTATGATCAAAGCTGAATTTATCATCATTCCTCCCGTCTTCAGTGTCACATGATCCTTCAGAAATCCTTCTAATATGAGGATTTGATGCGCTGTAAAAAGTGATCAGTTGACTTAACTTAAAAAATTAAGTAAATAAACTTCATGCGTAATTGAAAAAATTAAGTTATGTGGAATCGTCAAGTTCACATAACTTAATTTTTTCAATTTATGCGTGGTTTATTTGCTTAATCATTTTTCAATTGCGCATGGTTTACTGCATAATATTTTTTTACATTGTATTTACAAACCATTAATAATTGATATTTCTTGAGCAGCAAATCCTCATCTCAGAATGATTTGAGAAGGATCATGTGACGCTGAAGACTGGAGTAATGATGATAAATTCAGCTTTAACCACAGGAATAAATTACATTTTAATATATATTCAAACAGAACATACACTCTAAAAAATGCTGGGTTAAAAATAACCCAAGTTGGGTTGAAAATGGACTAACCCAGCGATTGGGTTGTTTTAACCCAGCGATTGATTGGGTTGGTTTAACCCAGCGATTGGGTTGTTTTAATCCAGCGATTGGGTTGCTTTAACCCAGCGATTGGGTTGTTTTAACCCAGCGATTGGGTTGCTTTAACCCAGCGATTGGGTTGTTTTAACCCAGCAATTGGGTTGTTTTAAGCAAATATTTAACCCAACCGCTGGGTTAAAACAACCCAAATGCTGGGTTCGTCCATTTTCAATCCAACTTGAAAGAGACTTCTTTCAAAAAACATAAAAAAATCTAAACTTTTGAACGGTAGTGAATCATTTTTATTTAAACATTTTTTGCACAGGAATATGTTTCTGATTTCATGTTGACTTTAGTTCGCTCTCTTGATGTTAACTGTAAGTCATATATTTCTATTCATGCTTGCAGAAACATTCATAGTCATAAGTAATATAATACATGGTCTGATCTAAAATATTTCATCATTCATTATGAACTAGAGACAAACAAACTCACATCACCGGAGTCATTCATCTGCATCCTCTATACTCTGTGTAACACATATGTATTTTCAGCTAATGCTAATTATGCTAGATTTTAATCGAGAGATAATTCAGAGATTTGTCCTGAGCATCATGTGAGTGAATCTAGAAGGAAAGGTTGCTAAGCAACTGGCATAGGGAGATTTTCTGTCACGCATCCTCAGCATAAACTTCATTTGCCACTTTGTGTCCACACCCTGCGCAGAGTGTGTTACCTGAAACGCTTTCGCAAGCAATAAAGAGCACTGTATGTATACACCTCAAATGCTGTTTGCTCACTGTGCACATCCTGAATGCTTGATTGTAAATCACTGAATGTCTGTATATGAAGTCTACGATTTATAATAATCATATGTGCAATTACAGATGTACTTGATGAATTATCATGTTATGATGTTGGGGTGAATCTCATGAAGAAATATCAGGTCACATTTAATCCTAAAATCAAAATAAATCATATTTTGCATAAAGAAAATAAAACCAGTATGTATTTTTGCATTGCCAATGACAATTAAGCACATTTTCTTTAATGGAGAATGTTACTGTAATGCAAAAAATCTAAATTTTGCTCACTGAGGCTGCATTTATTTGATAAAAAAAACTGTAGAAATTGTGAAATATTATTACAATTTTAAATAGCTATGTTCTGTTTGAATATATGTTCAAATGTCATTTATTTCTGTGATCAAAGCTGTATTTTCAGCATCATTACTCCAGTCTTCAGTGTCACATGATCCTTCAGAATTCATTCTGAGATGATGATTTGCTGCTCAAGAAATATTTATGATTATTATCAATGTTGAAAACAGTTGTGCTGATTAATATTTTTTGTGTAAACCATGATACTTTTAAATTTTTTGCATTGCCAATGACAATTAAGCACATTTTCTTTAATGTAGAATTTTACTGTAATGCATAATTTCACTTTTATTTGTTTTATTAACATGCATTCAGTCAGTTTTATTTTAGTTTCAAGATACTAGTATAGTTCATATTTTGAATTAGTTTGCATTTTTAATTTTATTAAACATTTTAGTCATTTGATTGTGTTTTTGTCAAATACTTCTTTATAAGTTTTCGTTTTAGGTATTTTCGAGCATCAACGGAAAATGAGAAATGTTGCCTTGGCCAAAAAAAAAAAAAAAATTATATTTAATTTTATTTAAAGTAACTAAAACCTTTTTTTTTTTTTTTTTTAATTTAAGAAAAACTGCTGCCTTAAACATCCAAGTTGTTAAAATTAAGTAATTTCAACTTTAATTACATTAAACTGACTTTAAAAAAATGAGTTAAAAAGGTTGAAAATTGCTCAACTTATTTTGATGAGAAATGTAAAAACATATGTTGTCATAACTTATTGATCATATAATTTTTAAATATAACTATTGTTGGTTTAACTTAAAGTAAGTTACCTGGTTGCCTTAAAATTGAGTTCTTTGAAAATAAAAAAATGTGAGTTAATACAATGGAGAATGGTTTAATAAATAGAAATGTTAAGTTGATTTGACTAAAGATAACAAAGTTGTGAAAATAATTAGAAACAAATGAATACTGTCAAAATACAGCAGTCCGAAAATTGAATAATTGCCATTTTTATTCATGCAAAATATAATTTCATATTTTTATTTCAGGGTGAAATTTGACCCAGATGTTTTCGACATTACTTATGAGATTCACTTGTTCAAATATGCAATATATTTTGTCTACAAATGTTGCTTTTTTTTTTAAAAAATAAGAAAAAAAGAAGAAATTGCACGTATTACTGATGCAGCGGATGTTGTTGCATTCGCAGCTACTGTATCGCCTCTGGCTGACGTACAGTTTATATCGGCCAGAGACGGGGAAGGCGGGGCCAGCAGAGACTCAGATGGATTTGATGAATTGGATTGGACAGTCTGGAATAGAATAAGCCTGTGATTGGACGGTTCTGAAAGCGGACGCTCTGTGAACATAAAGCTCGCTTACGGACATCTCGATCGATCGGACTGCTCATGACCTTTGGAAATTCGCCGTTTGTCCTGTGTGGAAACAGACTGAAGAGAAAAAAAAAAAATCACGAAATGGATAGTGAAACGTTTCCTGCTTTAAACAAGTTGGATCTCCATTTAAATGTCGCATCTGTATAAAGGACACACACACATCCACCTGTGGCTTCCCTTCTGTGTCAGGTAGCAAATCCAACACCCCCTCGAATCCCTTTCCAAGGCCTCTGTCGGTGCAATAAGTGTATTAAGATGTGTAGAAGCACAAGTGTTTAAAAATGAAGTATTGGTGTATCGACTATACTATACAGAGTAGAGAGAGAGTAAACATGATCAGTTTAATAAATGTGACCTTCAGTCATTTATGCTTTTATCTGCTCTAGTATCTCTGGTGGATTCATTGTTGTCTGTGTGTGTGTGTGTGTGTGTGTGTGTGTGTGTGTGTGAGATGTTCATCTCAAATGGGACACTTGAAGACCTCATGAAAGCCTTTTCTTTCTTTTGTTTTTAAACCATATACACTAAAATGTGTTTTTTTTTATCTTCTAAAAGTTGATTTTGTCAGCTTTTTAAGAGTGCACAAGCATATGTGAAGCCACAAACGTCATGGGGTCTTTGAATGTGTGTGTCGATTTATCGCAGTTCTCTTTCTCATTCCCGTTTCCTGGAAAAATTTGCCCAGTGCAACAATCAGATGTGATGTGCAATAATGATGTGAAACAAAGCTGCACCGATTCACACTGTGATTTGAGTTCAGTCCGTGACAGAGCCTCTGGAAACACACGCGCGGCAGCTCTGCGCCGTGAACATGTTCGCTCTAATTAGATCCTTTCTTTTCTTTCAGCCATGGAGAGATTAGAGCTGTCACATCAGCGTGCGTGTGTGTGTAAGTGTGAGAGAGAGAGAATGTCATGAAACCTGTCAAGAACATGTCCAGGTCACATTTCACTGCAAAATCAAATACATTATATTGTGCATAGCCTATTTTAAGACCAGTTGGATTTTATTATATTCAAGACAACGATATGCAAATGAGTCACATCTTTTATTTATAAATTAATAGCAGTGCTAATACCAACATGAATTATATATAGGCCATAATGAAAAATAAGTGCACTACACTCTAAAAAATGCTGGGTAAAAAACAACCCAAGTTGGGTTGAAAATGGACTAACCCTAGCCTGATGTTGTCATACTCAATTCTAGTCAGAATAGGAGTCTGATACTGCTCCGTTGGGCTGTGATTATGGGGCGTGTTTCAATCGAACCAGGAAAGACCTCAATTGGATAGACCTACAACCAATCAGAGCAACGGAGCGACGCATAACGTTAGTTGTCAAATGTCAACAGAACTCAACTGCACTGTGTTGCCAAGTCCGCGGGTTGAAGCGACCCCAATTATGTGATATACAGACCCAGGAATGCGAATTTTAGCAGCCGTGCCAAAATAACACATATTTTACCCCCCAAATGCAATTTTTTTTCCGGAGAACCCCCCCCGGAAAGCTATTGGGCTTGTTTTTGGCTAGTTTTGAGTAGCAATCGGGATTGGGTGGGTTTTGTTGTAAAAACTTGGCAACCCTGTCTGCACGCACGCTGGAATAAGTAACGTTAGAAGAAGAAGATGAGTGTAAACGATCTTTGCCGGTGTTGTAAAAAAAGAATTTAAGGATACACAGAGTACTTACCAACACGATCATCATTTCTGAGAGAAATAGTAAAGGTGAATGCATATACGAACAAGTTCTCCGTTTAGGATTAGAACAAATTCAACATGAGCGCCTTTGATGACGTGGATGATTACGTTACTGTTTATCATCTGTCCATCATCGTATAAAGCCCGCCCTGACAATTTCAGTGGTCCGAACAGTTTCTTTCTGTAGCATTTAAAAATTTGGGGTCGATGGCTTTTTAAAATGCTTTTGAAAGAAGTCTCTTCTGCTCACCGAGGCTGCATTTATTTGTTCAAAAATACAGTAAAAATTGTGAAATATTATTACAATTTAAAATAGCTTTGTTTTGTTTGAATATATGTTCAAATGTAATTTATTCCTGTGATCAAAGCTGCATTTTCAGCATCATTACTCCAGTCTTCAGTGTCACATGATCCTTCAGAAATCATTCTGATATGAGGATTTTTGATGCTCAATAAACATTTCTGATTATTATCAAGGTTGAAAACAGTTGTGCTTATTAATATTTTTGTGGAAACCATGATACTTGTTTTCTTTAGAGTTATTTGAGGAATCGAAATCTAAAAAAGAACATAATTCATTTTAAATAGTGATCTTTTTTTAACATTATAAAATATCTTTTTATTTATCAATTTAATGCGTCCCACTGTAAAAAATTTACGGTAAAAAAACGGCAGCTGTGGTTGCTAGAACTTTACCGTAAGAAAAACAATACGGTAGCAACATTTTAGGTTTTACAGATTTAAGATTTTATTAAATTTACAGTAAGTAACCGTATTTCATCAACTGAAATAATGTTAAATTGCCAAGCTATTGAAATACTAATATATCTGTTATGTACCTTTGATGTATACTGACAACCACTGACCATCACAGTGGAGATGAGAGTCACATGATGAATCAAAGCTCATCACAAGTAGCTTTTACACTGTAAAAAATTTAAACGGAAAATGTACTGGTAATTTTCTGCCAGGACATTATCCAGTAATGTTATGGAAATTTCTGTTAACCCTTAAAAAACACAAACTACAAAATACAGGTAAATAACCAATACGCAAAATTCCTTCATATTTATACAGTACATTGTGCCCTATTTTTATGGACTTTTTTTACAGGAGGACAATACTAATATATAGAAGGTGCACAGTGACATTCACACCAACACTAAACACAATCATGGTAACGCACATGAAATTAAAAAAATGCAATAAACATTAATTTATCAGCATTAAATGTAACATAAAACCAACGCTATCTCACAACCAATTCGTATGTATTTTTACGAGTTGGCTAATTCGTACGAATTTGTACGACCTCAGTCGTACGAATTCATACGATTTTGTCTAATCCCCAGTGACGGTTAGGTTTAGGGGCGGGGTTTGAGGTAGGTCATTCGTACAAATTCGTACGAATTTGGCAACTCGTCAAATACGTACGATTTAGCAAAAATCGTATGAATTCGTACGACTGAGGTCGTACAGATTCGTACGAATTATAGCCACCTCGTAAAATATGTACGAATTGCCATGAGATCGGGTTGCATAAAACCCATTACTGATCACTGTAAAAATTTTTTGTGATTTTAGCGGTAAAAGACTGTAAAAAAGGCTACGGTTTAACAGTTAATTAGTTAATAGAAAGTTTCCGTACTATATACGGTAAATAACAGTAATAGATCTAACCTTACATTAATACAATTTTACAGTAAAATACCGTTAAATTTACAGTTTTTGCGAGTGAAAAAGAACAAGTCATTGTGTAATTTACAGTGAAAATCCGTAAATTGACATTCCCAGAATTCCCTGCGTGACACTTCACATTTGATGTATTTTCATTGAAATAACTTTTTCTTATCAGTTATGTACATTAGGGTTTTATGTTACATCTAATGTTGTTAAATGATTGTTTATTGCATTTTTTTATTTTGTGTGTTACCATGATGGTGTTTGGTGTGTGTGAATGACACTGTGCATCTTCTCTATATTAGTATTGTCCTTCTGAAAGCTTTGTTTCATCATGTGACTCTCATCTCCACTGTGATTGGTGGTTGTCAGCATATATCAAAGGTACATAACAGCTATTAGTATTTCAATAGGTTGGTTATTTAACATTATTTCAGTTAATGAAATATGTTTTTTAACCGTACATTTTTTTTTATAGTGTACATATAATTAAAAATAAAGGTTTAAATTATATGGTTTTGAACTGTAAAATAAACAGTTTTTAACCGTAATGATTACATTATAAACCTTTAAATTAAATGGTTTATATTATTATAGCTAAAATGTTTCTGCCATATTTTTTATGGTAAATTTCTGGCAACCACAGCTGCCGTTTTTTAACCATAAATTGTATGGGGATTTTTTTTACAGTGATTAGAAGAAACATATTTCAACAAAAATACACCAAATGTGAAGTGTCAAATGCGACTTGTTCTTTTTCACTTACAAAAAACTGTAAATGTAACGGTATTTTACTGTTAAAGGTAAGGTTCGATCTATTACAGTTATGCACCGTATATAGTACGGAAACTTTCTGTTGTGTTTTTTAACCGTAGCATTTTTACAGTATTTTACCGTTAAAATCCCGATGTATAAAAAACCCTACAGACCACAAACTTTTTTTTGCATAATGAAAATAATTAATTGACACAATACAAGAAATCTTACTGGTCATAAAAATAAGCATTATTTCCTATATGCAACATTTTTTATTTCTTCCTTAGGATTCTAGGTTTAAAATGTGACCCAGACATGTTCTTGACGTGTGAGTGTGTGTGTGTGTGTGTGTGTGTGTGTGTGTGTGTGTGTGTGTGTGTGTGTGTGTGTGTGTTCCCACCACCCACAGAACTTAAGAGGATAGTATTCTTCATGTTAATATTATCTGCTGCTTTACGAAGTCAGGGCACCGTTTCAAATGTAAATGACAAAATGTAAAGGTATATATTTTTGAACTTAGATCTTGTATTTTTGTGTCTCTTGAAGAGTCTCATTGTCAGTCGTGCCAGTCCCGCGGTGTAACTGTATGTCCACTCTGTGCAGACTGTGAACCTGGAGTGTTTTTCATGTTTCAGTGATTCAAGTTTTGAACATGTATTGTGGAGTCATTTGTCAGCCTTTTGTAGTGCATGCAAAGACCCATGGTCAAAATGTAAAGACTACGTCTGAAGAATATGTATAGTTCAATGCAATGTGAGACAGTCGGATAAACATATTAACATTGTTTAAAAAAAAACCCAAACAGCTTTCTTTTCTTTCTGTTTAAATCACACTGCATCACCTGGAATAACCAGAGGACAGTGCTCAGATTTATGCATTTATCCAATGAGGAACGAGCAAGAGCCAGCGATATCTGTGATATTTCCTTTATCTTTTGCATCAGATGTTTCTCCTGAAATTCACGAGGAGAAATAAAAACAAATGAGATGACTTCTGACATACAGTAAAGAGGAAGACAGCAGCTCCAATCATTTGAAGTTTGAATTTATAGTGAGATTCCTGGGGTCTTTTTCCTCTGAGAAACATCTGAGAGCAAAAGGCTTCCTTTTCTTTGCATCCCAGCTTACGAAAATGTGTTCTAAAAACCATTAAGAATATTATTTCTGAACGTTCTAAATGTTTTTTCTTGGTTATGCGGAACATTTTTATCCGTCTTCAAACATTATGGAATTGTTACTTTTGAATGTTCTCTGAACAAGTAGCAACATTCAAAAAAACATTCCATGAACGATGCATAAATAATGTTTTTGTGCTAACGTTTTGAGAACATTGTTAAAGGAGTAGTTCACTTCAGAATTAAAATTTCCTGATCATTTACTCACCCCCACGTCATCTAAAATGTTCATGTCTGTCGTTTTTTGAGGAAAACATTCCCGGATTTTTCTCCATAGTGGACTTCAATAGGGTTGAAGGTCCAAATCAGTGCAGTTTCAATGCAGCTTCAAAGAGCTTGACACAATACCAGCACATGAATAAGGGTCTTATCTAGCGAAACCCATCGGGCAAGGGGCGTAGCCAGCCTGACCAGGGCCGGCCCTGACCAATTTGCTGCCCTAGGCAAGATTTTACTTGGTGCCCCTTGTATCAAGGTTTAGCACTACATGTTATCAGTCTCAGTTGTGGAAACACTGGTACTGTTTTACTTTTGTAATGCATTGATGTTTTTTAAAAAAAAATTATTGTTGTTTTATATGATGTCCAATCCATTCTACCCCATCATTATGTTCATGACTTTTTTATTATTAATTAAAAAAACATTTAAAAGCTGATGATAGTTAAACTATACAAAAATAGCACCTACGCCACATTACAGCCTAAACACAAATAGCAAGAGTGCATCTGGCATTCATGCACAAACTATTGAGAACTAGCAAAAGTGTTTGTTTTCCAGTAGATGGCAGCAATCTTCCACTAATATGCACATTCATGTTTTCACCATGAATTAAACTGAGAAATGTAGATATTTAATGTGAAATTTACATAAAATGTTGCTATTTTAAATAAACCTGTATATAAATATCATTACTAATTTGGGCAAATACATTTTAAAATGTCCATATGTCCCCTTAAAACTGCACAACTGTAGAGTAAAAACATTAGGCTATTAAAAAATTGATATTACATGATTTTTTTTATTTTTATAAAAGCACACTGTCTGTGGCCTCTGGAGAACCCAGAACGGCTGCTTGCATATATAAAACTGGAATTAATTAGCGAACATTAGTATTTTACTACTATGCATTTAGATAAACTGTTCATTCATTAGCCTACCTGTCTTTACACTGCAAAAAATGCTCTTCTTATTTAGTATTTTTTTTCTAGCGTCCAGTCCAAATATAAAAAAATTCTTAAATCAAGATGTATTTACTAGTAAAATGACAATTATATTTTTCCTTGTTTTCTGGGGGAAAAAAATCAAAATGAAGTGAGTTTTTGCTTAAAACTAGCACAATTATCTGCCAAATGGGGTGAGAAGAATTATCTTATTTCTGTTTGGGATAGAAACAAGATTTCAATCAGAAACAAAATTATTTTTCTCACCCCATTGGCAGATAATTTAGCTTGTTTTAAGACAAAATATAATTTTACTTATCTAGTAAATGCATCTTGATTTAAGATTTTTTTTATATATTTAGACTAGAAACAAGACAAACACACTAAGTAAGAAGATAATTTTTTGCAGTGTTTCCCTTATCTTCCCTGCATCAGAGGGCTTGTGTCTTTTTTGACACTACAATTCGGCCATCCGTCATAAATAATCAGGCAACTTTCACCGTGTCTTCACCTGGAGCGAGCGGCCAAGCACCCTAAAAAATGAAAGCAATCCTGTCTTAGATGCGGCGAGAGGTGACGCGACACAACAAATTCCCAACGTTAAACTGATCGCGCGTTATATTTCGGACGCACTTCAAGCTCGGCGGGGGAGATTGATGAGGCGGACCGGGAAGATGCGGGGGACTTAGTTAAGTTTTTTTGCGCTTTATTTGGTAATATTTCAAATTAATATGAATAAAATAGTATCAGTAATACATTTTGGCGCCCCTATAGATGAGTGGCGCCCCTAGCATTTGCCTATTCCGCCTATGCCACGGGCCGGCCCTGAGCCTGACGGGCACAGGCCCGCCCACTATGATGACTAGGCCCCCCCCAGTTTATTATACAAATATAATAATATTTATTAAATAACAGTTGTTTAAATTATTTTAACGTAATGACAAAATTATTATAACATCTCAAATACTGAAATAAATAAAATGTTGTTTTTTTTTACATTCTATTGTTATTGCATAATGCTTGATGAGTTTGATTGACAGCTGTGTTAGGCAATTAGGTGTCAGGCTGTCTCATGTCGCGCGGCTCATGCCTGTGAGTTTACCTATTCACTTAGCCTATAATTTGCAGTTGTGTGAAAAATCTTTTCTTTTTTATAAAAAAAATCGCATTCAGGCCGCAAGTAACATTAATACTTTTCAATTCCAAGCGCAGGTTCAACATCAGTGTCTGTCAGTTGTGTAGTGTGGGGCTAAGGTGTGTGGCTCTAAGTTTTGACGCAATTCAACCTGCAGTTCGAATCCGCCTTTTGCCGAACTCGCTATACTTCCTTTTCTCATCACATATCAGATCGTAAAGACGTGTATTTTCAATAAAAATGAAGAAAATATTTGAAAAGTGGAAATAAAGTGTCTAACGTTTGTTGTAACCGCTGCTCATGTTTTGTATGTGGACAGGTTGCAGCTATAGTTTTGGTTTATGGCACTTTCACGCCCCGCCCCGCCCCGCCCTTTTGCAGAGGCTAGACCATAAATAAAATTCTGCCTACGCCACTGCATCGGACATTTTCTAAAAGATATAAAAAATTATATACTTTTTAACCACAAATGCTGCTCTTGCATGTATTACGTAATCACGTTGGAAAGGTCACGCGAACTTCAAAATCATCCAACATCGTTGTTTTACCTTTTTTTGTGAAGGGCATTTGACTTAGTCTTTGCATGTTTGCTTTGTAAACATTTGATCGGTACTTTCAGCTATGTCACGGGTGACCTTTCCAACGTGATTACGTAAAATGTAAAAAATATATAATTTTTATATTTAAAAAAAAAGATAGATGATTTCGCTAGATAAGACCCTTATTCCCCGGCTGGGATCGTGTCGAGTTCTTTGAAGCTGCATTGAAACTGGAATTTGGAACCTGTTGGACCCCATTGAAGTCCACTATATGGAGAAAGTCCTGGAATGTTTTCCTCAAAAACCTTAAACGAACACCCCACTATTTTTGAAAATAGGCTCATGCTCCCGTAGAGTTAAAAAGTTGAGTTTTACCATTTTCGAATCCATTCAGCCAATCTCCGGGTCTGGCGGTAGCACTTTTAGCATAGCTTAGCATAGCTCATTGAATCTGATTAGACCGTTAGCATCTCGCTCAAAAATGACCAAATTTCGATATTTACTTTTTAACCCCAAACGCTGCTCTTGCACGTATTACGTAATCACGTTGGAAAGGTCACGCAAACTTCAAAATCATCCAACATCGCTGTTTTCCCTTTTTTTTTTTTTACTTTTTAGCATCTCGCTCAAAAATGACCAAATTTCGATATTTTTCCTATTTAAAACTTGACAGTTCTGTAGTTACATTGTGTACTAAGACCGACGGAAAATGAAAAGTTGCGATTTTCTAGGCCGATATACCATATGGCTAGGAACTATACTAGGAACTATATGCTAACGGTCTAATCAGATTCAATGATCTATGCTAAGCTATGCTAAAAGTGCTAGACCCGGAGATCGGCTGAATGGATTCGAAAACGGTAAAACTGTTTAACTCTAGGGGAGTTGGAAAATGAGCCTATTTTACAAAATAGTGGCGTGTTCCTTTAATTTCTTTTCAACTGAAGAAAGACATGAACATCTTCGATGACATGGAGGTGAGTAAATTATCAGGAAATTTTAATTCTGAAGACATCTACTCCTTTAAAGACCAGATAACTTTGAACAAACCTTCTATTAACATTACTGGAAGAATGTTTGTTCAAAACGTTGATAGAACGTTCCCTGTTAGGGATTTAACCTCACTGCTGCCTAGCTGAACAAAATAGACCTAGATTTGTTTTCTTTTCTCCTAATGGGTGGATCTGAATTGTAACGTAGCTGTAAAAATCAGTTTGCACGTACACATTCAGAGGATCAGACCGTGGTCATCCTCATCTCTCCCATCAGCTCTCTATATGTAGGTCTTCTTCTGTCCCGTCACTACGGACACCGTTGCCATGCCGGGGAAACAAAACAGCAGGGGGTGAGTTTGTGTTTTTTAGGCCGTGGGCCTCCCATGAGCAACTGTATCCATAACGACCAGGGAGTTGCCGTATCCATAACAACTCCATCTCTGCACAAACCCGCTTCTGAGAAGACTGAACTGAAGAGCATGAATATTGCATCACAGTCTCTCTGCTCTTCTCTGTATGAACCACTGTGTGATCTACAGCTCCACAACTCACACACAAACACAAGCGTGTTCACAGCTTCTAGACAAGATCAAGACTTATTTATTTACCCTCCGAAATCATGTTATGCATACTAAGCGTTTGCATTATCAACTGTTGCATGCAAAACATGCGTTTGATCGGAATTGATGATACCGGTGCTTATTTTTTCCCTCTGTTGCAAAACAGTTATCCATTGCTTTAAACATTTATAATGTTTTTGATGTTAATGGTTTAAAATAAGAAACAATATAATAGGAAAATAAATGGCCTAATTACTTTAACGTATATTATATTAAAAATGGTGCTGTTCGGCTGTTTTTGCCCCAAAAGGTCACTTTTTTTTGCTTTTGGCACTTGCTGTGTGAACACAAAAAAACTCATGGACATGATTCGAAAAGGTTAAATGTTCCTGAAAACAAAAAACAGTCACACTTGTACTGTTCTCGGTCAAAACTGAGCGCATTGGGAATGAATGGGTGGAAGCGTTTGGTACTGCGCACAAACAAATTCTTACTCAAAGCTCATTTTTTGAGATATCAGCCTTTATGGCTTTGATTTTCTCACAGTTTTAGAGTAAAATGTGTTTTGGAAAATATATATATTTATATACAAATTGAAAATGGTATTTTTGATGCCAAATGTCACCTTAAAAAAAGAGACCAAACTGAAGTTTGTGCTCCAAAGCATCAAAGATTTAAGTTCGAAATTTCATTTTTAGGTCCATGGTCAAAAAGTGAATATATGGATTATAATACAGCATACATATAATTTAGTAATATAAAATCCCTTAAAAAATACAAATGATTAAATAAAAATATAGTACGATCACTTCATTGAAATACAAAAAAATCTATAATTTTTAACCGACACTCGATATATAAAACGAGCAAGAATGCTGTTGTGTGTGATATTGCTTTTATACGACACTTCAATAAAACTATAGTTAAGTTGTTCAATAGACAAGTTTGTATTTGGCAACATACATTTTAGGCATTTTTGGTCCACAACAAAATTGTTTAAAACGAAATCGAACTGAAAACAACTGTGCATCTCGAAAATGTTTTCTTCCTGAATGAATTGGAGCGAATCGGTTGAGTGAATGATTCAGTGACTCCTTCGTTCCTAAATGAATCAAATCATTTGAATGAATGTTTAAATGTTTGAACACCCTGCTATTTTGCAAGTTCTCCCACTTAGAAATCATGGAGGGGTCTGAAATTGTCATCGTAGGTGCATGTCCACTGTGAGAGACATAATCAAAAAAAAATAATCCAGAAATCACAATGTATGATTTTTTAACTATTTATTTGTATGGTACAGCGGCAAATAAGTATTTGAACACCTGATAAAATCAATGTTAATATTTGGTACAGTAGCCTTTGTTTGCAATTACAGAGGTCAAACGTTTCCTGTAGTTTTTCACCAGGTTTGCACACACTGCAGGAGGGATTCTGGCCCAATCCTCCACACCGATCTTCTCTAGATCAGTCAGGTTTCTGGCCTGTCGCTGAGAAACACGGAGTTTGAGCTCCCTCCAAAGATTCTCTATTGGGTTTAGGTCTGGAGACTGGCTAGGCCACGCCAGAACCTTGATATGCTTCTTACAGAGCCACTCCTTGGTTATCCTGGCTGTGTGCTTCGGGTCATTGTCATGTTGGAAGACCCAGCCTCGACCCATCTTCAATGCTCTAACTGAGGGAAGGAGGTTGTTCCCCAAAATCTCGCAATTCATGGCCCTGGTCATCCTCTCCTTTATACAGTGCAGTCGCCCTGTCCCATGTGCAGAAAAACACCCCCAAAGCATGATGCTACCACCCCCATGCTACACAGTAGGGATGGTGTTCTTGGGATGGTACTCATCATTCTTCTTCCTCCAAACACGTTTAGTGGAATTATGACCAAATAGTTATATTTTGGTCTCATCTGACCACATGACTTTCTCCCATGACTCCTCTGGATCATCCAAATGGTCATTGGCAAACTTAAGACGGGCCTTGACATGTGCTGGTTTAAGCAGGGGAACCTTCCGTGCCATGCATGATTTCAAACCATGACGTCTTAGTGTATTACCAACAGTAACCTTGGAAACGGTGGTCCCAGCTCTTTTCAGGTCATTGACCAGCTACTCCCGTGTAGATCGGGGCTGATTGCTCACCTTTCTTAGGATCATTGAGACCCCACGAGGTGAGATCTTGCATGGAGCCCCAGTCCGAGGGAGATTGACAGTCATGTTTAGCTTCTTCTATTTTCTAATGATTGCTCCAACAGTGGACCTTTTTTCACCAAGCTGCTTGGCAATTTCCCCGTAGCCCTTTCCAGCCTTGTGGAGGTGTACAATTTTGTCTCTAGTGTCTTTGGACAGCTCTTTGGTCTTGGCCATGTTAGTAGTTGGATTCTTACTGATTGTATGGGGTGGACAGGTGTCTTTATGCAGCTAACGACCTCAAACAGGTGCATCTAATTTAGGATAATAAATGGAGTGGAGGTGGACATTTTAAAGGCAGACTAACAGGTCTGTGAGGGTCAGAATTCTAGCTGATAGACAGGTGTTCAAATACTTATTTGCAGCTGTATCATACAAATAAATAGTTAAAAAATCATATATTGGGATTTCTGGATTTTTTTTATTTAGATTATGTCTCTCACAGTGGACATGTACCTACGATGACAATTTCAGACCCCTCCATGATTTCCAAGTGGGAGAACTTGCAAAATAGCAGGGTGTTCAAATACTTATTTTCCTCACTGTATATTAGGCTCTATTTTAACGATCTGAGTGCATGGTCTGAAGCACTTAGGTGCGCTTAGGGCGTATCCGAATCAACCTTTGCTAGTTTCACGACGGGAAAAATGGTCGGCGCACCAGGCGCATGCTTGTACCTATTTTATTAATGAGTCATGGGTGTGTTTTGGGGCGTAACGTGCAGTAAACCAATCAGAGTCTCATCTCCCATTCCCTTTAAAAGCCAGTTGCGCTCGCACCATGGCGGATTCGCTATTTACATGTGAACAGAAAGACTGAACGCATCTCCAGAGAGGAAACCTTTTATTTGTAATATTTAGCATGTGTGTGTGTGCTGCTGTTCGTCCCTGTGTGTGTAATAATCAGAGTGTACACACGTACACCGCCTATAGACACACATTAGTAACGCACCTTTTAAATAACACAAATAAAACTGCGCTATTGACTTTAGAGCAGGGTTTTGTTGGTCAATGGCGCAGTCGTTTTCACTTCCTCAAAATAGCAACTCACCAACAATGCGCCTGAACACACCTGGTTTTCAGACCAGCACGCCCATGGGTGAACAGATGCACGCGAGTGCGTTTGCCATTTAAACAACGTGATGCTGCATGTGAAAATGAAAACTGCGTCCGGCTGAAACTAGCAAAAAACACTTGCGTCGCACCTGGCCAGGTGTATGAGAAGGCCCCTTGAGTATTTTACTACACAAATAAGAATTGTTTTTAAATGAATATAAGTTTCTTTTGTCAACTTTTAGGGGTACTTATAGCATACAGGAGGTGAGTTTAATGCTACAAGACATGATCTGAAATACATACTCAGAATGTTTAATGTCACGAATTAAGGCCTGTATACACTCTGGAAGAACATTCATACCGTCAGAACATTCCCTGTATTACGTCTGACTATTGTTTCTAATGAAGTTTAAACTCACACAGCTCAATTACCCTCCAAACACAGCCGGCTGACGTGAGCGCAGCATTTTATGTGTGTGTGTGTGTTCGTGTAGGAGGTTGTACTATTGCAGTCTGATTGCTCACAAATGGAAATCAGATATGCATGACTCAAATGATACTCCAGCACGGCTGTGAATTGCTCTGCAATATGTCAATGGATGTCAAATTGATGTGGTTATTCAGAAGCGCAGACGCTTACCTGACTCGACATACAGCCGGCATCCCTACAGGCCACGCGCTTCTGAAACTTTAATACAACTATAAGAGCACTTTAATATTTCACTGTGACATGAATACTTTACATGTGTCTCTGGAGCCGCAGGGTTATGGCAGTTTTTATGCTGCCAAAAAGTATTTTGTTTGTCTAGTCTTGTTCATGATAGAGCTGTACTATATTTAGGGAAGTCAAATTCACATTATTCTTTCAAAGCAGCTTTATAGAAAATCATGTTGTTAATCTTTGGCATAACATTATGACCTAATATTGTGTTGATTCCCCTTTTGCTGCCAAAACGGTCGAGGCGTGGACTCCACTAGACCCCTGAAGGTGTGCTGTGGTATCTGGCACAAAGATGTTAGCAGCAGATCCTTTAAGTCCTGTAAGTTGCGAGGCGGGGCCTCCATGGATTGGACTTGTTTGTTCGGCACAGCCCACAGATGCTCGATTGGATTGAGATCTTGGGAATTTGGAGGCCAAGTCAACACCTCAAACTCGTTGTTGTGCTCCTCAAACCATTCCTGATGCATTTGTGCTTTGTGGCGGCGCATTATCTGCTGAAAGAGCCACAGCCACCAGGGAATACCGTTTCCATGAAAGAGTGTACATGGTCTCAACAATGCTTAGGTAGGTGGGACGTGTCAAAGTAACATCCACATGGATGGCAGGACCCAAGAAAACGTGATTCATCAGACCAGGCCACCTTCTTCCATTGCTCCGTGGTCCAGTTCTGATGCTCAGGGGTCAGCGTGTGCATCCTGACTGGTCAGCGGCTATGCCGCCCCATACGCAACAAACTGTGATGCCCTGTGTATTCTGACACCTTTCTATCAGAACCAGCATTAACTTCTTGAGCAGTTTGAGCTCCAGTAGCTCGTCTGTTTGATCGGACCACACGGGCCAGCCTTCGCTCCCCACGTGCATCTTTGACCCTGTGATCCTTGGAGTACTTTTGATAGATACTGACCACAGCAGTCCGGAAACACCCCACAAGAGCTGCAATTGCAATGAATCACACCTAACATTAAAGTTTTTGTTCTATGTTTAACATTTAAAGAGCAGGTTTATTAGGCTGCTGTCCCTTTAAGACCTGCCGCACATGACATAGATAGAGAAATAT
Organism: Romanogobio albipinnatus; assembly: GCA_023566225.1. Taxonomy (NCBI): domain Eukaryota; kingdom Metazoa; phylum Chordata; class Actinopteri; order Cypriniformes; family Gobionidae; genus Romanogobio; species Romanogobio albipinnatus. The sequence goes on along the minus strand of CM042245.1, from coordinate 53,978,308 downwards.
ATATATTTCAATATGATTTGCTAATCTTGCTGCTTTATTCTTCTGCATATGATGAAATTGAAACCAGGACAAACACAGTTAACCGTCAAAAATGATTCAAATATTGTGAGTCAAGACAAATATTTTGGTGTATACTGTTACTAAGCAAAATGTGCCATGTTTAAGTAACAGGAAGGTGATGAATTTTAGTGAATAATGACTTCATTTTTGGTCTGTTTCTTATTCATCGCTGTGTTTGTGGCTTAATCATGTACCAGTTTTATGGGTTTCTTTATGGGTTTTTATTAGCATCCTCAGACATATTTTGTGTTACGCAGAAGAAAGTTAGGTATCACTGCATTATGTGTTCATAAAGTACATTTTAATGCCTTATAGCTCTACATAAATAACTGTCACCAAAGTTAAAATGCAAATATATATGGAGGAAAAAACTATTTTTGCACGAATTAACCCTTAAACAGTGATCCATCTCCTATTCTTAAGACATAAAACACACACACACACAACATTCGGATCCATACACTGTACAGGCAACTGAATCTGTTGCTATGAGACGGGCTGCTTCATTAGAGGAAGCATCGTAGTGATGAAGACAGTTTGTGTGTGTTTGTGTCTCTGTTCTCAAGGTCAGCACACACACACACTCATTGCATTACATTACATCATTATCAAATAAAGTGTTGCATCTGAAACAGTTTTCAGAATAACATCTCATACTGTATTCAGGACAGAATAGCTATGATCATAAACATGTGATATTGTGTTGCATATGGAAACGTATTTGCCTGTGTGAGGCTCTGATTCATGCCACCGCCGCCTCGCTGTCTTTTATAACGCGACACTTTTATAGGCACTTTAATTACTGTAATCAAACAGTCGTTGAAACGGAGCTTGAAATGCTGGTTTCAGTCGGCAAACTCCAGCGAGCGCTGCCAGACGTGCTGGATGAAATGATTAGGAAATAATTGCCCTTGTCTTGTTATAAAGAAATGTAATTAATGTAATAAAAGAGCATTAAACAATTGTATATCACTTAGATTCAGGTGATCGATAGCATTTTTTGTCCCACTTTAAATCCATTGTAAGGCCGCTTTAGCTGTAATTCCAGGTCTGCATGCGATGGAAATAACTGCACCATGAATAATGTGGATAATTAATGTATAGTTTGTATGCCAACACATTTTTTTTTTCCTCCATTCTTCTTTTTTGTTTTGTTTTTGTGCAGATCATTGAGGTTTTCACTGATCTTCTGATGTTGGTGAGTTTGGAGCACAGGGCTTTTCCAAATGGGTAAAACAAAATTAAAATAATAATAATAATAATAACAATTAGAGAATGTTTTTTTTTTATACATTTGATTAAAACAAAAAAATATTAAATAAATACACATTTCTTTATTTAATTTTTTTTTTACATGTGATTAAAATAAATAAAGAGATAATTGATTAAAATAAAATAAACAATTACATTGATTTTAATAAATAATAAATTCATATATCTGATTAAAATAAATAAATTGATCATTGATTAAAATTTAAATAATTAAATTAATTAAAATAAAATAAACTATTAAATTGGTCTTAATAAATAATAAATTCCTATATTTGATTAAAATAAATAAATAAATAAATGATAAAAAAATACAAAAACATTTTATTTAAATATAAAAAATAAAATAATAATCATCATCATAATTTGATTTATATCAGTGAATTCAAAATAATACAATTTGATTTGAATAAATAATATATCAATATATGCATTTGATTTAAATGTACTGATAATTGATTAAAATTATTAAATGAATAAACAAACATTGATTTAAGTAAATACATATATTTGATAAAACATTTTTTAATAATAATAATACATTAAAAATGTATTCATTAAAATTAATTTTATTTTAATATATAAATAATATAATAAATATATAAATAAATGCGTTTGATTAAATAAAATTAAATAAACCAATACTTGATTAAAATAAAGATAAATAAATAAAATGTTATTTAAAAATTAAACATTTAAATAACAATTAAATTTGATTTATATAAATTCATTAAAATAAATACAATTTAATTTTAATAAATATATAAATATGCATTTGAATAAATTAAATTGATCAATAATTAAAATAAATAAATATGAATAATATATAAATACATTTATTTGATTAAATTAAATAAAGCAATAATTGATTAAAATAAAATATAAATAAAATGTTATTAAACAGTGATAAATATATTTGATTTAAAAATGTAAATAATAACAATAATTTGATTTATATAAATTAATTAAAATGAATACAATTTGATTTGAATAAATAATATATTAATATGCATTTGAATACATTTAATTGATCAATAATGAACAAATACATTTATTATTTATTTGAAAAAAATCTAAATAAACAAACAAAAATGGATTCAAGTAAATAGTAAATATATTTGATTAAAATAAAAAAAGTATTTAAATAAATTGAAATAAAATAAATAATATAATAATAAATTAAAATAAAATAAATAATAAATAATAAATTAAAATAAATAATATGTGAAATAGTATTGTGGTCTCTCGCATGCTCATATTTGGGCGTCCATGGCATCTAAAAGCCTTGCCCCAGTGCGGCGGTGAGCAACAGCAATTATGGCCAGTGAGATGATCTTAAGGTGATTTTATGTGAATGATGGTGCAATATCACAGCATGACTGGTGTGAAAAATGAGAGGCGTTCCTCCATTAGTGTAGACATCAGGTAACCAGTCCATGAGCGAAACACAACAGTATCCAGCCGAGAGGATTAGTGGGGCTGTGTTATTAAAGTCCTGTTAACTCTCCACTCAGAAAACACTGATGTGGGAATGGTGCTTAGTTGATCTGGGATGAATCGGATAAACCCAATTTCGTCACAACTTCAAGTAAATATGTAAAAATGCATGCAGTGTATATCAACATCCTTGATGGATGACCTTTGAATGCTTAATCTGAGACGAGGGGAAAGTGGAGAGGAGCGTGTAGAGGTCATTATCCGGCTCCAGCGGTCAGAACGGAGCAATCTGATCCCAACATTTCAGATGAACCAGAGCGCTTCCTGCCGTACCTGGACACGGAATGCCACTTATACTGCTAATGTTCCCATCAAATTATGAAAGCGTTATTTCTGATCGTTAAAACATCCAGGTTTTAAATGGTTGTACCATAGACACCCGTAGGTTTCTGAAGAGCATTTTTGCATTTCTGAAAAGCATTTCTGAAAAGCCTGGGTGGAGCCGGACGTCGCCATCACCCAGATAACTGAAAATGGGCAAAGATGTGGGATATGGGTGGAGCTCTGGTGCCTGTGCTGAAACCACACCCACCTAGCTCGACCATATGGTAATCCAAGTGTCACTCAAGTGGCCACGCCCTTAATTATGCTGCATTTTAAGGCTTAATATAATTTAAACGGATGAGTTTTTTCACCCCCTCACAGTTGTCATGAAGGGCAAAATTAGCTGTATAGACCAAAACCACTTTTTGTACCTGGCTGTATTTTTTTCTGCTGTAAAGTTGGGCGTTTTAACATGGGGGAGATACAGATTTGCCTCCCTTCTGGAGTCTGTCTCTAGCGGCCAGTCGATGAATTGCAGTTTAAGTCACTTCCGTGTTGGCTTTAAAGGAGCACGCCACTATTTTTGAAAATAGGCTCGTTTTCCAACTCCCCTAGAGTTAAACAGTTTTATCCATTCAGCCGATCTCCGGGTCTTGCACTTTTAGCATAGCTTAGCATAGATCATTGAATCTGATTAGAGCGTTAGCATCTCGCTCAAAAAAATGACCAAAGACTTTTGATATTTTTCCTATTTAAAACTTGACTCTTCTGTAGTTACATCGTGCACTAAGACCGACGGAAAATTATATTACACACAGCGCCTGAAAATAGTCCCCAGCACGCTCTCTGAGGTTGTCACATTATGCTGACGGAAGTTAGCCTGTTTTCAGGCGCTGTGTAATATCATTGCGCCACTCAACTCATGGTATGACAGCAAAGATCCTTGATTATTACGCAGGAATGAGAGTATAGTTCCTAGCCAGATCGGCCTAGAAAATCACAACTTTTTATTTTCCGTCGGTCTTAGTACACTCTAAAAAAAAAAGGTTCTATATGGCACCAGAAATGGTTCTTGGCTCGTAATCATAGGGGAACCTTTTTAAGTGCTATATAGCACCAATTTTGGTGCTTCAGTGGTTCTTCAGCGGTTCTTCGCCGGTTCTTTGACTAAGGTGCTATATAGCACCGCTAACTATGGTGCTATATAGCACCGCTACCATATACAGAACATGCTAAGATATGGTGCTATATAGCACCAAAAATGGTTCCCCTATGATTACGACGAAGAGCCATTTTTGGTGCCATATAGAACCTTTTTTTTTTTTTTTTTTTAGAGTTTACACGGTGTAACTACAGAAGAGTCGAGTTTTAAATAGGAAAAATATTGAAACCCCTTGGTCATTTTTTGAGTGAGATGCTAACGGTCTCATCAGATTCAATGATCTATGCTAAGCTATGCTAAAAGTGCCACCGCCAGACCCGGAGATCGGCTGAATGGATTCGAAAATGGTCAAACTCAACTGTTTAACTCTATAAAAAAAAAGGTTCTATATGGCACCAAAAATTGTTCTTTCATCGTAATCATAGGGGAACCACTTTTGGTGCTATATAGCACCATATCTTAGCATGTTCTGTATATGATAGCGGTGCTATATAGCACCTTAGTTAGCGGTGCTATATAGCACCTTAGTCAAAGAACCGGTGAAGAACCTCTGAAGAACCACTGAAGCACCAAAATTGGTGCTATATAGCACTAAAAAAGGTTCCCCTATGATTACGAGCCAAGAACCATTTTTGGTGCTATATAGAAACTTTTTCTTTTAGAGTGTAGGGGAGTTGGCAAATGACCCATTTTCAAAAATAGTGGAGTGTTCCTTTAAGAGGAAGGCGGGAGGTTGAAGCTTGGGTTATATAAACGTTAAGGGAACATTATATTTTTCATTTTGCAAATGAAAATGTTGCTTTTGATTGTTCTCAGAACATTCTAAAAAGAGTAACATTTAACAAGCATTAGTTTAACTTTTTTTTTCCAGCTGATAAAATAAATCAATAAAAACATTGACAGCCAATTAGAATTCATCCTGCTCTAAAAAGCTTGAGAATTTTTTAGAGCGTCAGACGACAAAAACGCAGCGTGCGTTTAGAATAAATAGAACAATATCGTGCATTGGAGTGACACTAATATAGTTGTCGTTATAGTTATGGTTATTGTTGTGAGCGGGCCTTTAGCCGGCACTGCCTGATCAGAGCGTTCCGGTCCTACTGTTGAACACGGATCAGCTGTGTGTGTTGACACTCCGTCTAGAGCAGCAAACAGTGGCCACATTAGCAGTCTGTGAGCTGTCTGTCTGTCTGTCGGCCATCTGTCTGTCAGCTGACTGATGCTGCAGGCCATCAAACTCACCTCGTTTGGCTCTCAATAATGTCTGATGAAGCAACAGCAGCAAGTGACTAATGTGTTTATGACAACAAACCAGCTGTGTGTCTGACTTTGACTATCACAACATCTATCACTATCTGTTTACATCTATCTGTCTGTCTGTCTGTCTATTTGTCTGTCTGTCTGTCTCTCTCTCTGTCTGTCTGTCTGTCTATCTGTGTCTGTCTGTCTGTCTGTCTCTCTGTCTGTCTGTCTCTCTGTCTGTGTCTGTCTGTCTCTCTGTCTGTCTCTCTGTCTGTCTGTCTGTCTGTCTCTCTGTCTGTCTGTCTGTCTGTCTGTCTGTCTTTGTCTGTCTGTCTGTCTTTGTCTGTCTGTCTGTGTGTGTCTGTCTGTCTGTCTATCTGTCTATTTGTCTGTCTATCTGTCTGTCTCTCTGTCTGTCTGTCTGTCTATCTGTGTCTGTCTGTCTTTGTCTGTCTGTCTGTCTGTCTGTGTCTGTCTGTCTCTCTGTCTGTGTCTGTCTGTCTGTCTATCTGTCTATTTGTCTGTCTGTCTGTCTGTCTGTGTCTGTCTGTCTCTCTGTCTGTGTCTGTCTGTCTGTCTATCTGTCTATTTGTCTGTCTGTCTCTCTGTCTGTGTCTGTCTGTCTCTGTCTATCTGTCTGTCTTTCTGTCTATCTGTCTATGTGTCTGTCTGTCTGTCTGTCTGTCTGTCTATCTGTGTCTGTCTGTCTGTCTGTCTCTCTCTCTGTGTCTCTCTGTCTGTGTCTATCTGTCTGTCTGTCTGTCTGTCTGTCTGTCTGTCTATCAGTCTATTTGTCTCTCTCTCTGTGTCTCTCTGTCTGTGTCTGTCTATCTACAGTAAGGAAAATAAGTATTTGAACACCCTGCTATTTTGCAAGTTCTCCCACTTGGAAATCATGGAGGGGTCTGAAATTGTCATCGTAGGTGCATGTCCACTGTGAGAGACATAATCTAAAAAAAAAATCCAGAAATCCCAATATATGATTTTTTAACTATTTATTTGTATGATACAGCTGCAAATAAGTATTTGAACACCTGTCTATCAGCTAGAATTCTGACCCTCAAAGACCTGTTAGTCTGCCTTTAAAATGTCCACCTCCACTCCATTTATTATCCTAAATTAGATGCACCTGTTTGAGGTCGTTAGCTGCATAAAGACACCTGTCCACCCCATACAATCAGTAAGAAGTCAACTACTAACATGGCCAAGACCAAAGAGCTGTCCAAAGACACTAGAGACAAAATTGTACACCTCCACAAGGCTGGAAAGGGCTACGGGGAAATTGCCAAGCAGCTTGGTGAAAAAAGGTCTACTGTTGGAGCAATCATTAGAAAATGGAAGAAGCTAAACATGTCTGTCAATCTCCCTCGGACTGGGGCTCCATGCAAGATCTCACCTCGTGGGGTCTCAATGATCCTAAGAAAGGTGAGAAATCAGCCCAGAACTACACGGGAGGAGCTGGTCAATGACCTGAAAAGAGCTGGGACCACCGTTTCCAAGGTTACTGTTGGTAATACACTAAGACGTCATGGTTTGAAATCATGCATGGCACGGAAGGTTCTTGATTTTCTCAGGTGTTCAAATACTTATTTGCAGCTGTATCATACAAATAAATATTTAAAAAATCGTATATTGTGATTTCGGGAATTTTTTTTAGATTATGTCTCTCACAGTGGATATGCACCTACGATGACAATTTCAGACCCCTCCATGATTTCTAAGCATGGTGTTCAAATACTTATTTTCCTCACTCTATCTATCTATCTATCTATCTATCTATCTATCTATCTATCTATCTATCTATCTATCTATCTATCTATCTATCTATCTATCTATCTGTCTGTCTGTCTGTCTGTCTGTCTGTCTGTCTGTCTGTCTGTCTGTCTGTCTGTCTGTCTGTCTGTCTGTCTGTCTGTCTGTCTGTCTGTCTGTCTGTCTGTCTGTCTGTCTGTCTGTCTGTCTGTCTGTCTGTCTGTCTGTCTGTCTGTCTGTCTGTCTGTCTGTCATTTCTTTGACATGTTCATGTTCTAGATGACTAGTCTATTCTAAGGTAAGGCGTCTATTACATTTTCACGACAGCCCAATTTTTGCCTTGTTTTAGACCAGACGTCAGGGCTGCGAAATTGCTTGCTGGGTTTCAGATGATTGTTCTCCATATTTTTCTGATAAGAAAAGAGTCTGATTTCTGCCAATCGAAACGAAGACTGCTCTTATTCCAGCAGTCTTTAGAAATCACACAGAACTCAACTGATATCAATAGCATACAGTCCCATTGCTGGCCGTATTGGTGCCATAAGCATAATTACTTTATGGTGCCCGCAATGGCAGCGTTCGCGACTTTGTAGAGCTGAGTTGGGTGTTGTAGATGGGTCTTCTTCTGGTGCCCCCCTCAGCACTTGGTGCCATACGCAGAGCACGTGGTGGGAGTGGCAGCGCTGATAGCATATATTTAGTTAAAGGTGCAGTAAGCAATTTCTGGTAAACGCTGTTGATATGTGAAATCATCAAAAGGACCACACCCCTATCCTGATGCCTCCGCCCCCACATTCACATACAATGACTATGGCAGAATCTGCGCCTGCCGTCCGAGGGTATGAATGAAGTCATCAATAAGAGAAAGCAATTTGACTGTTACTATGATAGATCATTGTTATTTAGCTCAAAGTCATCCCTTCCATCCCAAAAAACAAACACATTTTTTATGATGCATTACAAATCTGACAAGGGTTATAGCGGTCATTAAAAGGGGAACCAAAAGAAAAAACATGTATTAGGAATATGTTATCTCACTTTTCAGACACAGTTTGGTAGCAACGAACAAGTTCAGTCATCCATTTTCAAGCCTTCCCACTTCTCCAGCGCTGGAAAACTTTTCCGATATTAACGAAGGTCCTACCTCTTGTCTGATCATAACCCTCCTGGCCATTTCCTCTTTTGTATTTTCTCTGCCATCTCACTCTTTCTATAGTCGTTCCGCTAATGTCCGTCTTGTGCACTAAGCTCCTCCCCTATCATGAGTGGACACGCCCCTTACTGCTGATTGGCTACAAGTGTGTATTGGTGCTTGGCCCAATCCAGCATTTCTCCAAAAATGCTTACTGCACCTTTAATCTAACAAGTTAAGTATCTTTGGCATCCCTGATAATAATAATATTTGCAGCCCTGTTGTAGAGTTGCAGATTAAAGGAAGGTCGTTCACCCTAATGCGACGCATGCTGTCAGACGGGATGTTTTCACAGCGTGTCAGCATCAGCATCAGCATCAGCGGGTCGGCCGCACTGTGAGGTGCTGGTTTGATGTGCTGTTTTAAAATAAGCCGCTTTACACACAGGGTGAGTCAGGTACGCCCGTGAGCTCAAACATGTGGCTTTGCCTCCAGCAATCCTTCCTCAGCAGCTTCAGAGACACAGAATGAGCACACACTTTCTGGTTGTAAGTGGAGAAGCTTTCAACTCATTCCCTCCCCAAAAATGTAAACATGGGGGCATTATGCCCCCAACCCCCTGTTAATTTCAGCCCCAGCTCCCTAGGTGAATGTGTGTTTAATGGTCATGTGCTTTCTGTGCCTGTGAGTTCAGCTCACAATGGTGTTTGGGAGCACACTGAAGTCTTTTCAAAAGCATCTCCTCAGGCTCTTACTGGTGACACCTTATGTTTTATTGTGCTTTTAGTCTGTGGTTCTCCTCTAGGTCCATTAGTTAAGGGAGGTGCCGTCCCGGTTTATGATAAATCACCCTGGCCATCCATCCATATCCTCCTGGGACCCAGCTAAATATAAAGAGTGTTAGTTTTCCTTTAGTGTTTACTGCATAAGAAACATGAAATATATTGGTAACACTTCATTTTAGGATTCAATTCTATTAACTATAGTTGTTTATTAGCACGCATATTTCTAGGAGATTGTGTGTTTATTAGTACTTATAAAGCACTTATTAATGCATGAGCATATTCTACATTCCTTAATGCTACCCAATACCTAAATATAACAACTACCACACTAACTATTAATAAGCGGTAAATAACGCTCTAAAAAATGCTGGGTTAAAAACAACCCAAGTTGGGTTGAAAATGGACTAACCCAGCAATTGGGTTGTTTAAAGCAAACATTTAACCCAACCGCTGGGTTAAAACAACCCAATTGCTGGGTTAGTCCATTTTCAACCCAACTTGGGTTGTTTTTAACCCAGCATTTTTTAGAGTGTAGGGGTTTATTGAGGCAAAAGTCGTAGTTAGTGCATATGTGTTCCCCATACTAGTGTTACCAATATATTTAAAAATACAGACTACACTCTAAAAAATGCTGGAAAATGGACTAACCCAGCAATTGGGTTGTTTTAAGCAAACATTTAACCCAACCGCTGGGTTAAAATAACCCAATTGCTGGGTTAGTCCATTTTCAACCCAACTTGGTTTATTTTTAACCCAGCATTTTTTCGCAAGCGTGCGATAAATTGATAATAAGTGACAGTAAAGACATTTAAAATGTTACAAAAGATTTATATTTCAAATAAATGCTGTTCTATTCATCAAATAACCCTGAGAAGAAGAAGAAAAAAAAATGTTCCACAAAAATATGAAGCAGTTAATTAATCAAAATATCAATAATAAAAAAAAAGCGGGGTTGTTTCAACCCATGTTTGGGTCAAATATGGACAAACCCAACTATTGGGTTTGTTCATATTTGACCCAAACATAGGTTGAAACAACCCAGCACACTTTTTAGAGTGTAATAAACAACATTCTAAAATAATATATATATATATATATATGTATGTGTTAAATTATAATATTATTTCACAATATTACTGTTTTTACTGTATTTTTGATCAAATAACCTTGATGAGCAGATGAGACTTGTCAAAAACATTAAAAACATTATTATAAAAAAAATAATACAGACCCCAAACTTTTAATTTGTAGTGTTTATGAATTAGCAGTATCTGTATTTAATGGCTGGTTGAGTGATTTTCAGCATTTTGATACAGAAATCTGTTTACACAAGACATCAGAGGTGTAAAGAGTACCTGAAAATCATACTTTATACGGAAATGACTCAGTCATTGAGTCACCAATTCCAATACAACTTGAGTAAAAGTCTTAGAGTATCTGATTTTAACAGTACTTAAGTATTTTACTCATACTGAATGTAGGCTCAACGATGCACCTAAACACCTAAAAGAAGGGTGGGAAAGAGATAAGAAATCATATTTATTTTCTAAAATCAAAATAAACCTGAACACCTCAATATTGCAAAAAATCAAGGTCAACACAACAGCATATTAAACGTCTACAAACTCTCAAGTCTCGGTTAAACTCAAGTGCACATCCTTCAGTAAAGCAATATCCTCTCTCCTCAATATAGCAGATAAATAAAATAACATTGAGTAAAATGAAATCGTCAACACTTTCTTGCACTGGATGTGCTGATTTCAGCCTCTGAACTTCCTCCCGTGTCGTTCTGGGCTGATTTCTCACCTTTCTTAGGATCATTGAGACCCCACGAGGTGAGATGTTGCATGGAGCCCCAGTACGAGGTCATGTTTAGCTTCTTCCATTTTCTAATGATTGCTCCAACAGTGGACCTTTTTTCACCAAGCTGCTTGGCAATTTCCCCGTAGCCCTTTCCAGCCTTGTGGAGGTGTACAATTTTGTCTCTAGTGTCTTTGGACAGCTCTTTGGTCTTGGCCATGTTAGTAGTTGGATTCTTACTGATTGTATGGGGTGGACAGGTGTCTTTATGCAGCTAACGACCTCAAACAGGTGCATCTAATTTAGGATAATAAATGGAGTGGAGGTGGACATTTTAAAGGCAGACTAACAGGTCTTTGAGGGTCAGAATTCTAGCTGATAGACAGGTGTTCAAATACTTATTTGCAGCGGTTTCAGACAAATAAATAGTTAAAAAATCATATATTGTGATTTCTGGATTTTTTTTTTAGATTATGTCTCTCACAGTGGACATGCACCTACGATGACAATTTCAGACCCCTCCATGATTTCCAAGTGGGAGAACTTGCAAAATAGCAGGGTGTTCAAATACTTATTTTCCTTACTGTATATAAACGTAGATGCCTCATTCGACCGATCCGCGCAGGCACTAATGAGGAATCTATGTATATATCTATGACCGCGCCGATATTTTGCATGTATTTTGACCTTATTCGCCGGAAGTGATGGCGTGGGGACGGCTGATGCAGAGCCATAGAAAAAAATGAAATAAATTTTTGAAATATGTATATTTTTCTTACACAAACGCATCGATTTGCTTCAGAAGGTCTTTATTAACACCCCGGAGCCGCGTGGAGCACGTTATTCGACGGACGGATGCATTTTTTATGGACTTCAAAAACAGAGCAACTATCACTGCTATTATAATGCTTGGATTAGCCAGAACATTTTTAATATAACTCAGATTTTATTCATCTGAAAGAATGTCATATACACCTCAGATGACTTGAGGGTGAGTAAATCATGGGCTAATTTTTATTTTTGGGTGAACTTACCCTTTAAGTACAGTAATTACATTTACTCAAATAATTTACACCACCGCTAGACATACATGAAGCATAAACTTCTATGAAAGATATCGACTAACTTGCATAATACAAGTTAAGTGTCTAACTTGTATATTAAATGTCCTGTACAGAGGAGGAACATGAGCCAGTGGATCCCAGAGGGGTCAAACACATGCAGACAGTGAAATCTAGAGATAAGGTCAAGCTTGGTTTTGATTCGTAATAAATCAAAGCCAATTATAGTATTACACTGGTGACCCGCTGACCCTCTGAAGAGGGTTTTTGTCATTGTTGAGGTGTGTATGACAGTAACAGTGAATGATCACGTTAATGACACTCCGCAGAAATCAATGGATGCTTTATTGATTGTAAATTAGTAGCAATGACAAAAGAAAGAGAATTAATTGACTAGGCTGGACACAATGGCGTGTTCTTCACTGCTAATTGAGCCGAAGCGTTTCCTTTCACACATGAAACTACCTGACCTATTGACTCACAGACCCGCTTCAAGGACACTCGTGAGGGATTTTACAGCAGCGTCCTTCCTCTTCATTAGATCGTGTGGAAGTTTAAGCTGTTATAATGATGTTTCTCCTCCATCCTGCTCAGCCTTCTGGGTAAACTACTTTAATTAGCTTCGTTCAGCCTCTCTGATATGCTGGATTCCACCTGCAATTACACAGCGGGCCACACGCGTGACCTCCCAACCCTGTCCAGAGGACATATGGGTCATGATGGAGAGCAGGTGTGAGTCTCAGGCTGATATACAGTATTCGGTGAGACTTTACGGTATCATTAATCCTTCACTTCAGCACAGGTCCCTTCTCAGCATAGTTTTGAAAAATACTCCAGTCAGTATCAAATCTCCTCGCTGTACGCAACAAGATGCAGAAACATACAGTGTTTGAACTCCCAGCTGTAGAGTTTAATACATCTGTTGCATATTACAAAAAAAGTTTTTTGGTTTTTTTTATTAGTTCCGGTCTTTTGAGTATGAATGGTTGAGTTACGCAGAAATACAGTAATACAGAACTGGGACTGTTGTGGATACACCAGTAGGTGGCGACAAGTGACTTTCTTTATAAGTGAACCTTGATTCATTCACAAACCATTTGTTCAAAAACACAGATTCATTCAGGAATGTAGGAAGCGACTCTCTTTGAGTGAATTTTGAATCATTCACAAACGATATGTTCAAACACACTGATTCATTCAGGAATGAAGGAAGCGACTCTCTTTGAGTGAATCTTGAATCATTCACAATTGATTTGTTCAAACACACTGATTCATTCAGGAATGTAGGAAGCGACTCTCTTTATGAGTGAATTTTGAATCATTTACAAACAATTTGTTCAAACACACTGATTCATTCAGGAATGAAGCAAGTGACTCTCTTTTTGAGTGAATCTTGAATCATTCATTCAACCGATTTGTTCAAACACACTGATTCATTCAGGAATGAAGCAAGTGACTCTCTTTATGAGTGAATCTTGAATCATTCACAAACGATTTGTTCAATCACACTGATTCATTCAGGAACAAATCTAGTCAAGCGATTGTCTCTATTAGTGAATCGTTGAATCATTTATGCAAAGATTCATTAAAAATCAAATGACTGTTCTCTTGCTGGTGTGATTTTTAATGTATGAAACTGACATTATGACAAAATGACTGTTTTAATATAGCATTCCTGTAGTTCATATATAGTGTTAAACTTCTGATAAATAGTATCCAAATCACTAACTACCACAACGACACATACAGTATGTGGCATATGCCTTCTTCTACTCTTATTGTCTGTCTACTTTAGCCTAATTTAAACTGCTCAATGGTCCAGAAAGAAGATATTGCATTATTTGTAATGCTGGTGAAAGTAGCTAAATCTGTGGCCAGCCAATGGGAGTGTGTCTAATCGTAGCTCGAGAGTTTCTGCAAGCGTTTTCCTCTTTCACAGTCACGGGAAATCTGCCACTAAATGCCATTTTAGATCCTATCTGAACACAATCACCGCGAGCAGTGAAAGACGGAGAGATGAATGCTGAATAGCAGCGATGTGCAATTTACATATTTGTATGTGTACTCAGTGTTACACATTATATCTTTGGGTTATAACTTTTAGTTTTATAGTAATTTGTGAATGTTACCTGCATAGTTTACAGCATTAGTTTAGAAAGTTTTATGTTTGGCAAGTACCTGTTTCTAAATGAATCAATATTGAATTGCATCAAATCAAGAGCTTGTGAAAAGAATCAAATCATAAAATCCATATCAATACCTTGTTGCATATCCCCTTAACTGTCACCTCCCTTTTTGAGAATACACATGAAAATGCACTATCCAAACTTAAAGGGCTGTAATTCAAGAATGCTTTGGAATATAGACCAGTTTGGTCTTGTTTTAAAGCAGACACTCTGCAGATTATTGAAGTGAAAGCAATTCAAAATATGAAAGTATGAAAAAGTTACGGATGTTTAAATTTACTGTAAATAAAAATACTGTACTAAATATTTTTTATTGTATATAAAATATATATTTTACAAAAATGTTTTAATCTAAAATTACTATAAAATCAAAGCCATGTGTCTAACCAAGTTGTGTTCCAAATTTGAAGTTGATATCACAAAAATTAAAGTCCCCATGAGATTTTGTTTAGGCGGTGTACCAAAAATAGCCACCGGGTGTCATTCAAATTCCATTGATTGTTTTTTTTTTATGCATTTTCCTGTAATTGTCTGTCCAAATGTCACTTCCATCACAAAACGGTCACCAAATATGGACCCTTGAGACTCAGACCTTTCCGACGATATGTGTTTTGTCAAGATTAGAAAAGATTTTGATTATAAAGTAGTTAAAATAAATGTTGTAATATGAAACATGACACCGCCCACTAGGGGAGGAGCCTGCTAAAATAATTTAAAGTACCATTTCCATGGTAACGCAACATCCAATTTCAAAATGGTTTTCACAAGATGAATTTTGAGTTCGTAAGCTTTCGAATGATACCTAATCTAATGATACCTCATAATTACTAAAATATATGATATGAAAAAAGGTGATTGTAGTAAAGTTTGTTTGTACGGGAAGAAGGAGGCGGGAACCGGCGAACGTTCAAAACGTTTAATCAAAAATAAACACAAAATAAAATGGCGGCGGCAGCCCCCCGTGGTCCTCTCTCGTCCCTCAATGTCGTCGCTCCTCCTTTATACTCCCTCACTCCTCCGCGAGAGCCGAGATCGCTGCGGCGCGCAGCTGGCGCTCATCCTCCCTGATGAGCGCCGCCTCGTCCCGCCCTCACGGTCCCTCGACCTCGCTGCTCGCCACATACCCCCAACGCCCTTCGCAGGCCGGAGGGTACTCCCGAGCCTGCGCTCTACCCCCCCCCCCCCCCTCCCCGGGGGGGCCGATCACGGCGGCCGCGGGACCTGGGGGTAAGAACAACGAGGTGAGAGAACGGAGCGAGGAACATGAGGAGCGACAGGGACGAGAGAGTGGAGAGAGGAGAAAAGAAAAAGAGAAAAAAAAAATTCTGGTCCGGTTCCCAGACACACTGCCGCTCGGTCCTCAGCCAGCCGAGAGGTTCTTACTCGCGGTGCCATGCGGTGGTACTGGACGGTCGGTGGACGGCTCGAGCCTCCTCCGCCCCCTGGCGGCCGGCGGTGGCTCCTCCTTCTGAGGGCAGCCGGAAGCGAGTCCCCGTCCCACGCTCCCTGCTCCTCCCCATCATGGCGGACGGCAGCAGGCTCCGGCTCCGGGCAAGCGCTGGGGACTCCTTCGCCCCCTCGCGGACGGCAGCCACCCCACCTCGACCCAGGGGCACGGCAGCGAGCTCTCCGTCCCACCGACCTTCATCCGCTCCAGCACCACCGCTTCGGGCAGCCGCTCGTGGACTTCTCTCCTCCGCGCTGCCCGACCTCCGTGGCACCGCGATCCCCCTCAGCTGCGAGGGCTCTTCGACAGCATGTCCCTCCTTCCCCTCGGCACCACTGTAGTAAAGTTTGTTCGTACGGGAAGAAGGAGGCGGGAACCGGCGAACGTTCAAAACGTTTAATCAAAAATAAACACTAAATAAAATGGCTGCCGCCTACATACAAACAAACACAAAATGAAAATAAAAAGCTGCAGCCCCTCACGGTCGACTGCAGCATACACATAATAAAACGTAAATAAAACTCAACATAAAATCCAGGCCTGGTCCTCTCTCGTCCCTCAATGTCGTCGCTCCTCCTTTATACTCCCTCACTCCTCCGCGAGAGCCGAGATCGCTGCGGCGCGCAGCTGGCGCTCATCCTCCCTGATGAGCGCCACCTCGTCCCGCCATCACGGTCCCTCGGCCTCGCTGCTCGCCACAGTGATCAAAAAAAGAGTGCCAGGTGTCCCGCCAGCGGGACGGTGACAGTTAAATATGTCCCATTACGTTAGTTAATGCATTAACTAGCATTACCAACGAGCAATGCATTTGTTATTTATTCATCTTTATTAATGTTAGTTAATAAAAATACAACTGTTTGTTCATTGTTAGTTCTACCAGAAAGACTCGGGAGAATAAATACTGTGACAATTATCCATTTATTAACAACCCAGCAAGCAATAAAGTACTTTGGCATAGGCCCCGTCCGTAGCTCGCAATCTGAGGGTCCGGACTCTGCATATCCTGCCTGAAGATGTCAGCTCAAGTCAATTAAATAATATTAACTTTTAAATGGTAACATTTTAGTTTAGGGTCCAATTCTCACTATTAACTTGCTTATTAGCCTGCATATTACTAGAATATTAGCTGTAAGGCATTAATGCCTTATTATACATGATCATATTCTACATCTCTGCAAGGAAATAATGATTTCTATTACGTCAGGAAGACGACAGAATTAAAGACATGTTTGTGTTCCCAGCATGAGACTTGATGCTTGTTCCAGCCTCTTATTTTGGGATTTGGAAAGGTCAGGGGGAATTTTAGCTATCGTGAACGACCTTTTAGTAAATTGCTCAGCAAAATGATACAGGCAGTCAGACGTGTGATGTCTTCTCCTAGTGATCTGACAGCATCTTGTCTCAGGCAAGACGATATATTTGGGGCCGGATGTGCGTCCCTGAGCTAAAAGTGTGTGACGTCCCGGGTCGGTATAAGCGCATGGTCTGCGAGGAAATGTTCCAGCCGTGCCTGCGAAACCACACCGCTCGGCTTTCTGCTAGACTTCGTCTTGGTGTTTATTAAAGAACGGACGAGATGCTGCTGAATATTCCCTGATGTGAGGCAGCGCATATGCAGAATAAAGACAACTGAACATGCATATATAAATATGATGCTGACACTGTGAACACACTTTTACACGGGTCAGAGTTTCTTGCAGCTGCTGAATCTACAGGGTTTTTTTCACTGTGAAAGATTCAGTTCGTAATTCATTAGACTGATTCAAAACCTTAACTCATTAAGAGTCTATTGAATGATGATGCCTGTGTAGACTGATTCATAAACAAATGATTCTTACGAGCGATTCTTTTAAGGAATCATTCCAAAATACTCCATTTGAATTAGTCTAATGAAACTTTCAGAGATGCTAGTGAACGAACATCTGACTGATGAAGCTGCAAACAGGTTGTTGTGGACTGTATAAGTCTAAAATGTGGCCAAAACCAGGTCTCTTAGATGTTCCTTTTGGACCGATGTTATCTTAAAATGCAGTATAGTTAGCTGTCAATAGCTCTTACCACACGTCATCGTGTCCTAATGACTGCTGAAGAAAACTCTGTCAAAATGAAAGAGTGTGTTATAAGAACGCGACTTGGGCTGAAACTTTGATGAAGCTTAAATACTTTACCTTCCTCTGTGTGAGGTGAGAGAGGAGAGACTTAAAGAGAGCGACATGCAAACTGCAAATGTGTGTTTGTCCTTTCCGGCAGAATTCTCGAGCAGACGTCTGGGAGATCTTTGGGTCGTTGGGTAAACACCCAGCGAGTCTCACCCGTGCCGCCGCTGTCGTCTGCTTTCTGGCACGGTGTGAAAACAAAAAGAAATGGGGCAGAGCTGCCGGACGATGCCGTTCACTTGACCTGCTTTAGAGAGAAACACCCGAGAGCAGCGCACATTTAAAATTATTCTTTTATCAGCGGCGTGATGAACTGATTTATTGCCCATTTTGAGCTTCACTGATTAACAGGATGTCAGATCCAGTCTAACATTGTCAATGCATAATCCACATTTTGAATTAATAAAATAAAGCCTATTTTAGTGCTATTAGGAATTTTTTTGGACAAAATTGGCATCTTTATATATAAAACATATAAAGATGGGCAAGCGTAAGGATTTGAGCGAGTTTGACAAGGAACAAATTGTGAGGGCTAGATGCTAGGTGTTGACTTGACCTCCAAATTTCCCAGATCTCAATCCAATCGAGCATCTGTGGGATGTGCTGAACAAACAAGTCCAATCCATGTAGGCCCTCGCAACTTACAGGACTTAAAGGATCTGCTGCTAACATCTTGGTGCCAGATACCACAGCACATCTTCAGGGGTCTAATGGAGTCCATGCCTCGACGGGTCAGAGCTGTTTTGGCAAAAAAAAAAAAAGGTCAAGACAATCTCCTGAACTCCAAACTGAATGTCAGAATGGGAAAGAAAGGTGATTTAAGCAATTTTGAGCGTGGCATGGTTGTTGGTGCCAGACGGGCCAGTCTGAGTATTTCACAATCCGCTCAGTTACTGGGATTTTCACGCACAACCATTTCTAGGGTTTACAAAGAATGGTGTGAAACCACTGTACAGGCTGGTGGTGGTGGTGTAATGGTGTGGGGGATGTTTTCTTGGCACACTTTAGGCCCCTTAGTGCCAATTGGGTATCGTTTAAATGCCACGGCCTACCTGAGCATTGTTTCTGACCATGTCCATCCCTTTATGACCACCATGTACCCATCCTCTGATGGCTACTTCCAGCAGGATAATGCACCATGTCACAAAGCTCGAATCATTTCAAATTGGTTTCTTGAACATGACAATGAGTTCACTGTACTAAAATGGCCCCCACAGTCACCAGATCTCAACCCAATAGAGCATCTTTGGGATGTGGTGGAACGGGAGCTTCGTGCCCTGGATGTGCATCCCACAAATCTCCATCAACTGCAAGATGCTATCCTATCAATATGGGCCAACATTTCTAAAGAATGCTTTCAGCACCTTGTTGAATCAATGCCACGTAGAATTAAGGCAGTTCTGAAGGCGAAAGGGGGTCAAACACAGTATTAGTATGGTGTTCCTAATAATCCTTTAGGTGAGTGTATATATATATAAATATAAATATATATATATATAAATATATATAATATACTGCATACATTTTGCATGAATACAATAAAGCTTATTTCAGTGACAAAATAGTCATTTTTTGTAACAAATGTAATTTCATTTAATTTTGAAAAATGGCTCAGACGTGTACTTTGTTAGATTCAGCGAGTAAAAAATAAATATATATATTTTTTTTCAGTATGTAGCACAATGCCCTTGCATTTAGATTTAATTTATTGCAAATGCATTGTGCATGGAGCGGATTTCTCAGTTCTGTGGCACAGATCTACAGGCTGCTGGCGCGTCTGCGTGTTTGTGTTCTGACTGTCATCTTGTCATCACAGATGGAGATGCCGGATAGATCCGCACGGATTCCACGCAAGTTAAATGACTCCTAATGTGTTTGGTCTGAGTCCATAAGGACTTCCTTTATTTCTCTGGCATTTCCTTCCCGAAGGATTTGCATATTCATGAGCAACATTTGCATATCCATAGATCATTCCGATGCACATGCTCATCTGAAATGTAAATGTAGGTAGGCAAACATGTATGATAAATACATATGCTGTATATGCATACTGCCCAGATTGATCATTTTTACACATTAGTCTAATCAGCTTTATTATTCCACAGCAGGCCACGTTTTTATTTTTATATTTTATATTTAAGTTAAATCTGGTATGTGGGGATTTCTGATATGATATGATTTAGATTTGTTGTGGTTAGAAGAAAATAGCTAGTGTTTAGATTGAGGGTGGGTACGTGTTTAATGTTACTGTGAATACATTATATACATTACCTAAAGCGCTGAGCAATTTAGACCTTACAATAAGGTCAGACATGCGGACCAGCAGATAACCTCAGGGGTTTAGGCTTGAGCTGTTGACTAATATGTGTATGTGCATTCAATACATGCCCAGGATACCACTGTGTCTAGAAAAAGAAATGTGTGAGATGACGAATAGACTAATAGAGTGATGTCACTGTCAGATGATGGATAGCACATTGATCAGGATGGGTCACACATTCAATGAGGTCAGACACAGAGGTGCGTCACTCAACGACATGCCATTTGTAAAGGCAGTTATGAAGGATGGCGTGTCCGTCTTTAACATGCACACATTTGTCGGGTCTGAAGGGAAAACGGCACCACTGAGAACAGCCTCAACAATCCCCCTGTCCAGCCTGAGAGTGATGGTGGGTCATGTGTGTCAGATCAGCAGGTCAGGAACATACGGTCAGATTTAGTTGGCATCACATCCGCCTCTTTCGATCCTTTACATACAGCCCGTTAGTAAAAGGTTACATCATGGTCATTATGGATTCAATATTTACTGATCACAAATTTGGCATCATAATCACTTTTGTTATTTTTTCTCTAGATAGATAGATAGATAGATAGATAGATAGATAGATAGATAGATAGATAGATAGATAGATAGATAGATAGATAGATAGATAGATAGATAGATAGATAGATAGATAGATAGATAGATAGATAGATAGATAGATAGATAGATAGATAGATAGATAGATAGATAGATAGATAGATAGATAGATAGATAGATAGATAGATAGATAGATAGATAGATAGGCAGACAGACAGACAGACAGAAGATGGATAGATAGGCAGACAGACAGACAGACAGACGATGGATAGATAGGCAGACAGACAGACAGACGATGGATAGATAGACAGACAGACGATGGATAGACAGACAGATAGACGATGGATAGATAGACAGACAAACAGATGATGGATGGACAGACAGACGATGGATAGACAGACAGACAGACGATGGATAGACAGACAGACAGACAGACGATGGATAGATAGACAGACAGACAGACGATGGATAGATAGACAGACAGACAGACAGACAGACAGACAGACAGACAATGGATAGACAGACAGACAGACAATGGATAGACAGACAGACAGACGATGGATAGATAGACAGACAGACGATGGATAGACAGACAGACAGACAGACAGACAGACGATGGATAGACAGACATACAGACAGACAGACGATGGATAGATAGATAGACAGACAGACAGACGATGGATAGGTAGACAGACAGACAGACGATGGATAGACAGACAGACAGACGATGGATAGGTAGACAGACAGACAGACGATGGATAGATAGATGACCACTGCAGACCGGGAACAGCCCACAAGAGCTGCAGTTTTAGAGATGCTCTGTCTAGCCGTCACAATTTGGCCCTTGTCAAACTCGCTCAAATCCTTACGCTTGCCCATTTTTCTGCTTCTAACACATCAACTTTGAGGACAAAATGTTCACTTGCTGCCTAATATATCCCACCCACTAACAGGTGCCATGAAGAAGAGATAATCAGAGTGTGCATATTCCTGCACACTATCGATTGTAAAATCCATATTAGTTGTGCACAACACGAGACAACATTTGAGTTTCATTGATAGATTGCTAGTCTCATCTTCCTGTGGTCAATAATGGTTTACGGTCAGTATGTGTCTGTGTTGATCGCCTCCTCCATTGATGCCACCCTAACGGGCATCATTTTCAGCTCTGCCATACGGAGGAGCCGTGCCTGAGGAGGACGCCATCTGCCCGGCCTCCTCTCTTGCTGTCATTAACACCTTCTTTTTATAGCGGAGAGAATCGGGGGCGGATGAGTTTAATGCTCTGAAACCGCTGTTGCACGACGGTTCTCAGTGCAAACACAGTGACGCAGTCACACGCTTCCAGCTTTTATTTGTTTCCCGTTGCCATTTCCAGATTCAGTCTGTGAGTGTATGTTCGTCTGACTGTTCATCTAAATGAAGGATCATTTAGAAACGTTGCGTTCTGTGAAGTGTCAGCCATCATTACGGCTGGCTAGTGTTACTGATGTGATCAAACCCCCAACACAAGCACTTAACTTCAGTCAGACGTGTGCTGGTACTTTACTAAGTGATGTATATTATGAGAAAAGTAAAGTGTTTTTTTACCTTTGATGCATGTAAGCCCTTTGTAGGAGACTCTAAAACAAAATTATTAGCCTTTAAAATAGCCTAATAGGGGCACTTTAAGAGTATATAATGAGTTTGGAAATTTTAGAGAAATGCTTAAAGGGGTCATGAACTGGCTTTTTTATTTTTATACTCTTGTCTGAGGTCAACCTATGACGTTTGCATGGTTTTACATTCAAAAACATCATAATGAATAAGGAATAGGCTATTTTCTGCCCTGGTTTTGAGCCTCTCTCCTGGAACGCTCTGTTTTTATGGGCGTGCCGCACTGAAGACTTGGAAGTAAACGCCCAGGGCTAGTCTCTTGTTTACAAACGAATCCGTGGTGAAATGAAGGAACAAACGCACAATGAGCTGGATTTTCTCTTACCCACGTGAGCTGGATCTTCATTAAAAAATAAAGTTCATCCATGCATTCATAATATTGGAATCCGAATGAAGCTTATGCGGTATGTTTATTGATTAGAAGTTTGATCCAGTTTAGCTCCACGTAGGCCAATACCCTGTGGGTGGGGCTACAGAATCAGGCGTTGTTGTTCTTCTGTTGAGGCGGCGTTTCACCACACCCTGACGTCACGGCTTGGCATATTCTGAGATCGATCGTTTTCTGGGCCTGGTGTCTATAAAAGCTTTTCTTTGACTAACAAGGAAGTTTTCAGCTCTGAAACTTACAGAATATTCTTATATTACCATGACATTTTATATATCAAAAGCTCAAAGGAAAGTTGATTTCTCAATTCATGACCCCTTTAATTGATGCATTACTGTAGATTTAGTCGACTAAAACTAAAATCATTCAGATGACTAAAATATGACTAAAACTAAAAGGCCTTTTAAAGATTTTGGCCACTATTTGGCCGTCTGAGACAAATTATGAAATCCTAAAAGATTTCTCTGATCCTAGGCTAAAATCTGAAGTCTTTGATCCTTAGTTTGACATGTGCACCGACAACCAATTAATGAGCGTTGCGATCAAATTTTAGCTCGGACAAAATTCTGGCAGTGTCAGAAGATTTGAGGCGCAATCCTGCAGTGTGACTTCTCCTAGGACGACCGCCAAATCAAGAACCAATAGGAGCGCAGAACCTGAGGACGCATTTCGTGCGACAACATCAAATCACAACAGGGAACATGTCGAAAAGAGTCAGGTGAATGAAAAATGCCAGCGCTTGTTTTTGTTGTTTGCTGAACGCTACCATTGTGTCTGTGAATGCGGCTCACCGTTACCGAACGTGTCACGGATTGATGACGTAAAACTCAGTCCGTACGAGTCTCTTGCTTGCGTCCGTTTTTCGCGTCTGACTGTCGTACAGTCTGACATAATGACAACTGAGATGCTACAGTGTGACATGTATTACATCGGGGATCATGTTCGTACAGTCTGACAAGCAACATTCACAGAGGATTTAGAAAAATCGCACAGTGTGCAGGACCCTTTAGTCAAAAGACAGATTTAACGCTAGTCAGGACAGGGCTGGGAAGAAAGGTGTGTGTGTCAGGCTTTATTAAGTTGATCGGGATACCCCACAACACTGCCAAGACCTCAACAAATGCAGTGCCCAGAGAACACACCTCCACACCTCTCAGATACGATGAGGGTCAGCCTGCCGCGTGTACGAGCCAAGCGTTTGTTTGCTTTCTGAGCACGTAGAGCCGTGACGAACCCCATTAATGCATGTGAGATAAGACTGTATGGCTTACCACAACAGACTCTCTAAACACACACAACACACACCAAATCAAAACTGATCTCTCCATGAGCGCGGCGCTGTTATCTCAAAGCTCTCTGTGAGTTTGCACACAGCACAAGGTTTATTGGTACATTAGTAAAGTTTTGCACCATAGTAGATCTCTTGTTTTGCTTCTGTACCTTTAAGACTTGGGTGTAAACGCCTCTTCACGTGTGAAATAATGTGTTTAAATGCCTTTTCTGTCTGTTTCGGAATGAGTTTTGTTTGTAGTTCAGCCTCAATAAATGCTCATTTTGGGCTGTGGAGGCTGCTTTAGTACAGTGAACTTGGTTTGCTCTCAGCAATTGATTTGAATTAATCTCAGAAAGAAATATTCATGAGAAATGTAACGTATATGAATGTCAGAGGCTGAAGGGAGAGATTACACTGCTTGAGGAGAATATCGCTAAACAGATGGCAGAATCAGTGATAAATAAACGCACTCTTTATGCAGCGATGCACACACACCTGTCTCATACACACACTAAATCAGAAAACAGCAGATGGTTTATGCTGGTGTTGTCTGCTTTTTCTTTTATTTTAATGTAGACCTACATCCTACACGGGTAACAGCACTGATTCACATTTCAATTCTGATTCACACGCTCTGGTATTGATTGCTTTTGAGTTATAATGTCAACAGACCTGTTTAAATTATTTAAGGGTCACTTCAGCGATTGTATCTGTAGGAACTCTGTAGTGAATGATCGTGCCACCGATCGGGTGGGCCAAGTAATAAAAAATGGATGAGAGATACATATTTGTGTTTGTTTGATACGATATTTTGTGAGCCCTGAGGGACGAATCACGCTTTCAAAACAATTCCGTAATTCCAATTAAATTCCCATAAAAACAGAGCGTTCCAGGAGAGAGGCTCAAAACCAGGGCAGAAAATAGGTTATCTCTTATTCATTATGATGTTAATGACATAAGTTGACCTCAGACAACAGTATAAAAAATGGATTCTTACATTTTTTCTTGTGGTCTGAAAAAGAAAGCACAGCACACCGCATTAGAAAAACACCAGGGTGAGTAAATGATGACTTAAATGTACTTTTAGAGTGAAGTATCCCTTTGAGAATTGATTTCAGATCATGCACATCACTAATCAGAAAATGTATTATTTTCACCCAGAACTAGTCCAGAGAAAGAGCCATAAATGAGGGATAAGATGACTGTGAGGTATTTCGAGTGCACACAGTGTGTGTGTGTGTGTGTGTGTGTGTGTGTTTGGTCTCTGAATGACCTGTTTTCCTCCGGGCTGTTTTCCGGGTATGTCCGTCAGGTCCAAGTCATCAGTCTTGCTGACAGTCCGCGAGACTATTTCTGTCCTCACAGATCTATCCCAGTTCAGGCACACGAGGTGACTTTCAGTCTGACTGTGTGTCGAGCCGTCTGAGGCGTTTTCTGCCTTTATTTGTATTGTGTTCACTTTGGTGGTGGCCTGTAAAATTCTGCTTTCGAGGGTCTCAGGGGCTGCGATACATGGTCTCTAAAAATCACACAGCAAATATTTACAACCCCCCAGAGGAGGACTTGATTGCTCAGACTTATTCTTAATTACGCTTCATATATTTATCAGTTTCAGCTCAGTTTCACCTTCATCTCCAAAATTGCTCTAAAATAGACACAAATGAGTCAATAATTGTCATCCAGTAGGGGTACAAAGCTATGCGCATATGAATGTAGACAGCAGATCAGATCATTTGATGAGAAATGTACATATTGAGATATTTGAGTTTTGATTACAAAGCACAGTTTGATCTGAGCACTGAGACAACAACTGACAACCATCTAGCAATGCACTAGCAGAGAAAAAAGTTATCAGAACCCATAACAACTGCATGGCAACTGCATAGCAACACCCTAGCAATGCCCTAGTTTGAGTATAGCCTCATGCCAAAAAGCTTTCAGGATTCTTAACAATTGCATAGCAACACCCTAGCAACCACATAAATACACCCTAGCAGGAGAATTGCAGCATGCCAAAATAAGTTCTCAGAACCCCTACCAACTGCATGGCAACTGCATAACAACACCCTAGCATCGCACTAGCAGGAGAATAGCAGAATGCCCGGAAATTCTCAGACCCCCCTAACAACTGCATAGCAACACCCTAGCAACCACATAGCAATGCTCTAGAGGAGTATGGCAGCATGTCAAAAAGCTTTCAGAACCCCTAACAACTGCATAGCAACACCCTAGCAACCTCATAGCAATGCTCTAGAGGAGTACGGCAGCATGCTAAAAAGCTATCAGAACCCTAAACAAGTGCATAGCAACACCCTAGCAACCACATAAATACACCCTAGGAGGAGAATAGCAGCATGCAAAAAAACTTTCAGAACCCTTAACAACAGCATAGCAACACCCTAGCAATCTCATAAATACGCCCTAAAACCTGCATCGTAACTGCATAGCAACACCCTAGCAATGAACTAGCAGGAGAATAGCAACATGCCAAAAAGTTATCAGAACCACTAACAACTGCATAGCAACACCCTAGCAACAGCATAACAACAGAACACTAAGAAAGATAACTTTAGTCCATGTCCTGGGGCTTTATATTCATTATTGGTGTTTGTAAAAGGACATTCATATTGAATATGTTTTCAATAATGTCAAAACAATAAATAGGCACCAAATCCCCATTCAGTGAATCATTTTAAGGTCATTCAGAGGCATTAAAAAAACACATTCTGGAGACTGACGCTAGTTTAAATTGCATTTGACTATAATGGCCAAGAGAATGAGACCTCCACCGCACACGTCTCCATCAGATTCAGCCTCGTCCTTCACACACATATATACACACACACACACACTCCTCAGAGTGCTATGACAACCAGGGTAAGCCTGAGAGTGTGTGCGTATGTGTTGACCTTCATGGGTTCAGTTTAGTTATGGGGTTACAGTCTTTTCAAAGCAGCCAGTGGAATAAAAAAAATGAACTAGCAGCTTCTCAAGGCTTCTGTATTGTCCTTAGTAAAGCAAGTGGCCTGGTTACTATGGAGATGCAAAGATAAAAAGGGATGGGACTGATGGAACACCTGTTAGTGAAGCTGTTTCCATCCATCACCTCAATATGGAGAACTGCTGAAATGATGAAACCTCATCAACTCCAAATAGAGTTTCTCCACAGCAGATGTTTAAATTTAGAGACTTTTTATATTGTACAGATCTCTAGGACTCAACCAGAGAGAGTTCTCCTAGCGTATCCTCATACACGTCTGCCGTTGGCTAAGTGATATCAATGATAATTGGTTTTTAATTGTTGGGCCGGCAGCGATCCGACTCATTGCCGTCTGTACTGTCGTCGTCTGCAGACCCAGCAGCCTTCCGGCTCTCCATACCAAATGTAGCGACGAGAAAATCGTGTCTTGAAGGTCAAACTGATCCTGGATCAGTTGTTAAAGGATCACATCTTGCTGTCGTCATTGAGATGAAGGTCATACGGAGAGTTTATGAGACTGACCCGTTCGAGCTCATCAGAATTATTATTCTGGCACAATTATTATTGAGCACAAACCTCTTTTTTTCATCTCGATCTCCCCCTGACTGGATGCTTTATGAATCTTTGCAATCATTCTGTAAGCTATTTTTTTAAATCAAGCAATATTGTGAATATTATTATCCATCCATCCATCCATCTTCTTCTGCTTTATCCAGGTTCGGGTCGCGGGGGCAGCAGTCTAAGCAGAGATGCCCAGACTTCCATCTCCCTAGACACTTCCTCTAGCTCTTCCAGGGGGACACCAAGGCGTTCCCAGGCCAGCCGGGAGACATAGTCCCTCCAGCGTGTCCTTGGTCTTCCCCGGGGCCTGCCGGTTGGACATACCCGAAACACCTTCCCCGGAAGGCGTTCAGGAGGCATCCGGAATAGATGCCTGAGCCACCTCAGCTGACCCCTCTCGATGTGGAGGAGCAGTGGCTCTACTCCAAGTTCCTCCCGAGTGACTGAGCTTCTCACCTTATCTCTAAGGGAGCGCCCTGCGGAGAAAGCTCATTTCGGCCGCCTGTATTCGGGATCTTGTCCTTTCGGTCATGACCCAAAGCTCATGACCATAGGTGAGGGTAGGAACGTAGATTGACCGGTAAATCGAGAGCTTCGCCTTACGGCTTAGCTCTTTCTTCACCACGACCGACCGGTACATCGACCGTAATACTGCAGAAGCTGCACCGATCCGTCTAACACTCTACCATTCCATCCTCCCCTCACTCGTGAACAAGACCCCTAGATACTTGAACTCCTCCACTTGGGGCAGGAACTTTCCACCAACCTGAAGTGGGCAAGCCACCCTTTTCCGACTGAGGACCATGGCCTCGGATTTGGAGGTGCTGATCCTCATCCCAGCCGCTTCACACTCGGCTGCAAACCGTCCCAGTGCATGCTGAAGGTCCTGGTTAGAAGGGGCCAACACGACAACGTCATCCGCAAAGAGCAGAGACGAAACCGTGTGGTCCCCAGACCTGACACCCTCCGGCCCTTGGCTGTGCCTAGAAATTCTGTCCATAAAAATTATGAACAGAACCGGCGACAAAGGGCAGCCCTGCCGGAGTCCAACATGCACCGGGAACAAGTCTGACTTACTGCCAGCAATGCGGACCAAACTCCTGCTTCGGTCATACAGGGACCGGACAGCCCTTAGCAAAGGACCCTGGACCCCATACTCCCCGAGCACCCTCCACAGGACGCCGCGAGGGACACAGTCAAATGCCTTCTCCAAATCCACAAAATACATGTGGACTGGTTGGGCAAACTCCCATGAACCCTCCAGCACCCTGTAGAGGGTATAGAGCTGGTCCAATGTACCACGGCCTGGACGAAAACCAGACTGTTCCTCCAGAATCCGAGGTTCTACTATCGGCCGTATTCACCTCTCCAGTACCCTGGCATAGACTTTCCCGGGGAGGCTGAGAAGTGTGATCCCCCTGTAGTTGGAACACACCCTCCGGTCCCCCTTCTTAAAAAGAGGGACCACCACCCTGGTCTGCCATCCCAGAGGCACTGTCCCTGACCGCCGTCCTGCTCCCGAGGTGGTACTTTTTCAAAGTTCGGGAACTTTCGGGAGTGGGACTTGGGCGCTGAACATGCTGATTGGTTGAGCTCACGCAGCATTTTATTTCAACCGGCATTTTTAAAAGGATTTTTGCGAGGATTGTTCAGCGTTCAGTAAATATCAGTCTTGCTCTTTCTGTCCAATGGTGCGCGTTCGTCTCAGCCATTGCACAGTCAATGTCCGTAATAGCTAATGATAACATACTTTGTCATTTTTTAAATCTAACTTTACGAGCTTTCAGAATACGCTTCAGCATCAGTGCTCGTCTCTTTTCCGCCGTTTTGTTAATGACCTCTTTAGTAAACCAATACATAACCAGCAAAAGCAGCGCTGCTTGCATCTCCTCCACTTGTTATTGTTGCAGACAGTATCGCACAAAAAATTATTACTGTCCGTCGCTGACTGGGAGGAGCAGTCGCGCTGCGCGCAGTCCTACATCACCGGTCTAATTTGCCTAATCTTCTCACTCCTTTAGACCGCAGTGGAAACGCAGCAGGTCTGGGGGAAAAAAAGTTCCTGGTACAAATTGTTCCGGTTAATTTTGGTGGAAACGGGGCTAAAGATTCATGTGTTCGCACAGCATATCATCAGGCATAACATTATGAAGTGAATAACACTGATTATCTCTTCATCACGGCACCTGTTAGTGGGTTGGATATATTAGGCAGCAAGTGAACATTTTGTCCTCAAAGTTGATGTGTTAGAAGCAGAAAAATGGGCAAGCGTAAGGATTTGAGCGAGTTTGACAAGGGCCAAATTGTGATGACTAGACGACCGGGTCAGAGCATCTCTAAAACTCTTGTGTTCATTTATTTGCATGTGACTGGAAACAAGATTTTTTTTTTTTATTTAAACCAGAGCAAATACATAAATATCAACATATATATTAAATATTGTCAAAAGGCTTAAATATATTGAATACTGATACAAATATCTTTTACAGTCGAGCCATACTTCTTCCTCCACCTGCTGGTGTTCATTGTGAGCACTGCATTAACCCTAGAGGTTAACTTCAGTGCGCACGTTGTATATTTTTGCCGTTTTGTATCCAGTGTGTATGTGGAATGGGAAATGAGTGGTGTTTTGATAAAAGCACAGGTGTAGAGGTCTCGGTGAGGTGATTGTAAATATTTATTCCAGAGGCTAAATGTCAGTGTGCTACAGCTGAATAATGCCTCTCCAAGCTGAAAACAGGACCAACTAAATCACTCCAGCAACACTGTTCTCACAATTCCTCATTATCATGCACAGTTTGTCGACTTCCACCTGAAAATGTATTTATGTTGTGTTTCTGCCTCATGGATTAATCATGAGCGAGGGGCTTAAATATGAGGAATGGCGGGATATCAAAGCTGGCGGGATATTTCCTTTGACTGACTGTCGTTTGGTTATTTGCTGCCGTCCAGAACCTCTGGAAATGCGGACTAAATGAGTTGAGATCTCCCTGTTCAGGGAGAACATGTCAGCAGTGATATATTCCTATTCACTCAGAGTTACTGACTTTAAATGAGGTCAGTACAGTGCCATCTGAGAGTTTGGTGATTGGTAAACAAATGTCTGTGTTTTGAATTAATAACAGAGTTTGCAGCTTGACCTTGAACGGACTCGTGCTTGCAGGACGTCACAGTATGCATGATGATATGAGTTTATCATTTTAATTTGGTGGTGATGGACATGTTTTATATACCATTGTATTATCATGAACTCTGTGGTATTTGAATAACATGTCCAAAACATGTTTTATTATGCTCAGTCAGAAGGCGTTGATGCATAAATGTCAATGGAACAATGGAAATGGTTCCAATCTTTCCCGTCAAATAGAAGATTTACGGTGAATTTGGGCATCCATTCATCCTCTGTGGCTCATGTCACCTGTGGTGTACCCCAAGGATCGATACTAGCACCATTATTATTTTTGTTGTACATCTGGGATCAATTATGTATAAATGTGGGGTGTCGTACCACTGCTATGCAGACGACACACAACTTTATATACGTATCAAACGGAAAGATAACTCAGCAGACAAGAGATTGGAAGCTTGCCTGAATGAACTTAAATTGTGGCTTACAAATAATTTCATGCTACGACAATAAAACCCAAATCATTCAATTTGGGACAAAAGAGCATCCAGGCGAAGACTCAATTGACCGGCATTCTAACCTCTAATCTTACTTCTAACGTTAAAGATGTAGGATTTCACATAGATAATGGTCTTAAATTAGACAAACAAATCAATACCATAGTTAGTACCAGTTTTTATCATATCCGCAGATTAGTTAATCTTTATTAAGCAGGAAAAGTTTTGAAACAGTAATTTATGCTTTTATATCAATTCGACTTGATAACTGTAATTCTTTGTGTTTGGGGTTACCTCTCTCTTCCATCTCTCGCCTTCAAATGGTCCAAAATGCGGCTGCCCATCTACTAGCCGCAAACAAGACCACATCACACCAATTTTATGTTCCTTGCACCGGCTGCCAGTCCGATACCGTATTGACTACAAGATTTTGTTTTTCGTCTATAAAGCTCTCAATAATTTAGCCCCTGAATATCTCTCAGACCAGATTATTACCTACAACCCTTCAAGACCACTTAGAGCCCACACTCTCAGACAATAAAGTACATAATTGTCCCTTTAGGCGTACAATGGCTTGTCACTGGGGTATGTACCCTTAAGGGTACATTTTTGTACCTCTAAGTCGGGGTAGGCAAGTTTGGTCCTAGAGAGCTGATGTCCTGCAGAGTTTAGCTCCAACCCTACTTTGCATTGCAGCATTAAGTATGTCACCATTGTTGAGATTCATATGCTGATTCTTGATATATGTGTGCGTCTAAACTTTTTTCCCCCTAGAATGTATTTAAAAATCTGAATTCAGAATGTCTGACCTGTGGCAAGAAAGTGTTGTTGGTGAATATTATTTATTAATAGTTTTAGTCAGTGATGAGTTCAGTCAAACATTTTTCTTCATGGCTTCTTTCGATTTGATCAGATTATGTGTTTTGTTAACCCTGTAACAAAAACCCCAAACTCACATAAAAAGCCAAGAGTCAAACTCCCCAACTAATGAAACAATGATCACCATAATGGCGACCAAACATGTTCAATAAAATCATCAACATCTAAACCTCTGTTAATTCTCAATTAGAGCTTCTATAGACGTCTTTCAGGGTTGGAGGCAAACTCTGCAGGACAGCGACTCACCAGGACCGAACTTGCCTGCCAATGGTTAATTGTAGGGGTAATTGTACCCTAATGCTGCGTTCACACCAAACCCGAATAGAGCGTCAGGAGCGAGTGCTTTCAATGTTTAAGTCAATGGAAAGGCGCGTTGATGCGGGTCTGGAGGTTTTGCGGCGTGATAGACGCGTATCGTGCGGCGCGATGGACGCGATTCCGCCTCATTTGCGCATCCAGTTCGCTCGAATGATGCGAATTGGATGGGAATTGAGCGTCTTGCGCGATACGCGCATTACACACATGTGGTGCTTTTGTGCATTCATGCGTTTGAAGCGAATTCGCGTCTCACGTCCGAGTTGAAAAATTTGAATTTTGGCGTCAATTCGCGCCGCGTTAACCAATCAGGAGCCTGCTCGCTGCGGTCACGTGGTAAAGTGACGTGATGATAAACCCTGCATAATTTAAAAATACTACTATTGTGTCACAAAATTAGGTTTTAAGACTTTTTCAGGTGGGAATGTAGTTGAAGTAGTTAAAGCTCAAATCTGTTGTTTATTTATAAATAGAGCGCCTATTTAAAATAGTCTTGCGTTTTTGGAGTTGTGAGATCCAGGTTTTCACCGGGCACTCATTAACCCCAGCGAGAGCAGCCTTTCCTCGGCTAGTCCTTCTGACGTTTGCCGCTGGCTATGATGTCCTGTAGTGGTTTGTCTTGTGTGGATCTAACGGGCGATCTTTGCTCTCATGAATCTATCATTTGTTGTCTGCCAAATCGTTTTGACTGAGGGCAAAGATAAGTTTCATAACTTTATTTATATACATGCATTGAAGATAATGTAGGAGTTGCCTGGACCACATTTGTGTGGCTATTAATGCTTAATATATTTTTTTCCCCGTTCTTTGTGTTTTTTTGAAGCTTTGATTGTGTTTACAGTGTGCAATATAACATGTGTTCATGTTTCGCGTGTAAAAAAAACTGTATTTTTCACACAATTTACTTATCTGTACACCGCTGTTTTCACTGTCCTAAAAACGGCTGATGAGTTCCTTGTTCTATGAAGTCCCTCCTTCAGAAATACGTAACGAGTTCTGATTGTGCCAGCGGTTCCCGTGTTGGGATTTGACCGCAGCTTAGCGCACGTGGCACGGTTCCTGTGTTGTGATTCGACAGCAGCTTAGCGCACGTAACTTGCACGGAAAGGTCACGCCTCTTAACGGGAGATGTATGCGCTTAATGATCTCTACAGCGTCCCTGGGAAAGCCAAACAAAGGTGATTTGACTCCGGGATGAAAATAACAGCGTCTCGACGACATGGCGACAAACACAGTCAAACGCAACTCTTGTAGTCTGTTCTACTGTTCTACTGACGTCATTTATGAAGGAAGTACCAGGATGTAGTCCAAGCCGGCCGTTCGCTGTAGGCTTTGAAAGGGAACTTCTGTTAATTAAAATATCTCGCTTGGCATTGAACTTTGAGCTTTATAATTTTACAGATATTATTTATGCTCTAACAGCAACATTAACACTAACTAAAGTTTGAACAGTGGGATCACGAAGAACGGGACCTTTAAAATGAAAAGAGGCAGAGTGGTGTTTTATGACATTTTTCTCCTGGAGCGTCTTGAACGAGCATCTATTTTGCTTCAAAGGCTCAATTTACACACGCGTCCAATTCGCTGTAGAGGCGCGAATAGATTCAAAATGTTCAAGTATCCAACTAAACGCGATAGACGCGATTTTGGTGTGAATGCAGCATTAGGAACAATTGTGTACCTTTAAAGGTACAGTTACACGTTTTGTTCCCCAAGAAACAAAATTGTACCTCCACTGTACCTTTTTTCTGAGAGTGCAAAATGGTTGTCTTTTTGTGGTACCACGATCTCGCCTGCAACGCAGGGGAGACTGAGCCTTCGCAATAGCCGGCCCTAAGCTGTGGAACAACTTACCACTACCCATCAGAACTGCTATACGTTAGCCGGATTTAAATCTTTTTTCTTGTGCTTTTAACTCTTTGTAATTTGTATGTGTTCTTAGGCATTTATCTTCTCTATGTATAGCACTTTGACCAACTCAAGTTGATTTTAAATGTGCTTTATAAATAAAATTTGAATTGAATTTGAATTGAACAATAAATGAACAATAATAGCCATTATAAAAGTATAAGATAAATAAACACAAGCAAACGATTCAGTCAAACGTACAAAAGCAGCAAACATGATTTCAGTTAAATCAAAATATAAAGCTATGAAATGTAGCTTTGCCCTTAGCCAACTCAATTTACTCTGGAGCAAGTAATAGATGAATAAGATTGCCAGTTTGATGTACCCAAAACAAATGGCATCTCATGTTTAACCACTATCAGAGCCAGCAGCAAATTCCCGAAGGACTGGCCGAGATAAAGCTGTTCTTGGCAGATACATGAGCGCCAATCCCCGAAAACATCTAAACCAATGTTCAAATAAGTGTTAGGTTTGTATATAAATTGCATATTTAAGGTCTAAATAACTACATTCTTACCTAACAAACTCTTAAAACGACATTCCATGACACAATACAGTAGTATTTGTAAAGTAATACTGGGTTTGCTCATCCACCATTGACGCTTGCTATGAGTAATGCTGCCAGTATAGATCCGGCAGAAAGAAGCGGAGTGATACGACGGTTAGTTGAATATCGCATGGCTGGAGAAGGCTTTCAGCCAATCAGATTTGAGAACCAGAACTAACTGTTGTATATATAGATCCTATTTCATATTGTCATGTTAGTTGAGTATCACATGGCGGGAGAAGCCTAACTGTTCTTTATCGTATTTTAATTCATTATACATATTCATAAGTATAAGTATAATTAACACACACACACACACACACACACACACACATATATATATATATATATATATATATATATATATATATATATATATATATATATATCTCTTTCAGCAATCAGGCATAACATTATGACATCCTAATATTGTTTTGGTCCACCTTTTGCTGCCAAAACAGCTCTGACCCGTCGAGGTGTGGACTCCACTAGACCCCTGAAGGTGTGCTGGGGTATCTGGCACCAAGATGTTAGCAGCAGATCCTTTAAGTCCTGTAAGTTGTGAGGTGGGGCCTCCATGGGTCGGCCTTGTTTGTTCAGCACATCCCACAGATGCTCGATTAGATTGAGATCTGGGGAATTTGGAGGTCAAGTCAACACCTCAAACTCGTTGTCATGCTCCTCAAACCATTCCTGAAGCATTTGTGCTTTGTGGCGGCGCATTATCTGCTGAAAGAGCCACAGCCACCAGGGAATACCGTTTCCATGAAAGGGTGTACATGGTCTCAACAATGCTTAGGTAGGTGGGACGTGTCAAAGTAACATCCACATGGATGGCAGGACCCAAGGTTTCCCAGCAGAACATTGCCCAAAGCATCACTGCCTCCGCCGGCTTGCCTTCTTCCCATAGTGCACCTGTGCCATGTGTTCCCCAGGTAAGCCACACACACACCCGGCCATCCACGTGATGTAAAAGAAAACGTGATTCATCAGACCAGGCCACCTTCTTCCATTGCTCCGTGGTCCAGTTCTGATGCTCACGTGCCACTGTTGGTGCTTTGGGCGGTGGACAGGGGTCAGCATGGGCACCCTGACTGGTCAGCGGCTATGCCGCCCCATACACAACAAACTGTGATGCTCTGTGTATTCTGACACCTTTCTATCAGAACCAGCATTAACTTCTTGAGCAGTTTGAGCTCCAGTAGCTCGTCTGTTTGATCGGACCACACGGGCCAGCCTTCGCTCCCCACGTGCATCAATGAGCCTTGGCCGCCCCATTTATATAAAAAAAAATGTTTTAAAAAGTACAGTCTATACATCCAGGCATTACATAACTTCTTCACATCATAAAGGACTTTTGTAAAGTGAAGTATATTAGGTTACTCTGATGTATTTATGTATGTATGTGTGAAAATATATACATACGTCCCATATCACATTAAAAACTGTATGAATGTAGTTTCACGCTGCTATAAGTCAAGGCCGATTATGGTTGGTTGCCATAGTGACGCAGTCAGTCAAAGCTAAAAAAAGCTCCATGTGTGTTACTTTACATAATTTGTCACTTCAGATTTTCCACTTCTCGCTCTGAGACCGAGTGCTCTGCATTATTGAAGACTTTTTAAGACTTTTTTAATGTCGGATACCTCAGTGGCAGGCAGGATGCGTTACTCCAGCTGCTGATATGGGAAGTGCGCTCGCACACTAGACTGAGGCGCGCGCCGTTCCTTCTGAGTAATGTACACACACACACACACACACACACACACACACACACACACACACACACGCGTGCTGGAGGAATCTACAGGGTGGCGTTTCTTCAAATATTTGCTAATGAAATCTCTCCGTGAGACTGGAGTCTCTGCACGACACGCTGACGGTGATTAGATAATCATGCGTTTGTCTACAGGAACATTTGGGCTTATTTGTCTGTGTATCACATCGGTGCCATGCTTTTGATTCACCACAAACAAAATACAGGATGTTTACAGTAAATATACTTAATGAAAGCCTAGCAAACAAGCATGCAACTCAATGAAAAGAAAATGGTTAAAATACGTGTCTATGAGAGAACTCTTTTGAGAATCCATAAGACATAACTTTTATACAATATAGACATGTGGAATATGTTAAATAACTTGAATTGCATGTGGTCAACATTGTAGCATAGTATTGTTGAAATGTTTAGGATTGCATACTGTTTCTGAAAGACGTCTCCTGCTCACAGAGGCTGCATTTATTTGATCAACAATAGAGTAAAAAACTGTAAAATTGTGAAAAATGATTGCAATTTAAAAGAACTGTTTTCTATGTGATTATACAGTATGTTCAAATGTAATTTATTCCTGTGATCAGCAGTCTTCAGTGTTGCATGCAGTCTAAATTCATTTTTATTTTATTGTTTATTTTATTTTATTTCTTGTATTTTATTTTGTTTATTATTTTATTTTGGGCTGTCAAAGATGATACATTACTAACATCATTAAAAAGCTGAATTAATGAAAATACATCAGAGCTGATTTTCAGCATCATTACTCCAGTCTTCAGTGTCGCAGTCTAATTTTTAAATTTTTTATTTAACATAATTTAATTTAATTAAAAAAAAAATATTATTATTTAATTTAATTTTTTTTTTTTTTTTTTTTTTTTTTTTATATTTATCTTTTTACAACATTACTCCAGTCTTCAGTGTCGCAGTCTAATTTATGAATTTTTAATTTTATTTAATTTTATTATTTTTTATTTAATTTTGTTTTATTTTATTTTTATTTTATTATTTTTTAATTATTTAATTTAATTTAATTAAATTTTTTATTTTGTTTTATTTATTTTTCTATTTATCTTTTTACATCATTTCTCCAGTCTTCAGTGTCACAGTCTAATTTATGAATTTTTTATTTAATTTTATTTAATTTAATTATATTTTATTTTGTTTTATTTAATTTAATTTTTTTTATTTATTTTTTTATTATTTAATTTAAATTAATTTATTTTTTTATTTTGTTTTATTTTATTTTTTTATTTATTTTTTTATTTTATTTTATTTTATTTTTTATTTTGTTTTATTTATTTTTTATTTATCTTTTTACATCATTACTCCAGTCTTCAGTGTCGCAGTCTAATTTATGAATTTTTAATTTTATTTAATTTTATTATTTTTTATTTTATTTTGTTTTATTTTATTTTTATTATTTTTTTTATTTTTATTTTATTTAATTTAATTTTTTATTTTGTTTTATTTATTTTTTATTTATCTTTTTACATCATTACTCCAGTCTTCAGTGTCGCAGTCTAATTTAATTTAATTTTTTATTTTGTTATATTTATTTATTTATTATTATTATTATTATTATTTTTTTACATCATTACTCCAGTCTTTATAGTCGCAGTCTATTTTATTAATTAATTTATTTATTTATTTATTTTATAAAAAAGAAAAATTGTTTAAATAAACTAAATCCTCATCTCAGAATGATTTCTGAAGGATCATGTGACTGAAGACTGGAGTAATGATGCTGAAAATTCAACTTTGATCACAGAAATAAATTCCATTTTACTATATATATTCACATAGAAAACACTTTTTACAAATTGTAATAATATTTCACAATTTTTCTTACTGTATTTCTGATCAAATAAATGCAGCCTGGCTGAGCGTAAGAGACTTCTTTCAAAAAACATTAAACGATCGTAATGATTCCAAACTTTTGACCGGTAGTGTGTAGTATATCTCAGTATTTAGTTGCAGACGGCTGTGTGTGTGTCAGTGAAGCTGGTGTATTCAGCGGACGTTCACAGGCACACGGGATCCTGGAGCGTTTCGCTCGACTAGATCAGAGAGAATTAATCTGTCATTTCAGCTCACAAACGTTTCACTAATGAACCAATTAATGTTTAACACATGAGCCGCGCAGATTACGGGCAATTTACTTGAAAAATGAAAGCACGGTTCCAGACGCACACACACCGTACAGCAAGAAAGAGGAGAAAATAAAAAAAGGGATCAAATTCTGATTCAGAAGTGCTTTGAGCCTGGACTGTGCGGACCACGTAAGCCAGAGATAATCACGCTGTCTCTCGCTCCTCATCCTCTGTTCTGCCTCAGCAGAGGAGACTTTAAACTCTCCAGCATGATGAAGGCATTGAAGGAGTGTTTGGGTCAAAAGGTCAAACCCAAAGGTGTACATCCGTCTCCAGTGAGCCTACATTAGAAGTGTCTGATTTTATACATCACTCACTA
This sequence comes from Romanogobio albipinnatus, assembly GCA_023566225.1. NCBI lineage: Eukaryota > Metazoa > Chordata > Actinopteri > Cypriniformes > Gobionidae > Romanogobio > Romanogobio albipinnatus. Next base: position 53,939,264 of record CM042245.1, on the reverse strand, counting down.
TGTTCGGACACTGTGTTCTCTTTTAAAGCAAAAAAAAAAAAATGCTATTTATGCTTTTTGAAACTGCATTGATGTGGACCTTCAACATTTTGGTTGCAATTGAAGTCCATTGTGTGGAGAAAAATCCTAAAATGATGTTTTCCTCAAAAAACTGAATTTCTTTTCCATTGAAGAAAGAAAGACATGAACATCTTGGATGAGATGGGCTGAGTAAATTATCAGGAAATTTTCATTTTGAAGTGAACTAATCCTTTAAAGGTGCCCTAGAATTAAAAACTGAATGAACCTTGCCATAGTTGAATAACAGGAGTCCAGTGCATGTAAATCACCTACAGTGAGTCTCAAACACCATTGCCTCCTCCTTCACATGTAAATCTCGTTTGTGAAAAACACCACGGAAAAATAGGCGAATCTCAACATAACACCAGCAGTGATGCAATCGATGGGATCATTAATATGTACGCCCCCCCAACATTTGCATATGCAAGCACATGTTCGCTATCAGGCGAAACTGCGCAGCCGCATCATCTCTGCAGGTAAACGAGCGTCACGCGAGGACAGCGAACATGGCAGATCATGGACACCAATGTTATGTTCCAGGCTGTGCAGGGGATGTGAAGACGTTTCATACTCTTCCCACAGATAAAACATGTCAACAGGCATGGTTGATGTTTATTTATAATCGGATACCGCAACAATTTAATTCAAAGTTGTTAGTTTGCTCAGCCCATTTCACCACGGACAGTTTTTCAAACCTGGGACAATATCAAGCAGGCTTTGCTCAATGTCTGACACTGAAGAAAGGGGCAATTCCAACCATATACCTGCAAGCAGTAAGTGATTTTATCCACTTCTTGACTGTCTAAACCATTTCTGATTACATCGAAAGTTTCTTAGAGAGACAACATTAACGATAATATCCCCGTTGTTGCCTAGATCCAACACAAGATGCTATACGGTAAGAATAGGATAATCCAAATGGCTTACATAACTAAATAGTATGTCTAATGACAAAGGTTAATATTATTTCATGCCAGTGTTGTCATAAATTAGTAAATGCAACCATAGATACGTAACATACTATGTTAGTTTAGTTGCTTACACATAGCTCACTCGATCCTTCTAGCTAACGTCACCACCTCCACCATTTAAGTTGAAACGATAGTAATTTGATATTTATTTATTTATATTTTTGACAACTGAAGTATTTTAAATCAGTACTCTACTGTCAAACTCAAACGTTACTGTACAAACAACATATTTAAGCGCTACCCAGTTCAGTTTGTGATTCAAAGTGAAGACGCTATCGTTGTAAAATCACATTACAATAATTCAAATGTTTTTACAATGCTAAAAAAGTTGTGACTGCTGATGTGTATATTTAATGCTATATGCTAGTTATCGTTTAGGCTGAAGTTCTGGTATGGACGTAATGATTTAGCAGGTTCCTAATTAAAATAAAGACTTAACTTACCATTCAGAAGCGTTCATTTCCAATCTCAAAACATGTTGTTGTTGTTCCTCAAAATCTGCATCTTTGTCAGAAACAGGCTCAAACATATAAGGTTGAATGCCTAATCTCTCCATCGTCATGACGGTCAGCTATCATTGAGCCGCGGTGAAACAGCCAATCAGAGCAGAACTCTGCATTAATATTCATGACCCTTCCAAATAAGGCAAAAACAGACCATTTCATCCTGGGGAAGATTTCTAGAGTTGTAAATGGACCTGTAAAACCGTATCTGGACAATTATTGACCTTAAATAAGCCATATACCCTCTATGTAGATACCAGAGAACAATTTAAAATGTTGTTTCAAATCATTCTAGGGCACCTTTAAGGACATTGTCAGTATATTAAGTAAAAAAAACGGATTTTGGTATGTTAGCTTTATTTTAGTAAAACAAAAATTACAGTAAAAACAGGAATTTTATGAAATATTATTACAATTGAAAAGAACTGTTTTCTATGTGAAATATATTTTAAAATGTAATTTATTAGATGAATTTTCAGCATCATTACTCCAGTCTTCAGTGTCACATGACCCTTCAGAAATCATTCAAAATGTAATTTTTAAAAAAAAAAAAATTTTTTATTTTTTTTTATTAAAGCTTAATATGACCCAAACATTATTATTATTATTATTATTATTAATAATTTATTTTAGTTGATGAGTATATGTTTTTTTGTTGTTGCTTTTTTACAGTAAATTTAAGTTCATACTGTAAAACTTAACAAGTTGCTGTATTTTTCCGTTTTTTTGTTTTACATTGCACATTAATTTTCTAAATGTTTGGCAGATGCTTTTATCAAAAGCGATTTGCATTCAAGTTCTGTGCTTTCTCACGAGGAATCGACCCCGTGACTTTGGTGTTGCGAACAATAGATCTTTTATGTTATGATATTCCAGGTCTTAGCGATCAGTTTTGGACTGCATTTACAGTTTCCGCCCAAATCAGCCGAACCGAATGCAAAGCCAGGTGTAAACGTGATCATCACACTCATTCTCACACAACAGGAAAGAGACGCGAGGCATGATGAAATGTATGTTTTGATCGACTGTGAAATCCAACAAGCTGCTTTAGGGTTCCGCTTCCTCCTTCCTCTTTTAAACATGCTCAAGGTATCGCAACACACAGGCCTCCATCTGTTGCCATAGGAACCGTATATCTCCCTCAATGATGCCATTCGCAGACCATCTCTTCTCTTATACGGTGGCGTTGCATTGAGTGCTTAAACTCACACATGTGCTAAATCCCCCAAGCATGCTCTGAAGAAACACATATTTATCATTTCTGTTCCCTTTTAATTATGCAGCTTCTCTCTAGTGGAGTTTAGAGTATGCAAAGCCGCCCGGAGACTTAAAGCGCCCTCAGCCCGCTCAGAAGAACAAAGCCAATTCAGAGATTTTAATTTGGGATAAAACCTCATCGGAGACACCGAAGCCGGACGCGTGATGTCAGAAGCGAGTATTCTCTCCGGCGGAAATCCACTCCGCGTCTGCTCGCGTTTGATAAGCGATGGAGGAAAACCCCCTCGCTCCCCCGGCAGGGCTAAAAATAGCAGGCTATTAAAAGAACGGGGCGGAAAGAGAGAAGGCGAGCGAGTTGGGCTTCCTCCCATCGGTCAGCGTTTACTGTCGTTTAAAGCGCCAAATCAAGTTGTCTTCTGGCTAGCGCGATTACAGATGCCCTATTATGCCTTGGTTTTGTTTTTGAGCTATACTAGAATAGGTTTTAATGCTTGAATGTGTCAAAAAAACACATTATTTTTCACATATTTGACCACTTTTAGACATGCACTCTCAAACTTCCCTAAGCACTTTCCCTCGCGGGAATCCCCACCGCCATTTTAAAGTGCACTCAACTTCATCAAGTGGACAAGGGAAGTGTATTTGGACAGATCCTTGTCCCCTTGATTTTGACTGAGTGTGAGTCTACTCAACAGCGGATAAAAGCTCTGGAGCCGTGTGTTGCGCTCGTCTCTCATTAGCAATCGCTCCAGCGGCCTCGTTCCGCTCCCACCCTGCCTCATTCTACAGTAGTGTTAATAAATCTGTCATAAACTAGCTCTTCCATGATTATGATTTCTCCCCGAGTCCTGTCGGATCTTTTCCACTGGCTGTAGAGGGGAAGACAACATCTCCCATGATTCCGTGAAATCAAAGTGTCATCAAGCTATTTCTCTAGCTGCGAAAATGACATATTGTGCCTTTAACCCTCTAGGGGTTCTTCATTTATGGGTCACACTCAGGACCTTCGGGTCAAAAATGACCCGGAGGGCGGGATTAAGATAAAAAAGATTTGAGTAAAATCAATGAAATATATTTTTGTTTAATAATATTTTTTATTTTATTTTTTGGTGTTTTGAGATAATTTTATGATTTATAATTAATATTTATGCAATAATGATGACCCATTTTTTTCCATTGAATATAATAAAAAAAATATATAATTTTTAAAAAATTATTATTAAAGCTATATTTAATTTTAGAGTCAAGCCTAGGCCTCATGAAAGCAATTTTTAAATGAGATCGATGCTTACGTTTTATAAAAAAATGTAAAAAATCGTAGCTTCATCGGAATGGTCCGAAACTTGGTGACTTTATTGGTACTTGGTATATGAACACCCAAAGAAAATGGGGACAGGATTTGAAAAGTCTAAGTGGTCGTAAAAAAAAAAAATAGTCACACTCAGGACCTTCGGGTCAAAAATGACCCCCACAGGAAATGAATGGGAAATTGGCAAAAATATGAAAATACAGAGTTTTTTTGTGCATAGAATCTACAAATCAGCCAGGATGCAGAAAAAAGGACTCAACAGTGAAGGGGTGAATCTCTAAAACGTCAAGAGTGCAAAACTACTCTCACACACACACAAACTTATACACACAAAAACACACGCACACAAAAGTGAACGCGTGCCATTCCAAAAGCTAGTTGTGTTTTTGTGTGTGTGTGAGTTTTTTTGTCTGTTTTGCACTCTTGATGTTTTAGAGATTTGTAGATTGTATGCACAAAAAAAAACTCTATTTTCATATTTTTGCCAATTTCCCATTAATTTCCTATGGGGGTCATTTTTGACCTGAAGGTCCTGAGTGTGACTATTTTTTTATGACCACTTAGATTTTTCAAATCATGTCCCCAATTGTTTTTGGTGTTCATATACCAAGTAACAATAAAGTCACCAAGGTTTGGACCATTCTGATGAAGCTACGATTTAAAAATAAATAAATAAAACACTTCGGGTCATTTTTGACCCGAAGAACCCCAGAGGGTTAAGATGCGATGAATGTAGTCAGCTCTGTAAATAAAGCTGAACAATACCATTCTGACACTGTTTACACACCAAAGATGTGTCAGATGTGTCTTCACCAACCCTAACACAACCTGACTGAGCAAGTCTCAACCTCTCTCTTAACCTTCATGAAGGTCTGCTCTCGTCGGGTCGGCTGGGCGTCTGGACGCGGGTCTCATTCGTCTCTGTTGAGGAACACTATTTGTATGCAAATGATCTGGGCTCGCAGGCTGAATCGGGCTTATAATGGGCTTCCATCGATCATCACAGAAGCCAAACTTTACAGCGCGAGTATATGATCAGTCTATCAAACGTGCCTCCTGATACCGGCTGACATTGTGCGGCGAGGAAGAGCGTTTCATCAAAGCAAATGTCCTTGGGCTGCCGGACGGCTGATAACACACTTCTGTGTGAGAAACACAAAGATTATCACTCATTCGGCTCACGTAAAGCTTCATTAAAACAACACTGTGAGCGTCATGAATCTCAGCAGGCCGCCAGTGTGTGTTGCAGCGATTTCACCAGGTTTAAGAAGTAAATTAAAAGATGTTTTGATCACAAAAACATTGCTTTGTAGATGCCAAAGTGTGCGAGTTTGCTGAATTGCTCATTTTATCGTCCGCCAGAGAGAAATCATACATTTGATTGCTTTGAACGAGTTGCTTGCTGCTGCTGTTTATGATTATATCACTAACATTATGAGCAAGATTAACTGTGAAGTTTAAAAACAACTGGATCCTTCTCAAAATATAGTGACTGACATGTCTCGTGTCTGGAAGCAATTTCAAACACTCAAGAAGCTCCAAATAAACCATAAAAATAAATATGAGATTTATAGGTATTTATTTATTTATGATGTTTTTATTATATTGTTTTCCTGTGTTGCAAAATAAAGTAAATAAGTACATATATTTGTAGAAAAATACTACCAAAGTCAAAGTTAGAAAAGGCTGTTTAAATGCGCACAAATGTTGCAAAATATCAAAAATATTTGTTATATTCATATGATTCATTTATGGAAGCTCGTTTCCTCCACAGAATGAAAAATAAAAAAGGTAATTCTGACTCTTTTTCTTGCAATTGCAAGGTATAAAGTCAAAATATATAAAGAAAAAAGTATTTTTTTCCTCAGAAATTGACTTAAAAAAAAGTCAGAATTGTAACAAACTTGTAATTTTTATCTCACAATTGCGAGTTTACATGTTGCAATTCTGACTTTTTCTCTCAATTGCGAGTTATAAAGTTTTGCGTGATATAAAGTCAGGATTGAGATATAAAGTCAGAATTATCAGATATAAAGTCGTAATTGTGTTATAAAGTCTTTTTTTTTACAGCTCTTTAATTGTGACTTTACATCTCGCAATTCTGACTCACAATTGTGCGTTATAAAGTCAGAATTGAGGGATATAAACCATAAACTGTAAACAAATATGGATGTAGTGTCCGTGGCGTCACCCATAGGATTCTGAAGAGCAAAGCGTAAAGTAGGGTCATTGCGCGTCACTCCCGGATAACAGAAAATGGGCAAAGAGGCGGGACGTGGGCGGAGCTGAGGTGACGTGATGACTAACAGACAGCAGACAAACGCCAATCCACCTGTCACTCAAATTGGCCACGCCCTTAATTATGCAGAACTTTAAAGCTTTATATAATGTAAACGAATGAGTTATAAAAAAATTCACCCCCCTCACAGTCGTCATGAAGGGCAAAATTAGCCCTTTAGACCAAAACCACAATTTGTACCAGACTGTAAACATGTGTTTTTCTGCTGTAAGTTGGGCATTTTAACATGAGGCTCAATGAGATTCTGCTCCGATCTTTACCGGTGTTGTAAAAAAGAATTTAAGGATACACAAAGTACTGTATGAGAGAAATAGTAAAGGTGAATGCATAATACAAACAAGTTCTCTGTTTAGGATTAGAACGAATTCAACCCAAGCGCTCTTTGTTGGCATGGATGATTACGAAACTCCCTTTAAAAACAGGAGCAGGAGGAATAAAACATTGTATTTTGTTATACATTAGTGTAATATTTCAATTAAAAAATACATATTTATATTTCAGTTTTTTAAGTTTAATATATATTTTAAGATGTAATGTCAACTTTGATAACGACAATAGGAAAATATCTCGGCCACCGTAGTAAAGCCATACACAGACTGTAAAAAAATATGGATGTAGTGTCCGTGACGTCACCCATAGGATTCTGAAGAGCAGTTTTGAAGCGTAAAGTAGGATCGAGCTGGCCGTCGCCATCTTGTCAGCGCGTCACTCCCGGATAACAGAAAATGGGCAAAGAGGCGGGACGTGGGCGGAGCTGAGGTGGCGTGATGACTAACAGACAGCAGACAAACGCCAATCCACCTGTCACTCAAAGTGGCCACGCCCTTAATTATGCAGAACTTTAAGGCTTTATATAATGTAAACGAATGAGTTATATAAAAATTCACCCCCCTCACAGTTGCCATGAACACTGTAAAAAATGTAGGGCCTCTCAAATTCAACATTTTCTAGTGACTGATCACATCAAAAATTTTCAATTGGCCAAATTGAATTTCTGTGAATTGTATTTTATCCATAGTGGCAACAGTCTGTTAACATGGGCTCAATTAGAAATAATATGTTGAGCCAATGGAAAAATGTAATTTACCAACACTGTAAAAAATGTCAAGCCTCTCCAATTTAAGATTTTCTAGTGAGCGATCACATCTACATTTTTTAGTTGGCCAAATTGAATATCTGTGAATTGATACAATTTAATTCACAGAAATTCAATTTGGCCAACTAAAAAATTTAGATGTGATCGCTCACTAGAAAATTTTAAATTTGAATTAAGTTTTACAGTGAAACTGTGAGGTTGGTCCAATTATTTTAAATTGTAGTAACAATTGTTTATTTCTCATACACACACACATACATTATTCTCTATAAGGAAAAACTCTGAATACATTCAAGAAGTCTTCTGCATAACAGGATGTCTTAATGTGGTGAAGAAAACACGGCACTGCAGAGGCTAAAAACCTGCAAATAAAAATAAAAACTAACATTACTGACAAAGTTCCCCTGCATCACATCTGCCAAATGACAGAACAGAAGTTCTTCATTATATAATGAGGATGAGACGAATGAATGGACATAAGAAAATCACGAGCTTGACGTGTTTGATATTAAAAGGCAATAACTCAAGCCCTGAAAGAGGCCGACTCCAAATGCAATCTAACAGCACAGTGTTCAACGGTCGTATGCCAAACATATCACACAAATGACTTCATTTACTTATTATTTTAGACATATAAGACATGAGGAAAATACAACTATTGGCTACCATTAGACAATTATGTGGTAACCGAGAATACGCTCATGAAACCAATGAATGCATGAACTCGTGATTCTACAAAATGTCTTTTAAACTTCATACCGGGTCATGAAGCAAAACTCTGGAGAATAATTTCAGTGCTCAATACTCACCAACGTCTTGTGACGATGAATATCTCTATTCTCTTGGGAATGTCTGTTTCGGTCTTCAGCACCTGCTGGTTCGGCTCCACATTTGAAATCTCCACACAAACAGTTTTCTCAAGCGCATTTTGCGCATGCGTATACCGTTTTTCGGACGTAGGACTTGTTCAGCCAACATGGATTTTTCACTTTGACTTCATAGATCGACTGAGCACAATTAAATATGTTCGGTGAATATACAATTTTAATTCTGAGTGAAGACCTTAAGCTATGATTAGTACAATGCATCTTTTTGCATGGGGATAATTATTTGGAAGTCATTTATTGGGCCAATATAGAATGATCAATTTTCATAATTCCCCCCCCCCCCCCCCAATTTTTTTACAGTGAAGGGCAAAATTAGCCAAAAACCGCAATTTGTCTCAGACTGTAAACGTATTTTTCTGCTGTAAAGTTGGGCATTTTAACATGAGGCTCAATGAGATTCTGCTCCTTCTGGAGCCTGTCCCTAGTGGCCAGTCGATGAATTGCAGTTTAAGTCACTTCCGTATTGGCTTCAAGAGAAACTGCGGGAGGTTGCCGCTTGATATAAAGTCGCAGTTGCATGTTATAAAGTCAGAATTGTGAGATAAAAACAAGTTTCCATAGACCTTTTCTCGCAATTGCAAGAGAAAAAAAAGTCACTATTACCTCTTCTTTTTTTTTTTACATGGCTGAAAACAAGCTTCCATAGTTTACTGAGTATGTTGGCACATTAAAAGGATAGTTCACCCAAAAATGAAAAGAAGAGATTTTGAAGAACATTGGTAACCAAAGAGTTTCTGGTCCCCATTGACTTTTTTCTTCCTACTATAGGAAGTCACCAGCAAGCGTTTGCTTCTTCAAAATCTCTTATTTTGTGTTCAATTGAGCAAAGAAACTCATAGAGGTTCAGAACAACTTGAGGGTGAGTAATTGATGACAGAATTTGGGTGAACTAACTGTCACCATCCCACAGGTGGGACGCCTGGTGCTCTTTTTTTCATCGCCTTTTTTCCCGTATCATATATTTGAGTAATTATCATAAATTAGGTATCATTTTGAAAGCTTACAAACTAAAATTCATCCTGTGAAAACCGTTTTGAAATCGGACATTGCGTTACCATGGAAACAATACTGTAAATTATTCTAGCGGGCTCCTCCCCTAGTGGGCGGTGTCATGTTTCATATTACAACAATTATTTTAACTACTTTATAATCAAAATCTTTTCCAATCTTGACAAAACACATATCGTCGGAAAGGTCTGAGTCTCAAGGGTCCTTATTTGGTCACTGTTTTGTGATGGAAGTGACATTTGGACAGAAATTTACAGGAAAATGCATTAAAAAAAAACAATTAATGGAATTTGAATGACACCCGGTGGCTATTTTTGGTACAGCGCCTAAACAAAATCTCATGGGGACTTTAATTTTTGTGATATCAACTTCAAATTTGGAACACAACTTGGTTAGACACATGGCTTTGATTTTATAGTAATTTTAGAGTAAAACATTTTTGTAAAATATATGTTTTATATGAAATAAAAAATATTTAGTACAGTATTTTTCATTTAAACTTCCATAACTTTTTCATACTTTCATATTTTGAATTGCTTTCACTTTCAGCAATAATCTGCAGAGTGTCTTCTTTAAAACGAGACCACACTTTCGTCTATATTCCAAAGCCTTCTTGAATTACAGCCCTTTAAGTTTGGATAGTGCATTTTCATGTGGATTCTCAAAAAGGGCGGTGACAGTTAAGGGGTTAATACGGAATTCATGTGAAATGCTTCTATCAGATATGATGTCACACGATTCTTAGAATGCTCGTGTCACGGGTTCCGGAATATTCGTAGAAGTTCTGAAGCGCGTGTGAGTGATGTGTTCTCACGCAAAGGTAGAAACGAGTGACAGGCCAAAGTTCGATGCTTCTGGTCAAACTGTGAGCAATAATTCATAATCTGAATTGTGCAAGAACATGGAGTCTGTTGTCACGGCTGTGGCCTGACGTGTGTGGCCGGCGTCACTCATGCGCATCAGTTCTCTCGACTCGGAGCCGTTTGATCCTGAGGAAGTAAGGAGAGGCATATTGTATCTAAGCAACAGGATGGTTGCCGGGTGACAGACACTGAGGTCCTGAGAGCAGAAAGGGCGTGTTCGGTGTTTCTTAGGAGACGAGAGACAAATCGAACTGCCAGTCAAACGTCTGACAGAGATTCGCTTGCGAGCAATGAGAATCTGAGCTCACCTCTGAGATCAGATCCAACGTGGATCATCTTCTCAAGATGGTTCTGACAGAATCTAAAGAAGATGCAGCACCTCATCAGAGCCGAGCATTGGTCGCCCAGCGTGAGGAACAGTTAGCACAGATAATGAGCGCTGCTTACAGCCTCCCATGATGCTCTGCTCTGATCTGACCCTATAGGCGTCGATTTCGGGGGGGACGGAGGGGACGCGTACCCACCAGATTTCTTCATGAGTCCTTTTGTACCCACCACTTTTTTTTGTTGAAAACCTTGTTCAATTTTACGGTGAAGCATTGCTGCCACATACATGTTATTTTGTTCACTCAATTGTGTCGTAATGATATCTCATGTCGTTTTAATGACATCTTTTGTCGTAAAAACGTTTGAAAAGCAGAAGCAAGCTCCATAAAATAGGCTCTTCCGCTGCCTGTATCAGTGGCAGTGCCCATAGCACGAAATTGTTGTAATGTATTGATGTAGCCTACAGTTCTTAACAGCCATGGGTAGCAGTGCCATGGACCGCTCATGATTAGCGTAATGACGGACCCCGGTGCAGCCACAAATATCAGAACTATCTATAGGCTAGGCCTACTGTAATTAAGACATTCAAGAAATGTATTAAAAAGAAAGACGCTTTCAGTCTTACTCAAAGTAGAGCCCTACATTTCTGCCCGAGCCTGACGGGCCCCGACTTTTTTACGCCCCTAGGGCCGGGCTTCGGGCCAATTTTCCAGTCATAGCCTACTGCTGGCCGCTTGGTCGTCACTTTAAAAAGCAAAAACTTTAGTTTAACAAACAAAAAAATGCTTCAAACATTTTTCTAAATTAATTTAATAAAGAAACAAAACAAAATATAACTACTTTGACATTAAAAACAAAACTGAACTATTTTAATGGCTGCAACTAATGTGTAATAGGGAGGATAAAAAAAAACAGGGGCTCCAGTCGGACTCTGGCTGATAATTTTGATGAGCTGTCGGACACGGGCCGGGCTAGAGCCTTAGCGTCTCGGGCCAGGGCCGGGCTAGGGCCTCAGCGTCTCGGGCCAGGGCCGGGCTAGAGCCTTAGCGTCTCGGGCCAGGGCGGGGCTAGGGCCTCAGCGTCTCGGGCCAGGGCCGGGCTAGGGCCTCAGCGTCTCGGGCCAGGGCCGGGCTAGGGCCTCAGCGTCTCGGGCCAGGGCTGGGCTCGGGCCTCAGCGTCTCGGGCCAGGGCCGGGCTAGGGCCTCAGCGTCTCGGGCCAGGGCCGGGCTAGGGCCTCAGCGTCTCGGGCCAGGGCCGGGCTCGGGCCTCAGCATCTCGGGCCAGGGCCGGGCTAGGGCCTCAGTGTCTCGGACCAGGGCCAGGCTAGGGCCTCAGCGTCTCTGGCCAGGGCGGGGCTAGGGCCTCAGCGTCTCGGGCCAGGGCGGGGCTAAGGCCTCAGCGTCTCGGGCCAGGGCGGGGCTAAGGCCTCAGCGTCTCGGGCCAGGGCGGGGCTAGGGCCTCAGCGTCTCGGGCCAGGGCCGGGCTCGGGCCTCAGCGTCTCGGGCCAGGGCGGGGCTAGGGCCTCAGCGTCTCGGGCCAGGGCCGGGCTAGGGCCTCAGCGTCTCGGGCCAGGGTCAGGCTAGGACCTAGTTTTGAGGCCCGTGCAGGGCTCTAACTCAAATGGCCGCGGAAACATGGCCAGTGGGTTCGTTACGCACGTCAATCCGTATTTTGCTTCTTATGTATTAAATATACAGGCAATTAGTTTATGAAACCTTGATCAAAATTAAAATACAATTTATAGAAAATGAAATTCATTTTAAAGAAATTATTTCTGAAAAACAACACTCAATAAAAATCATGTCTGACCCCACTCCATGTCTCCACACATATTGTGCATCTTATAGCCTATCTTACTCATGGTGCTCACTTTTCATCATCAACATATGAAATTAAAACAATAATATAATAGGCTAATATTTAAACATATAGCCTAACTATGAATCTAAATAGGCTACATTTTGCATGTACATAGCCTACTCCACTCCAAACGCTTCAAAAATGTATTTTGTTTATTAAACGCAAAGTTTTAATATCTAAATGCAGTTAATATTTCCAACTAACGAAATTCCGAGCCAAAATAACGAAGTGGTAAAAAAAATTGCAAAAATGAAAAATGTTAAAGAATTCGCGGGCGCTTTCGGCATGAGTAAGATAGGCTATAAGACCCGCAATATGTCTCTCAGCTGACATTTTTATTTATTTACATTAGTAAGCTACAGGACATAGCCTTTCAAAACATGACCTGCACTTCTGAAAATGCACTTCTGAATGCGTCTCTGTCCCCAGCACATTTCAAACCAAACTGACGCCCATGCCTGTCTCACATGTGCGTTTGAGTTTGACATCATTACTGTTGGTAAAGTTTCTGTTGCCATCAGATGTTCAGTTAAAGGCCTGGACTAGGTTGCATTTAAAGTGCTTCTATTATGTTTTTTTTCTCCAGATATTACTATCACGTTTGTGAATGTTGCTGTTGACAGGAATTGATACGGTAAAACCGACGCCATTATTACTGTTTGTAAGTGGTGAGAAGATGAGGAGCTTAAATTTAGAGAACAGTAATTGGCATTTGATTTCCGGCCCACGCTGTGAGCGATAGACCGGGCCATCTGACCAATCAGAGCAGAGTAGACCAATCACAACACACTGCCTCCGCCGGCTTGCCTTCTTCCCATAGTGCATCCTGGTGCCATGTGTTCCCCGGCCATCCACGTGATGTAAAAGAAAACGTGATTCATCAGACCAGGCCACCTTCTTCCATTGCTCCGTGGTCCAGTTCTGATGCTCACGTGCCACTGTTGGTGCTTTGGGCGGTGGACAGGGGTCAGCATGGGCACCCTGACTGGTCAGCGGCTATGCCGCCCCATACACAACAAACTGAGATGCTCTGTGTATTCTGACACCTTTCTATCAGAACCAGCATTAACTTCTTGAGCAGTTTGAGCTCCAGTAGCTCGTCTGTTTGATCGGACCACACGGGCCAGCCTTCGCTCCCCACGTGCATCAATGATAGGGTGACCAGACGTCCCCGTTTTTTGGGGACAGTCCCGGTTTTTGGTGTTCTGTTCCCGTTTTACAGCTCGTTCAAAACAACCCGCATATACATTGCAAAAAAGCCCAACATTTACATAGCCTGCTGGAGCAATCGTGTAGTGCTAGTGATTATTTTCACCAGCAGATGGCGCTACTACTTCATGAAGAACGGAATCGAGAGCAGCCGTTAACCGAGAGCACCATAATCGTCAAATATCAAACTAAACATCGTTCTCACTTTCATGGTAGTAATATGCTAACTATTCATGTTAAATTAAAGTAATATTGTTTGTATGTGCTTTATAACAGAGCCTCAACAGGGTGCGGGATTGTTTTGTCCCCAAAACCTCCGCAGTCACAAAGCAGTGATTACCACACATCTCAACTATAAATATAAAAAACCCGAAACAATTACACTTGCAACAAATACACGTACTCAAACACTTGCTGAAAATAAGCCTAAAATGCAAAATAAAAAGACCAATTAAATATAGTTATTCTCAAGCACAAATGTAACAAAACATTTGAAGTAAAAAGAAGTCATTTATACAGTATAAACTTGTGAAAATTAAAGTATTAAATACAATTATATTTGATAAATAGTTTTATTCATCATATCATATTTATGTTGTTTTATTTTTGTAATGTGTTTTTGTTAAGTCACGTTATAATATTGTTTTGAACGGCTTGTGATTTACAATGGTTACTTTTTACTGTTTTCATTGTTTGATTTTTGTTTTGTTTTTGCAGGTGCGGTGAATTGTATTAAAACCAGACCAAAAATCTTAATAATCAAACTAAATCATAATAATTCTTAATGTTAATAATAATTTAGGGAGCCCACAACAACAAAGACAACAAAAAAACATTCAAAAATATATTGTCCCCGTTTTTAATGAATAGATAATAACAAATGTGATTTTTAGTGATTTTGACCCCTCAAATGGGAAATGTCCCCGGTTTCCATTTCAGAAATCTGGTCACCTTAATCAATGAGTCTCGGCCGCCCATGACCCTGTCGATCCTTGGAGCACTTTTGATAGATCCTGACCACTGCAGACCGGGAACATCCCACAAGAGCTGCAGTTTTGGAGATGCTCTGACCCAGTCGTCTAGCCATCACAATTTGGCCCTTGTCAAACTCGCTCAAATCCTTACGCTTGCCCATTTTTCCTGCTTCTAACACATCAACTTTGAGGACAAAATGTTCACTTGCTGCCTAATATATCCCACCCACTAACAGGTGCGTTATGCCTGATGTATGCGTGTGTGTGTGTGTGTGTATATATATATTCAGAATATAGATGGGAATAAAACCCAGTGCTTGATAACACTTGTAAACCATTATCATCTGGTGTGTCATACCGCCCTCTGGTGGCCAAAGCTGAAACTATCCACAACTTCTGAGCTTTTGGGGTTTTGCTTGCTGCTCTTGAGTCCTTTTGACTCCGTTTACACCAGAAGATTTTGCCCCAATACCTCATTTATTAAACTACAGTACAGATCTCTTATCATCAAACTTGTCTCTTGGGCCGTGTGTATGTGGGTTGCTGACATGGGGTCGCCTACTTGTTCTTTGTAAATATGCTAAAGAACAAAAAAAGCATTGGATTACATTAGCTTGGAAAGTCAATGCATCTGTAACGAAGTGTGTAAATATAAAGAAGAGAAGAGATGGCGTCTTCAAATCGATGTTTCAGTCACATCTTGAGTTTCAGTATTTGAGATGACACTGATGAAGACACTTAGAAAGAGTTTCTTTTTGTTTTTTTTAATGATTTTTTTGCCATGCTACAAAAATAGAGTTGGCACTGATGGCAAAGTAATAGTTGTAATTTTTAACTAAGTTAAGTATTTAAAAAAAAAAAAAAAAAAAAAAAAAACATTTGACTAAACTGATATCAATACCCAATATATCAAATGCAAATATCAAAACTAGTTTCAGTACAATGTCCGTAATTGTGAAATACTCGCATAGGAATGTAACCTCTCTCTCACACTCACACACACACACACACACAAAGATCCCGACAATCATTCAGCTCCTCAGATTTGGCAAATGATCTTGATTTATACAGTTATTCCATCAGCACTCATTTGTTGCTAAAACTACCGAATGTCATTTTTGTCCATGTGAACGCTCCTATATTTGCACACACTCTCAAAAAGGTAGAAAATAGCATGATAATAATGCAATATACTTTACAATAGAAACTTTACACGAACCGGATGTCTAGCACAGTCCTCCACCTGCTCCACTCGCCGGAAACAGATCAAGTCTTCTGTTGGGAAACCCTTAAGAACATTCGAGTGCATTCCTACAATCACGTTTGCCGCCAAGACACACATTTGCAGCACCGCATAATCCTCCAAGACGACCTACAGTGTGTGTGTTTGTGGTCGGCCACACCGCACGATTTACAACACTGATGTGTGTGTGTGTGAAATACTGAAAGAAATCAGGCCTATAGTGAGGAGCGTCTCACCCAAATCTCACGCCAACAGTCGTCAACACAGCCGAGTGCATTCACTTTTTATATTATGAATCTAGTTTTTTTTGTCTTCAATTACAGTGAATCTTAATATTTTTAAATGCTTTTTTGTGTAAAATTGTATATTTGAATGTGTGTAACGTCATATAGGCTATATATAAGGCCCTGGTTTTATCTTGTTCCATTATTGACCAATATTTGACAAAAATAAAACACAAAGGAAAATATTAAAACTATTAATATGAGTTTAGGAGAAAATAAGCCCGGATTTCATCTGCTTCCAATTTTGGCCAATTATTGAAATGAAAAATATCTGTGACCTAAATATTTAAATTATTATCGCAGGTAAAAAAAAACTATTATTATTTTCATTTTAAGAAACCGGTTTTAATATGAGATTAAAAAAAAGCCCTGATTATTGAATATTGGCCAGAATATTTAAGAAGCACATTTAAGTTGGGGTAAATATCAGCCAATAATTGAAAAAAAAAGTAACCCTGTCATAAGTAAATATTTAAATTATTATTTTTTTAAGAAACATTTTTTAAGTATGAGCCAAAATATGCCGTGATTCTATATTTTATATACCAATATTGTCCAATAATTGAAAAATGTATTATTTGCAACCTGTCAAAGATAAAAAAAAAAAAAAATATATATATATATGTATATGTGTGTGTTGCAAATAATACATTTTTCAATTATTGGACAATATTTCAAATAATACACACACACACACACACTACCAGTCAAAAGTTTGGAAACTACTATTTTAATTGTTTTTGAAAGAAGTCTCCTCTGCTCACCAAGGCTGCATTTATGTTATTAAAAATACAAAAAAAAGCTGTAATATTGTGAAATATTATTAAAATGTAAAAGAACTGTTTTCTATGTGAATATATTGTTCAAATGTAATTTATTCCTGTGATCAAAGCTGAATTTATCATCATTACTCCAGTCTTCAGTGTCACATGATCCTTCACAAATCATTCTAATATGAGGATTTATGATTATTATCAGTGTTGAAAACAGTTTTTAGGATTCTTTGATGAATAGAGAGTTCAAAAGAACAGCATTTATCTGAAATAGAACGTTTTTGTAACATTGTACTACCATTCAAAAGTTTTGGGTGGCTAAGATTGTTTTTTGGGGGGGGGAGAACTTAAAGAAATTAATACATTTATTCAGCAAGAATGCGTTAAATTGATCAAGTGACAGTATAGACATTTATAATGTTGCAAAAGCTTTATATTTCAGATAAATGCTGTTCTTTTGAACTTTCTATTCGTTAAATAATCCTGAAAAACACTGATAATAATCATACATGTTTCTTGAGCAGCAAATCGGCATATTAGAATGATTTGTGAAGGATCATGTGACACTGAAGACTGGAGTAATGATGCTGAAAATACAGTTTTGATCACAGGAATAAATTACACTTTAAAATATATTCACATAGAAAACAGTTCTTTTACATTTTAATAATATATCACAATATTACAGCTTTTTTTGTATTTTTAATAACATAAATGCAGCCTCGATGAGCAAAATAGTACAGTTTCCAAACTTTTGACTGGTAGTGTGTGTGTGTGTGTGTGTATATATATATATATATATATATATATATATATATATATATATATATATATATATATATATATATATATATATATATATATATATATATATATATATATATATATATATATATATATATATATATATATATATATATATATATATATATATAATTTTATTTTAAGGTTTGTTTTTAATCTGCTTCCAATATTGCCCAATAATAAACATAAAAAAAGGGTAATTGTCCATTTTTGTACAGATCTACACCTGACAACCCTTTTAAACCACCAGTAGCGCCATACACTCGTCAAATATCAGGGTTTCTGGGCAACTGAGAGCCGGGAGAACGAAAAGAGGCGCTCAGACACACTGGAGTCTATCCGGCGGAGCAGCGAAGCGTGTCTTTGGTCGACAGACGCGAGAGTACAGCTAAAAACACACACGCACACACACTTGCGCTCTCATTTGGGATCACGCTAGCAGAAGGGCTGTGGAGTGAGAGCGAGTGTTTAAAGTGACTGCAGTGAACCATGTGATTCTAGAATACCGTAGCGAGCATCTTTTATTGCTCTCAAGTGCAAAATGAGTGACGTACATCGACAAAGTAACCACCAAAAAAAAAAAAAGACGTATCTCCAACACTTGGATATTTTTGAAAAGGAGAGAAAAACATCACAGCATTGGTGAATGAGGTCTGGTATAGATTGAGTGTTTCCTCATCTGTACCTGTTTCAGACCTGCGTTCTTCCGCCACAGATCAGGACAAAACTATATAGCACATATACTACAGGATCTCACGAAACCTGGTCATATTTCATCCCAAATCAAAAGAAATGTATATTTTGCATAACGAAAATTGTTTTTCCAAACCATTTAAGAAGATATACTGCATTGTGAGATTATTTTCAAGCTCATTATCGTCCAATAAAGGCGAGTTTGTGGGGAGGAGGGGGAGATCAACACTAATAATACTTGTTAATACTCTTTAAATTCTTCTAAAAATAATAATAATAACAATAATTGGAATCAGCAGTTGAAAAAAGAATCTGAAAATCTTTTAAAACAACTTCACTGTCTATGATAACAATCATAAAACGACTGAAAAATGATGATTTGAACAACTTTAGAGCTCAATTAATAGAGGCTTTGACAAAAACCTTTATACAATTTTTATTTGAATATAATTTAAAATGTAATTCATCATGTAAAAGCATCATTCCTCCAGTCTTCAGAGTCACATGATCCTTCAGATTTCATTCTGGTGCTTAATCATAACCATTTATCATTGGTGCTCAAATATTAATAATGTCTTTTTGCTATTATCAACTGCTTTTGCTGATTAATATTTTTGTGGAATGTTTCTTGAGCGACAAATCAGCATCTTGGAATGATTTCTGAAGGATCATGTGACTCTGAAGACTGGAGTAATGATGCTGAAAATTCATCTGATAAATTACATTTGAAAATAAATTCACATTGAAAACACTTCTTTTAAATTGTAATAATATTGCAAAATTTGTGCTGTATTTTTGATCAAATAAACGCATGAGAAGAACTTTAGTGTGTATATGTGTGTGTGATTATTTCTTTAGATTTCACAGTGAAATGTGACCTGACAGGTTTTCGTGAGATAAACTCGTGCATTCTGTGAGGAGTAAACCGACTGGGTTGCTGGATCAGTGCTGGTCGGGTCACATGGGCAGGTCGGTGCTGTTGTGTCGAGTTTTCCTGGACGTGCCGTCATCCCGTGGCTGTGCTTTCTGTAGGCTGGACATGGCAGCCGTGCGCTCGATGTCGATGACCGCGTACAGCTCTGTCCGGCGCGTGGGGGTGGGCGGTAAGGGCGTGGTGGGTGTTTTCGGGGTGTGAGGCCCGCTGGAGTCCGACACTTTGTCCATCTCCACCTCAATGTAGTTGAGCTGCCGGAGCGGGTCGCTCACCCCGAGCCTTCGGAGGTCAAAGTTGAAAACAGTGGGGTGAGTGCTGGAGCAGTGGAGTTTGTGCGCGCTGAGCGGCACCGTGACGTTCTCCGTGTTGACGTAGTTGTGTTGGGGATCGAGGGAATGGAAGCCGTTCAGAGAGGGCGACTTGAGATCGTCCTCGTCCTCTGCTTCGCTGTTGGGTTTGCGGGTCTCCCACACGGGCGGCAGCGCCGGCAGGTTCTCGTAGTTGAGCAGCGCAGTCCGCCGTTGGGCTGAGTTGTTGGCGTTGTGGGCGTCAGGAAGCGGCACAGGAGGTCTGTTGCGTCTCGCTCCCGAGCTCACAGGTGGCGCCACGCCGTTTTGCTGCTCGTGGGGCGTCTCCTTGCGCTCGTCGCTATCGTAACCGGTGTCACAGTCTGTCGCAGGGCCCGCGCTGCCATTCACAGTCTTTGCAGGAGAAGTGGCGTTATCTGCACTGGAGCCGGCTACTCCTGCGTCCTGCTCGCTGAGCTCTTGCGGTCTCTCCTTGAGCAGCATCTGTCTCTGCACAGGCGTCGGGCCTAAAACAAACATTACACCCTCTGACTCCAAAACCACGTGCGGCTCAATCTCATTGGCCGCCGTTGGGAGCGCACTCTCTGGATTGGACGTCCGGAGCTCCAGAGGGGCGTGGCCACTGCTACGACAGCGCCGTTCCTCTTGTAGACCCGTCGTGTTGACGTAAGTGTGCACCTGGTCAGGAAAAGAAAAATATGAACTAGAGTTTTACGTTTTCTTATAAATGTGAGGAGCGCTTGTACACACAAAACCGACTGCTAATGTGCCGTGTGTGTGTGTGTGTGTGTGTGTGTGTGTATATATATTAGGGCTGTCAATGAATATTCTAAATTCGAATATATATTCGAATAGTTTAAAAAAAACGAATTTCGAAGGTGAAAATTATTATTCGAATAAAAAAAAATGTGGAAAAAAACGCCCGCGGTAGTAGAGGCGTGGCTGTCTGCTTTGCGAGTGGGCGCGCTAGCGTCTATGGCTAGCGCGCCTGAAGCCTTGTTTATACTTTGGCCTGGCTCCAAAGCGCGAGCCCCCGCTGACTGCGCACGCTCCTCCCCAAACGGATGAGGCGTTTATACTTGACGCGCTCGCCGTTGTGCTATTCTTTGAAGCGACAGAGGGCGACTCGGAGTAATTGTTCTATAAACCATCAGGAAAAAGCGTTGAGAAGAAGTGGGCTAATGTACACAGGTGAAGGTATTTATTTTAGTACACTTCACCGAAAACCACACTACAGAAGAATCCTGTAAAACAGATCAAAATAAACCTCGATATTACTTGTGACATGTAGAAATGTAACGTTAACTTATTCAACTAAATTTATGATCTCTTAAATGTTTCCTAATTTCACTAAACACTTTCGTGAGTTTTCACCTAGTTTCGTGAACTTTTCTTTATTAAACGAGCTTGTTTATTCTTTTGTAGGCTCATTTTGTAAATATAAGCAACTAATTTGTATGTGCAAACTGGACCACCCTTACATTGCATCGCCCGCCACAAGCTCTTTGTCTGCAACACGACAAGAGGCCATAACGGAGAAATTAATTTTGTTAATTTGTAAGGACATGAGACTGATCAGTGTCGTGGATGGGGCAGGCTTCAGGGAGTTCTGTCCAGCAATGGAGCCGAGGAACTGACTGAAGAGATATTGCATGAATAAAGGATAAATGCACTGCTTCCACTGGTTTGATTATTTACCGTTTCATGTCAAGGAAAAGTTCCATGTTTACCACAGCACAGCTCGCTCGGAGCATTCAATATGCTGTAAAACTTCAATTAATATTTGTTTCAATCACTGAATAAAGCCTGCTATATTTGGGACAAGAGTCGCGACCTTAAATTGCTTGCACAAAACTCTTGATCAGCTCTCAAAATGTGTTTGTTTATTTAAACCGTTATGCGCAGAGAGCGTGAGGGCGAGAGAGGTCTGCGGTCTTGGCCATTAGTTGATTTACTTGTTTGTGTGTAGGTAATACGTCGTCAAATATGTTTAAACTTAAATAGACTACCTATACAAGTAGTTATGTCTCTTTGTATTAATTTGTCCTGTTATTGACGTAATGCGCGTCATTGACAAAATGCGCAACCAGATGTTCGAATAGTTTGAATATTCGTGTTTTTTTTAGAGGGAATATTCGAACGTAATTTTTGAGCAATTTTGACAGCCCTAATATATAAATATATGTATATATATATTAGTGCTGGGAATCGATTAAATAAAATTAACTAATTAATCACATTTTTTTCTGTAATTAATTGCAAGTTTTTAATATTTTAAGTTTTTAATATTTTGATATTGTAATAATTTCAGTTACTCTCCAAATTAATGTAGAAACAATATAAAGACAGCATATTTTAAATATGTGTTGTGATGGCATCTTTTTATGAATGAAGGCCAGTATCACTGATACTGATGTCTCTATGAAACATTAATGACGTTACATTACAGTATAACTGAAAGATACCAATCTCAACATTTATTAGGCTTTAAAAAAACTACTTTTAATTTAAGTGAACTTAAAACAATCTTTACATTAAACCCATTATAATAAATGTTATTTTTACCTGTGGCCTTCCCTGTTAGACATACACAGAAATGTAATAGTTATCAAACACCTTTCTTAACTGCATAAATAATAAATGAAATATATATTAATCATCATTAAAGCTGCACTTTTCTCTGTTCCCGTTGTTCTGTGATGAACATTAATGACAGGCATCATCAGTGCTCCTGTCACTTTAAGAACGGCCGCGGATCTGACGCGCATCTCATTTCCTCACAACTCTTTAAGTTCATTTAAGACGTTATTTAACTAATTTAAGACTCCTAATATGAGAATACTCAAAATTCTCTGTGTTGTTGTTTGTTCAAGAGCAAAAGAGAACTCGATGTGAGCCGGAGACTGACGCGAGTCTGTCTGTGCGTCGAGTGTGTGTGTGTGTGTGTGTGTGTGTTTTAGAGTGTCCCTCGATTAGCTGACATGAGACGCACACACACAGACAGGACACTGACACACACTGACACACACACACACACACACACACACACACACACACACACACACAGGACATTGACATACAGCGCGTTCTCTTGTGTCTTGTCGTGCTTGGAAGCATTTACATGAATAGGAGCGTGATCATGTAACGCTAGGCAAAAATGGATATAAAAACGGACGCTGAGTTATTTGCGTTAAATATTTTTAATGCGTTAAGCTGAAAAAATTAAACGCCCGCGTTAATGCATTAATTTGCCCAGCCCTAATATATATATATATATATATACACCATGGGGAAAAACTTTCAAATAGATATTTTTAATATCTCATAATTTGGCAGCAGGTATATTAGGTTGCAGTCACTTTAAGACCTGACGTACGGATCCATTATACTGTTGCACACGCATTTTCTCTCTCAGCCGTTTACGTTCACTTAAAACATACTCCCCAAGACTGGCATTTTGACACAATTTTGTGTGTATTTGACCGTTTAAGTGCAATAAGCAGCAAAAAAAGAACTAAATTTAGTACAGAGAGGCGGCTTTATGTGTGTGTGTGTGACTTTGGGTGTGAGCACAAAATCTGCAGAGATTGAGTGAGTGGAGGAGGGTTTGTGTGTCAACTCGCTCACAGAAAGATGAGAGTTTGGAAGTGTTTCAGATATTTCAGTATCAATATGTTTAACACTACATTGCGACTGCGTACCGTTTCATCATTGAGCAGCAGTGGGTGTGTTGATTCCTCCCCTACTGATGGTAACCTAGTGCTGCCCACTGAAGGATGGCGACTCGAAGGGTGTGAGGACGCGTCGCCAAATGACGGGTAACGGCCGATTCCATTGGCTACTGTTGGGACCTGGTAACCTGGAGCTGTAGAGAGAGCGATCGAGGAGTTAGTAAGATAGTCCAATATGAATGTGAGGGCTGGAAGTGTGTCTGTTCTTACTGGTGGGAGTGTGTGGCGTCACTGGAAGCTCAGGCTCCAGCACTGGTTCCTCCACAACACTGATGCTGTTGTTGTGCATGATGTCCTGCAGCATGTTAAAGATCTCCTCGGCCCGTGCACATTTGAATGCGAATATTCCTGAAGAGTGAAGAATGAATTTAGCAACACATATCAGTCATACAGTAAGATCTGATGAAGAGAGACTAAGGCCGCATTTACACTGCAGGTCTTGATGCCCAATTCTGATTTTTTTGGGCAATTTTTTTGGCTCTGGGTTCGAATCCGCCATTGTATAGTTGTTTTCCCCCCTCATTAAAACCTTGTATATCAAGAGCAGGGACATTTTATTTTGTGATTTCACTGGAACGAATAGTCTCCACAACGGGACTACACAAAAGCAACACATTTCTGCTCCAGATCGCCTCTTATTTAACAGAAACGAATAAAATTAATACTCTGCAAGTCAACTAGAGATGTATGATTTGTTATAGATATATCTGTACCGCGAAATGTTCGTATCTGATTCATTTCCACAAATGAATGAGGCCTCAAACCGATCTGAAAATATTGGAATCCATATCATAGCCAATCTGTGCCACGTCAGAACATCGGAATTGGGTCACTTGAACCATGCAGTGTAAATGCGGCCTAAAGTTAGCTCATGAGTCTCACCTTGACCGGTTTGGCAGCGTCGGCCGCTCTCAAAGGAGAAGAGGTTAGAGTCGTAGCCATATCGACGCAGGCAGAGGTAGGACCACTTAACGGCGTCTCGTTTACGCGTGTGCAGAATGAGCTCCATCTCCGTTAACTCCATCACGCCCGAGCCCAGCTCATTACCATCATCATCCACGTTTATCACCTACAAACACACACACACACATCATCTTCAGCATTTGAACACTTCTAAACTGCAAGTCATTTATTATTTTTAAAAAAGTACATAAAAGAAAGGGGTGAAACGATAATCTCATGTCACGATTCGATACTTATTGCGATACTGAACTCACGATACGATATTATTGCGATACTCAAAGACATGGTAAAAGGTTAACAAAAAATGTACTGTTGATATTAGTGGTATTAAATTGGGGGTGTCTATTTTGGGGGTGCTCAATGCATATTCATGATTCTGAAGCTGAAAATATAGAATTAATTTAGACGAATATGCTTGCACTCTGTCACTGACTAGATTATATTTAAAATAATGTAGGCCACTTTTTACTGGAAACATAAGACATTTGGCATTTTGAATATATACATATTCAACATTATATATAGTAGTTATGTAGCCTAAAACTCTGTAAACTTGAATTTTTTTCTCGCATAGTAATTTTCATTTTGGATGAATAATACACAATCTATATTATTGCAATATATTGTGACAATTTATATTGTTACACCCCTATGAAATAAAAATGTAGGGTTTTTGATCACTACATAATAGGGATGCTCATATTGACCGTTTAACCGTTAACCGAAATACATTTTTTTGACCAATTAATACAATCAGTTAAACGGTTTAAAAGGTTTTTTTTTTAAGGGGTTTTTATTGTTTTTTTTTGCTGCATGGTTAAAGAAAAGTATGCTACAACTCACAGGGCGCGTCGACACGTGCAACCACACGTGCCTACACAGACATTTTTTGCAAAATAAAGTGAGCGAAAAGATGTAGGCCTACTGTGTGGGACCATTTCGACAGAAAGGGCGACGAAGTTACTTGCAATATAAGCTACTAAGTATTAAAATCCAGCAGTAGTACAAGCTCTTGACTGGTGGAAAGTTTATTCCCAGGACGTCAGTGAGAGGGTGTTTTCTGCCGTCTAACTGTCAACAGACTGCGCTCCGGACTAACCCACATCACGTAGACATGTTACTTTAAAAAATAAAATAAAAGGTGTGGATTGAGGTAGATACTCGTCAATTGTATTTTTATTTAATGCCAATTCAGTATTATAATCGTATTAATCCTATAATCTAATCAGTTAACAGCTAATATTCGACAGAGGTGGAAAGTACCAAATTACATTTACTCGCGTTACTGTAATTGAGTAGTTTTTCCGCGTACTTCTACTTTTTTAAGTAGTTTTAAAAATCTGTAATTTAACTTTTACTTAAGTATGTTTTGTTTGAAGTATTGTACTTCGCTACATTTTAAACCACATCCGTTACTGAGTAAAAATACATAATACAAAGGAAAGGGGGGGGGGGGGGGACGCGATCCGGAAACGACTGCATTGAATTGAAGGGCGGGAGAACGAACACGCAAAAAAAAAAATAAAAAAAAAAAAATCACAAAAAGATGGAGACGGACGGACAAGACAGATGTCAGACCCAGCTGAAAGCGAAACGCCGTCGTGAACCCCTGGATAGTATGGAAAAACTTTGAAAAAAATAGCCGGGTGTTGTCCTGGAGGATATCAAATTAGCAAAAAAAATGTTGATGCAAAGGAGGAAACACATAGAACATGTTCGGGAACACCATCACAGGTGGGACGCCTGGTGCTCTTTTTTGATCGCCTTTTTTTCATGTCATATATTTTAGTAATTATCATAAATTAGGTATCATTTGAAAGCTTACAAACTCAAAATTCATCCTGTGAAAACCGTTTTGAAATCGGACATTGTGTTACCATGAAAACGTTACTCTAAATTATTCTAGCGGGCTCCTCCCCTAGTGGGCGGTGTCATGTTTCATATTACAACAATTATTTTAACTACTTTATAATCAAAATCTTTTCCAATCTTGACAAAAACACATATTGTCGGAAAGGTCTGAGTCTCAAGGGTCCATATTTGGTCACTGTTTTGTGATGGAAGTGACATTTGGACAGAAATTTACAGGAAAATTCATCAAAAAAACAATCAATGGAATGTGGATGACAACCGGTGGCTATTTTTGGTACAGCACCTAAACAAAATCTCATGGGGACTTTAATTTTTGTGATATCAACTTCAAATTTGGAACACAACTTGGTTAGACACATGGCTTTGATTTTATAGTAATTTTATAGTAAAAATTTTTTTGTAAAATATATATTTTATATGAAATAAAAAATATTTAGTACAGTATTTTTCATTTACAGTAAATTTAAACTTCCATAACTCTTTCATACTTTCATATTTTGAATTGCTTTCACTTCAGCAATAATCTGCAGAGTGTCGTCTTTAAAATGAGACCAAACTTTGGTCTATATTCCAAAGCCTTCTTGAATTACAGCCCTTTAAGTTTGGATAGTGCATTTTCGTGTGTATTCTCAAAAAGGGGAGAATTGACAGTTAAAGGGTTAAAGTTGTTAAATCTATTATTTAGTTAATTAGACATGTTTTATTGACATTTTTATAAAAAAAAAAAATTGTTTCAGGTTTGTCATAATAAAGCATTTGTTCAACCAAAAAAATAAATAAATCAGTTTTCATTATTTTAATGCCAATTTAACTGGTGATAATAATAACCATAATTTAATAATACAGTTTATTTATTAAATAATGAATACCATGATGCTGTGAAACTGATTTTTTCATATCGGGAAAATCTCATTATATTACAACCCTACACGGGAGAGTCCCCACCCCTGCTGTTAAAAAAAGTAACTCAGTAACTTTTACTCCGAGTACATTTTAAATGAACTACTTTTTACTTTTACTTGAGTACATTTTTAGACAAGTACTTTTACTTGTACTTAAGTAAAATTTCATTGAAGTAATAGTACTTTTACTTGAGTAGAATATTTTGTTACTCTTTCCACCTCTGATATTCGGATAATGAGTGGCGGTTGTCGGTGGGGACAATTAACCATAATGAGCATCCCTACTACATAATTTCCATATTCCACTGTTATTTCAGTTTTTGGATTGTTTTTTAACTTTCCTATTTCATATTTTAGAATGAAGAGTCTAAACTATTTTCAAACTTTGGCCTTGTAGTACATGTATATGGCATGGTAAGAATCTGGCCTCAGTAAACACAGATGTTCTGCCACAGACACACGCTGAGGCATCTTGGGTAAAGTAAGAACAGTATCTGATCCTCTGAGAACACAAGAGCTGATTTAATTTCTTATTAAATCAGTCCTTCCAGAAAAATGCGGCTTTTTTTGTGATTGTTGCGGGCAGAAATCCTTGATTATGCGGCACGTTTTCCAAAAAAATGGGATGGAAAATGCGGGATATTTATGCAATTTTATGCGATAAAATTGCGGGAACTTGCAAAAACTGCGGTTTGATGAGAGAGAGAAAAAAAGCACTACATCACAGAAAGTGCTGGGAATATTTAAGTTCCCATCTTGTTTTATTGAAGACCTTAATAATGGCTCAAATTTACAAAACATTGAGTCAAACAAGTTCTGTAGCTTTACAAAAGGAATATTCTACAACTTCTGAAAAAATGAATAAATAACTTCCTGTTTTACAGACATTTGAGTGCTTCCAATGCACAAAGTGCAATCTCTTAAAGAGTTAGTTCACCCAGAAATGAAAATTCTGTCATTAATGACGTCCCCTCATGTCGCTGGACACCCGTAAGACCTCAGTTCATCTTCAGAACACAAATGAAGATATTTTAGTGGAAGTCCGATGGCTCAGAAAGGCCTCCATTGGCACAATGCACTGAACACTCTCAAGACCCATAAAAGCACTAAAGACGTCGTTACAAAGTCCATCTCACTACAGTGCAGGTTCTACAATAACTTTATGAAGCGATGAGAATAGTTTTTGTGCTAAAACCTAAATAACGAATTATATAGTGATGACCGATTTCAAAACACAGCATCATGAATCTTCAAAGCGTTATGAATCAGCGAGTCGATTCAAGATTTGGATCGGGTATCAAACTGCTGAAATACGTGGCTTTGGCGATCCGAACCGCTGAATCGACTCACTGATTCATAACGCTTAGAAGCTTCATGATGCTGTGTTTTAAAATCGGTCAACACACCGGGAAACTGCTTTGCTCGGTCTTTTGCTGTTATTTTTGTTGGCAAATGGGAATTTGCGTGCTTCATCATGGTTTCACCGATATCTATGGTTTCTCCACGGGGTTTGCAGCTTTTCGATGACGTTCGCGTCGGGTAATTACGTCACTTCAAAACGTTCCCATGGTAATAGGGGGAAATGGCAGCTCTTGTGTGAAGTAAACGAACATTTTTCAACTTTCTGCTAATATATATATATATATATATATGACTTTTTTGCAACGAAAATACGGGGATTATGAAATCATGCTAGCCCCGCATATTTTGCACGCGGAAATAGACAATTTACGCGGCGAAAGTGCAGCGTATTTGAAAAAATGCGGTCCCCGCATAAATATGCTTGTAGTTCGGTTTCTTGTGTGAGATGGTGGTCCAG
The DNA here is from genome assembly GCA_023566225.1 of Romanogobio albipinnatus. Lineage (NCBI taxonomy): Eukaryota > Metazoa > Chordata > Actinopteri > Cypriniformes > Gobionidae > Romanogobio > Romanogobio albipinnatus. The sequence continues at coordinate 53,910,354 of CM042245.1, read as the reverse complement.
TGGGTTAAACCATGGAACTGATACACAGAAGGTTGCTGGTTCGATCCCAGCGGTCACCACCAGTGTGTCCTTTACTCCATGTTGCTCCAGGGGGATTGTCCCTGTACGAAGGGCACTGTAAGTCGCTTTGGATAAAAGCGTCTGCCAAATGCGTAAATGTAAATATGCGGACTTTGGCTGATTATGCATTAAATCATGCGATCGCATAATCGCGTTTTTCTGGAGGGACTTTTATTGGAGCATTTAATGATTTGGTATTTAACACATGGAATCTGTTCACTGCAGTACGTGTGTGACAGACAGATGCTTCGTTGCTCACCTTAAATTTGTTGTGATGGTTGTCAGGGATGATCTCTTTATCGGGACAGCTACAACAGCTCCCCATGGCGCCTTTAACACACCATTGGACCCCTGCGCAAAAGAAAAGATGTGCGGAGAGAAACAGTCAGGGAGATACGAAGAGAGAAAATAAACACATTTCAGACACATCACGCAGAGCTGTGTTTGCAATGCTGTAGTTTATTTAGAGGTTGGTAAAGCCAAAACATCCATCTGTCCCATTTGTGTAGATGTGCGTTTACTGTGATCGCCCAGCAGAGAGCGCTCCAATGCTCACCTACATCCAGCCATCAACAGTTCTGCTCGTCTCGCCGACGTCACAGCTCAACATCGCACTTCCAGCATGCCTGCGTGTGTGAGGGAGAGAGATCAGCTTCCTGTGGAGGCAAAAACAGAAAACAAACTTAGGAACTCGTTTTGTTATCATGCATATCGGTGAATGAAGCACAGAGCCATTCGTCCACATCTCTGGCATCTTCAGAGATGCGTATATATATGAGATATTTCAGTCTTTCAACTTCAAAATTTGACGTCTAATTCAATTATGTTTACGGTATCTTTGTGAAAAATTGTGAAATTAACAATTCCTGAGTTTCAAAGCAAATCAATTTGTTCTCAGTGTAGATGATTTAAAACAAGTGTAAGCAAAGACCGGATTTTGACCCGAGTCCCACGACTGCACGTTTATAATTCATGCACACACTTCATTTACATGAACATTGAGAAATACGTCCCAGATCATAACAGCTGCTTGTGTTCATCGATTTTTTTGTTTTCTTGTGTTGTGCACTTGATCTTGCTGCTTTTTTGCCCCCGATTTCTCTTTCTGTGATCAATAACATACGTCTGATTTAGTATCTTTCATTGTGGCATATCCTGCGAGTCTGTGTTTCAGGGGTCATGCACTCCAGCTACATATGGATGTGTGTGAAACTCAACTGTATAATTAAGCTAGTTTCAGGTTCAGGGATTCATCAGATGCATTTCTTGGGAGGCTTTTACTAAGACGTGCTCTTGCATTCAAAAACTACGGGACTAAATGCAGCATCTTTTAAAAAAAGGCCCTGTTTACACCTGATATTACGATGAGGTTTGGTTGATTGGATCACAAGTAGACGAGGGAGACACATTCCCATTTACACCTGGTGTTTTAATCCATCTCTTTTGTCCACTTTCCACCACTTCTGTCCTGATTTCTTCGAGGTGAGGGTCTATAGCCTGGAACACACCAAGCCGACGGTCAGCCATCGGGCAGTTTTCGTGCGTCGGCCGACTAAGTTTTCTCTGTGTTCCGCACCGTCGGCTGAAGTTGGTCCTCGTCGGCTAATTCGACATGTTGAATCAGCGCTCATCAGTCAGTCGGGCCATCTGATCATTCTGATTGGCTGTTCAGCTAGCAAACCAGTGCACGAGAAAAAAACCCCGTCTGTGGTGAGCGAGATTCTGAGCTGCTTTGTTTATATCCCTGTAGCTCTTCCGGTTTCCCGCTTTGAATAATGAAAACAGATACTGCCACCATCTGGTACGGAAAGGTACTTCCTCTTACGCAGGCGCAGAACAGACGTGCTACTTGGCCATCGGATGTTGAGCGTTCGCAGTCTGCTTTCATCGCCACTAGTGGGTCGGCGTCAACTTGGTGTGTTCCTTGCTTATAGGCGGGTAAATGTGTGGGCTTTTTCAGGTCTTTCGATGTAATGGATGACAAAAGCTTGTGCAATTTACATAACGAATGCACACGGAGACATAAGGAGAGCAGCTTTCATTTCTGCTCTAACAGCCGCAAGACCTTGCCGAACGCAGCAAGTGTGTGTTAGGGTGCGTTCACACTTGTAGTTCGGTTCGTTTGGTTAATTTGGTCCGACCAAAAAACAAAACATGTAGCCCTGGTCCGCTTAGCGTTCACACTGGCATTTTTAACAGCGAACCTAAAGTTACCGAACCAAAGGCATAGGGATACGGTCACAACCTGATTGGTCAGGTTTTATGACGTATATTTGGCGATGGAGCTGCTTACCGAACATTCAAAACAATGCTGTGTGCTGGATTAAACGCCATCATTTTATGCGTGTACATATGGTTTTATTTTTACCAGCTGAGAACTCACGAAGAGCTCATCAAATGTTCAAAACATTCAAAACAGCAGCAGGATTTCCTCCGTTGTGCAGAAACGAAGATCTGCATATATTGATGAGGCCTCCTCGTTGCTCCACGTTTGCCCTTTACTCATTTTGGACACACAGATCTTTCCGCGTTGTCAAATCAGCTGACTTGTAGCGTCGCATCTTGTGACATCACGTCCTGTTTTTGGTTCGTTTACATGTCTTTGGTCTGTGTTGCGTTCATATATCAGTCAAGCCGCACCAGAGTTCGTTTGGAAGCGGACCGAGACCGATCTTTTTAGCGGCCTCGGTCCGCTTGTTTGGTGCGCACCAGGGTTCAGATGGCAGCGTTCACATATGTTCAAATGAACCGTACTAACTGAGCAATCTCACCAGGGTTCGTTTTAATCCAACCAAACATGACAAGTGTGAACGCACCCTTAGAAATCAGGACTTGGTCAATTTTTTGTCTTCGAACCAAACTTGGGGCTTCAGCCGACAAAGTTTAAATCCCAGACGGTCTTTTGCGGCTGTTTGACCACATGATCGTTTACACTACGAAAGCAATGTGTTGTCGACTACCTCTGGAAGTGGTTGAAAGTGGACGAGCTCAAAACATTTTAGACCCTGTTTACACCTGTATTTAGTGTCGTCCACGTCCGGATTGACGTAAACGCTTCTTAATACCAGATGTAAAAGGTCTAAAAAGCCTGACAACTTCACACTTTCACACTTTATCCAAATCAACTTACAAAAGAGGAGCTAAAACTATCCGTCAGAGTGGACAACATGATCAATGATTAAAAAGAGCCCCAAAACTACAAGCATTCATAGCAAAGTTAATGTTGTGGCGCAACTTTTAACAAAAAAAAGGCAACAGAAGATTTTAAATAAGAGCAGCTTTCATTTCTGCTCTGACGGCCACAAGACCTTGCCGAGTATGTGTTAGAAATCAGGACTGGTGAGAGAACATCGTGCTTGGTACATTTTTTGTCTTCAAACCAAACTTGGGGCTTCAGCCGACAAAGTTTAAATCCCGTATGGCTAGCGGGCTTCCAATAATGTGTACCCATTAGGTCAGTAGGCGGAGAGCAAACGGTCTTTTGCGGCTGTTTGAACGCATTCGAGCAAATGATCATTTACACTACGAAAGCCATCTGGTCCAATGTGTTGTCGACTACCTCTGGAAGTGGTTGAAAGTGGACGAACACAAAACGTTTTAGACCCTGTTTACACCTGTATTTAGCATCGTCCACTTGTAATCGGATTGACGATTCTTAATACCAGGTGTAAACGGTCTAAAAAGCCTGACAACTTTACACATGTAGCAGATGCTTTATCCAAATCCAAATCAACAATCCGTCAATGAGCGGACAACATGATCAATGATGAAAAATTGCCCCAAAACTAAAATAATTCATAGCAAAGTTAATGTTGTGGTGCAACTTTTAACAAAAAAAAGGCAACAGAAGATTTGAAATAAGAATTTGCAGCATGACCTAAAGCTCAGTTCATTATCGCCACTCATGAGGATGAAACGTGAATAATTAATGAGCTCCAGTAAAGCTCTGCTCTAGTTTACAGTTCATCTTCCTGCAGGAAACAAACCACTCACTCACTCGCATTATCACTCATTATACATGGTGAAATTGATTTAGTAAGCCACACATACACTAAAAACAAACTCTTACACTCGCTCAGACTACGAAAGTCAATCTTCAGAGTCTGGAACCTTGTTACACGTCACACCTCCTTTATGCAAAATTAACAGTCAGCTCTGCAGCGCTCAGTATTTCTTCTATATTTAATGAGTGAAGTATGTAGGGCGTAGCGTGGAGGGAATTTCACCGGCAAAACCCGGCACCAGCCCGAATGTGTCCCACCTGCCCAGGTATGTGGAGGTCATGTGACCACAGGACACATACTACTCACATTCCATCAGTTTAACATCCATCCAGGCAAGCGCTCATGAAAACATTCAGTGATTTGGCATGTTTGCACAACTGCGAATGAGATTTAATAGTGTGTGTTAAATTATGACTGCACTGAGGATCATCATGAGACCCATTGCAAATTTCAAGTCAAAACGCCTATGACAAACTCACCATCTCTGGCTCTCCGTACGAGACAGATTAGCAGTGGCACGTCGAGAGTCAATCATTCCTACTGCATGTTTGGGCAATTATCACCCCACGTAATAAGGGAGGTCATGACTAGCCTGCAATACCCCGCTAAACCACAAGCATGAGTCAGCCTCAAAGCGAGTCATTACAGCACCCAAGCTCAACTCACAAAGATCACATGACTAAAACTTAAGAAGTCAGTATCACAGCTCTACCTGGACGAGTCTTACAAGCCTACAGGTTTTTTTCACTTTTAAAAAAACAAACTCAAACTCCTTTAAGTGGACCAAGAGGTGAACCAAGTAAAAAAGGACCCAGCTCTCTTTATGTTCACACTGTCCCTGTCCCTAAAAGTGGACTCAGATCCTTTTTTGGGCCACTTAAATAGGAATATGGTAGGGATGCACCGATACCACTTGTTTTCAGACCAAGTACAAGTACAAGTACTTACATTTGGGTACTTGCCGATACCGAGTACTGATACGAGTACTTAATACCATTACAGTTCTTCTAACAATGTTTTATTTTCATCAGATGTTTTTCACTTTCTGACTGTAACAAAGTAAATACACAAATTGATGCTGTTGCTGACATTGTAACATTCAACTTGGTGTTTTCCAAAACAAACATGGCACTGCTGCCCATTTCACATAAATGTAACCTGTAACATTCAGTGGATTCCAGTACCACACAACATAGTAGCAGAACAACTGAATTAAATTATTATAAGTTATAATAGCAATACAGCCCTTTTCGGAAAAGTGAGAGGCAGGTTATTTTTAAAGGAAAGAAGCTTCTCTGCATTATCAGCTATGAGCCTGTTTCTGTTTTCATCTACAATGTGTGATTGTACTCCGTCTGGGACTGCGGTATAGGTTTTCTCTGAACAAATTTTTACCGGTCCAAATCGCGAACAGAGGGTGTGGCTGAGAACGATGACGTTGATGTTGTGCGCAATAGTTTGAGTTGTAGTTCAGTAATGGCGGCGGAGAAAAGATGCGAGAGAAGCCATTCATTCTGTTGTGGTACCGCTGCCGAATATCCAGAAGTTAAAGCCTTTCCAGCTCGCTCCGTTAGTGGTGAAGGAGTTGCTGAAGCCCTATTCGGACGGTAATTGTTTCTCGTGCGGTCGGAAGGTATTGTCATCATTTACAGGGGCTAGTCAGTGATTTTATTGCCGTCCGTCTCCCACCACCCGCGTGAAAATCCCTGGCCGAATTACCTACTGTTTTAGACAAACACCAAGGTCGTGTGGTCATTTAATTGCTGGCCGAATCCACATCAAAATTCACTGTTTATATCCTTTTTGACCCCTGCAGAGCACCGTACGGTTGCGCTTCGCTGTAATTTGGATGCATTTCTAGACTTGTATTTCTTTAAATGCTGGCAAGTATTTTCAAGAGCAATACATTTCATCACCGCTCAAAAAATAAAAGAAGAAAAGCACGTAAACATTTGAATTAGGCCGTTATTTACAGCAGCATTTATTCTTTTCATACCAAGCATATGACATTTTATTTACAGTATACAATCATGTTATGGACCACGTGAGCAGCGCGTTCCCGATCACAAAACTCTCCCCTCCACCGTGAATAAATCACCATCCGAATGCACGAGTTTTATTGACTTCCATGTGAGAAATAAAGGCGAACGGCGCACGACACACGTCACGACCAAATGTTAGCGATTGCTTATGGCCAGTGTTGGGCACGTTACTTTAAAAAAGTAATTAGTTATAGTTACTAGTTACTTCTTACAAATAGTAACTGAGTTACATCATTATAAAAGTAACTAATTACCAGGGAAAGTAACTACTGTGTTACTTTTTTTTTTCTCAAATGTCAAATAACTTGGATGGCCCCAATATTAAATATGTTAAATTAATGAATTGCACACTAAATAGAATAATTATTATAAAACGTACATTAATGTACACTATTGTAATGTTGCTGTGGGACAATGTGAGAGACACCCATCAAGTTCAATACATTTTTGTAAATATTATCAGTAGGCCTAATATAGTGTTAATATTGTGTAAATATTACTACTATACTACTCCTTTGGTAGTGGAGCTCACGTTATCACCTGGGTTTTTAGCCACTAATTTTGTGGCGGCATGTGATGATGTGAGGCTTCATTAGATTAGAATTACTGGCCACCGACGTGGAGAGACTCTTTCTTCCTGGGCATAAGCTGCACGTCTAGGGGTGTAACGATTCATCTACTACATCGATGTATCGATTTATTTTCCTACGATCTAACTACATCGATCTGTGCTCGGCAAGTTGGCCTTCCGGACGACATATATCGATCTAACATCGTTTTAAAAGGTAATCAATCGATTGTATCGATCATAGGAAATAACACATTGGATTTAAGCACGTCAGACTTTATATGGATGTTTTTTCTTAGCACTTTTAATGATAAAGGCGTTAAACGTTACTCGATTCAGTCTGCCTATCTGTGACATCATCGCAACCGCAACGCACGCACCAGCAGCAGCGCTAAGAAAACGAAACATAGCGGATGGCAGAGGAGAAGCCAACCAGCGAGAAATTATCAAGCCACCAGGAGAAACAGCTACCTGTACTTTCAACCCTTGCTAAATGTTACCTGTGCATTCCTGGGACCAGTGTGCCAGCAGAGCGAGTTTGTAGTACTGCTGGCGACATAGTGAACGTACAGAGAAGTGTTCTGCGGTCAGATCATGTTGAATCAGTGGCGAATTTTTTAAGACTTCAAGGGAAGCTCGGCTTCCCTTATAATGTCACAAAATTAATGGTCAAATATGTACTATTGTATTAACATTTTATTGACTAAAAATGCGTTAGAAAACGTTCATCTCAAAGACGAGTTCGTTCAGAATCAGTTACATATAGCAGGTCGGCTGACTCGATTTCCTTCTCATACATTCCCGCAGCGTCACAGTGCATTTCCCTATTGAAGCCCAGCGTCCATTGACTTCAATGGGGCTGCTGTGAACTTTTTTTTAAGCTCTTCGAAACTAGACGGTCATTGGATAAACGTTGCGATTATGTCCCGCCCACGGACGCTCAGCGTCTCTGGGGGTGAATGGGGAGTGGGCTGGCCCGGACTCCGAGCTTCTGCGTGATGATTGGAGGGTCTGTCGAAAGACTGCATCTCCCTTTGACTGACCGCGATTCTGTACTATAAGGAATCACTGAAGCTATTCGCGCTCAGTCCCATCGCGGATTTCTCAAGTTCAGTCGAAATAAAAACTGCTGCAACCTATTTCTTTGATATTTGCTTGGCGAAATTGCTTGATTTTCATCATACATTTCACACAATTATACACCACATTCCTTGTTTCAGTTTTACAGAGTTTAATTTTTTTTTTTTAGATCGTTCATTCATTCATTCATTCATTCATTCATTCATTCATTCATTCATTCATTCATTCATTCATATAATGTTAGTAGGCTAGGCTAGCGTCGTGGGTGAAACTTTCTTGAAAAGGAACGTAGGGCAGAATTTACTTTTAAATAAATAGACAATTTTATGATGTAGGCCGAAAATGAGCTTCCCCTCTCTGACAGACCAGTAGCCGCCACTGATGTTGATATTTTTGAAAAAGAAATATGTAGAGTCATTGAAGAGTGGTTACATTTTATCTTTTGTTAAATATTGTTTGTTTATTAAACTGAGAGTAGTAGCAGGTTCAGCCAGTTTATTCAACCTGAAGAAATGTTGGTTGCACTTTATTTTTGATATTAATATTGTATTTGTATTATTTTAATGTTGAAAAACAACAGCAAAAGTAGCAGGTAAACCTACTATTAATTAAACCTGAAGAGAAGTTAGTTGCACTTTATTTTTGATATTAATATTGTAATATTAATATGTTGGATAACAAAAGCAGAAGAAGCAGGTTAACCTACTGTTGAAATGTTGGTTGCACTTACTGTGCTTTTATTGAAAATGTATTGAATATTGAAAATGAGAGCAGAAAAGGTTAACTTCCTGTTAATTCAACCTAAACTGTTGGTTGCACTTTATTCAAATAAAATTTGAATGCATTTGCCATTAATTGTTGTTTACTTGTTTGTTTATATCCATAATTAATTGATACCTGATTCCCTTACAAGAAACAACAGGAATCTAGGAAACTTCACCTGCACTGACCAGTATCCAGATATTTATTTCAGTCACACAATTTTTGGCTAAAAAGTTACTGAATCGATTTCAAGTCACTGAATCGTTTCGGATCGTATCGTTCTAAATGAACCAATATCGTCCTTGAATCGTATCGACAACCTCAAATCGTGATACGAATCGAATCGTTGTTAAAACGAATCGTTACACCCCTATGCACGTCACATAAACATTCTGACCTTTCACCTCAACGAGGGAAAAGTAGCGCTTATACTTCCAGTTTGCGAAAGCTACCTTTGAAGTCGTTGACTTGCCATCGCTCTGACTCCTCCTGGTCGTTGGTGTGTGTGACTGGGCATATGCGTGTGGGTGTGTGTGTGTGTGAACTCAACCTATCAACCTCAACCTTGTCTCCCACCCACCAATCATCATGTTATGTGTACCACCCCACCCACCCCCAAACACGCAAGGCATGCACGCCCGCACACACGCACACACACACACACACACACACCAAACAGAGAGCCTGTTCGGATGAAAACCGCTTCAGTGAGCTCAATTATAGTAACGCGCCGCATTTTATTCTCAGTAACACTAACGGCGTTGTAAAGGGGAGAAACAGTAATACGTTTGATTACTCATTACTGAAAAAAATAACGGCATTTATCTATAACGCTGTTATTCCCATCACTGGTTATGGCAGATCCAGAGTGGCTCTGGGCAGATCCAATAGTTTTAAACTTCATCAGAGTTAAGGAAGTAAACGCTTGTCAATGCAGAGTGGCCAGACTCTCTGTACAAATGAAATGTACGAGAGTCTGGTAGGACCAGGCAAGAGGAACTGCAGATCAAATAGGATTCGATGGTGAGTTTACATCGAATCCTATTTGATCTGATCTCAAATCAAAAGTGCCATCTACTGTCAGGGAGTGAATTTGCGTGTTCACTCCATGCATCGCTAGTGAAAATCTTTTTCGAAAAACGCTGCCGATAAGAGCGTGCGATAATCGTCCCGGTGTGCACGAGGCTCAAAACTGGTGCATATGTGATCAAATTGTAGATGTATGTTTGTTGCTGCATGCAACATAATTTATATTATTTTGAAACTTCTAGCACAACTAAAGCATGATTTCTAATGGTGTGAACGATGCTTTGGGGCGGCTGAAATCACAGTGCATCCCTTTCATAAATCATTTGGTTACAGTAAGAATGCTTATCTATGTCAAGGCGAACTTTGGACATACTAAAAGCCTGAATCAATTGTTACAAAATCGTGCTGACCTAATTAATGGCATTTGGAAGAGAGAGCAAGAAAAACAGGCACGTTTAGCGTGAGGGGCAAGGGGTCATGCATACTACATTCTGAGACCTCAGGGAAAGATGGACGACAAGTCCAACACTTTCACTGCAAAAACAGGGGAGCCGCTGCGGGTAAAGATTGCGCTCCTCTGACTTCATCACCCTCAAACACACACACATACACGTACTCGTGGGCTGTGTGCGTGTGTGTGTGTTACAAACCATGCGATGACTGAAGCCACTGTGTCTCACCCCCGCACAATGTTCGCATTCCACGGGGCACAGGGTGTGGATACAAAGGTAGATTTTTTTTCATACACAAAAATGCCTTTCTATCTCGCTCTCTTCATCTTCGGCTCACCCACTCCTCCTCTGCTGGTGCTGCAGAGGCTTGTCATATGGCGGCCAATCTGTGACTCACTGGATTTGCATTCTGGGAACGGTGTGGGGTCACTGGAGCACTGAAGTGTTATTCTGCATTCGTAAAGAACTCTAATAGTATAAACAGCGCGCTGGAAAGAATGAGTCAGGAGACGCTCTTAACTAGCACTTTAGAGCTCGTATTAACAGCCATTTGAAGCCATCACATGCAATTTGGTTCAACATCTTGCCAATTTGCTCGTTACTTGCGGTCCATCACATAAATTGAAACGTACAGCTCTGACAGGTAACTGAACTGTAGCATTACAATGCGTGCCATGACACAGACAGCGTCGCAAATTCCAGCGTAACTGCATCTATTTATATCTGCTGAATAAATAAAAGGGCATTCAGAAGAAACATTTGCGGCTATAAACAGATATTCTGCTGAGAAAAGATGTTTTTTATCTGGGTTTTAGTGCTTGTTCCGCATGTAAAGTGAAAGGTTCCCAGGGTTTAACTATATAAATGTTTTTTTAGCATGTTTCGAGTCATATTAAACTGGGCTGGAATTAATTGGAATATAATAGTAATTGCGATATGACTCGCAAAAGTTGTATTAAAAACAAGTACATGCACTGCATGTTTCAGTGTTATTTTACATGCGAGCAGCTCGGTTCACATTAAGTGCTGCTCCACACAAACTTTCCTAACTTTTAATGAGAAGCAATTATAAACCGGCTGTTGCGCAACAACAGAGAGCGGGCGGACTGTCCGTGTTCAACAGCGCATGCGCAAGAAACGCAGCCCAATTTTTGAGACCGTGTGGCAAGTGCACACATGTGCAAGAAAGTCAGAAGAGTCACAACAATGTGTCGAACTCATCCGCGGTTGAGTATACTTTGAAAGTTGTGCGGACACGACTGTGCCGCGATACGCATACGGACGTGGAAATTGAAGTATACCCGGGGCTTTACGGGCTCCCTGCGTTTTATCTCCAAAATAAAAGCTCCAAGGTTCAGCATTTGAAAATGAAGAAATTAAGACATTAGTATATTAGTAAAAATGATATATTAGTATGAAATTTCACAGTTGTACTGTAAAATAAAATTATAATTTTTCTTAAAAACTTACATTTTATTTAAAAGTTAAAACTGTTCTATTAATATATCTTGTTTTGTGTTTTTATTTGAATAGTTTTTATTATTTATATTTTAATATTTGTATGTAGTAGTAATAATTATTATTATAGTCTGTTATTTTAGTATTATTAATATTAAATAATAGTTTTGATCTTTAGTTGATTTAGTGAATTTTTTTATTTGATGTAATTTTATGTGCCTTTGTCATTTTATTAGTTGTTTTTTTTAAATAGTTTTTTAAATATTACTATTTAAAGGTGCACTATGTAACTTTTCCGTCCGCTATAGGTCGCCTGTTCAAAACAAAGGCGTAGTTTGATGGCGGCAAGTTTGAGTGCAGAATCTTGGGACATGTGGTCTTCACCTCACAGCCGGTGGGAAAGAATCGGGACAGGACTCGGGCAGAAATCATGTTCATGGATGTGATTATTAACGTTACTGTAGTGTGAAGCAGAGCAGGACCGAGTGTTGTGGAGCTGAGGAACCGCTCGAGCGATTGTTAATAAAATGAACGCAACACACACCTCGCGAGCAGCGGGACTTTTATTATGCCACAGTCGCCAGCGCCATTTCCGAGTCATGAGTATGAGGTAACGCAGCTCTATTTATCATATTAGACACATCTGAGTGTGTTGATAATGATGTTATGACGTTATTCTGTGCGTTCTGCTATGACACTTGTTCACACTGCAGTGAGAGTAAAGCGTTTCTGCAGAATAAAACTGCTTCGCTTTTTGCCTTGGTTAAAATAGCAATTCTCACAATTTACAAATAGTTGGGAACATTTGGGATATTGTAAGTACTCAAATAAACAAAATATATAACACTGGCCTAGTGGTTTTTGGAAATTTTAATGAAAAATGTTTAACATAGTGCACCTTTAAATGTATTTTTATTTCAGTTTTAGTTTTATGTCTTAAACACTTAAACATTTAATTCGTTTTCTCTTTTTTTTGCCAAGGCAACATTTGTAGTTTTCGTTACATTTTCGTTTTCTCGACTATGAATAATAACAACTTCATATTTAAAATATATATGAATATATTCATAATTTATTTTGCCTTTATTTCAATTGACTGAAATGTTTTTTAATTGTAGTTATAGTAAACTGCTGCCCTACACACGAGCACAGATCTTAAAATCGCAATTTTTGTGCAGGCCTAATTTAAAAGGGTGGTAAACCACGATTTCACTTTTCTAACTTTAGCTGGTGTGTAATGTTGCTGTTTGAGCATAAACAACATCTGCAAAGTTACAACGTTCAAAGTTTAAAGCAAAGGGAGATATTTGCTTTTAAAGAAATCAATTTCTAAGGACTACAGCAAACGGACGCTAGGGACTACAGACATTCCTCCAGGGTCTCTGACATCACCAGCCCCAATATTTACATAAACCCCTCCTCCGAGAAAATGAAATAAGGGTGGGCGAGGCCATTTTGTATCGCCGCTGGGAATAGTTGTTGTGGTAGGCTAGTTAGTAGGCTGGAGTGTTGTTGCCAATGCCAATTATTTTCATCCGGATTGCAGGTCCACTTTGTTCAGCCTTCCTCGGGACGGGGGTGCGTTGCAGTGCGATTAACATACAACATGTTATATGCATGCGTGTAAGAGACATGAGGGGAACAGGGTCGCATTTACAGCAGATATATGCTGCCCATCATAAATCAAAGCACGAGACAGACAGGGGTCGGAGGAGAAGACCGGAAAATGTGACATAATGGACAATATTTGTCTGTATTTGCAATACACGAACCGCAGTTCAGCTGCGCGAGACAAACACTGCCAGTGTGAATGCACAACGGGCGCGCGCGGCTCCCGCTGCACATTTCACGGACGAAAGCTTCCACAATCTTCGCAAGTTCAATGCAGGATTCTTACAACGGCTTGTCCTGAAAGATGGATATAAAAACAGAAGCTGTTTACAGGCCACAACCTGTAAGTATGATTTATTTTTCGTCGATGTGTTTTCCTGTAATAGTTTGTATTGTTAATTGTACGTTGTAGCAACGTTATCCGACAAACACCTAACGTTACAAACTTTTTAAAATCTCAAGAGCGAACTTGGCATTGTAAATTATTCTTTGATTAGAGCGTTTATGTATTGTTTATCTACAGGCATGCTAAACATGGTTCTGTGTTTGATTTGGCTACTAGTAAAGGCAATGTTTAGTGTTTGTTTTGGGTTAATAGTTCTTGCGACAGATATTTGGCTATAATCGTTCTAAAAATACAAAAGTAACAGTGCCATTCAGTAGCGATCACTATAGATCCGCAGTCTTTACTCTTGAGGACTGAACAGGTTCTGCTCGATCATCTTCACAAAAATTGTCTGGGTCTGATTCGGGCTCAAATTGGTATGGTTTTATTGACGCCATTGTACTACCCAAAGCACAGGCTACCGGTAAAGGTAAGGGCGTGGCGTTTCCGACAAACATGCACTACGCGGTTAGCGAATCACAACACTGGGCCAGCTAACCAATCTGAGCCCATTGCGTATTTTTGAGGGACTGGCTTCATACAACCCGGAAACCATCAGACCATTTTTTCAAGGAGGGACAGAGCAGTGTAGAATAAAGGTAAAATATATGAAAAATAATGCAATTTTTTAAAAACGAAGCATGAACGCATGTTACAGTGTACCCCACAAACACAATCAAGCCTTCAAAGAATGTGTTTTACCACCCCTTTGGGTCTGAATTACATTTACATTCATGCATTTGACAGATGCTTTTATTCAGCAAAGCGACTTGCATTGCATTCAAGGTATGCATTTTATCAGGGCATGCATTGAAGCCTTGGTGTTGCTAGTGCCACGCTGTACAGTTAAAGCTCCAGGAATGCATGGTACAGGGATGTGCACTGTACATGCGCTGTGAGAATGATGGTGGAAAGTCATGAGTGGGGGATTAGCATGAACTAACCCCACACCTTTGAACACGGCATTCCAAGCCTGGGAAAAAACACGTGTCGATGCAGCGACCCTCCAGTAACTCCTTGCACAAAGCTACATTCTCCAAAGTCCCAACTCTGAAATAAAGATACACTCCTTCCCTTCACACTGGAATGTAAACACCATTTAACGTTGGGTTTCTTGGGCTTTCTGGTTTGGAAAAATAGGATAGAGAAATGCATGCTTGCTTTAAAGCGTCTATTCCCAAGGGAGGGCTATAGATATGACAGACAGCTCGTCTCCGACTGGCAATGAATAAGCGCCACGGGCACACCCACTCATTAGGACAAAGATTTATTTCAACTTTAATGGCTCTGACAGCAAAACCGTCCAGACAGGCATCAGATGATGCTGACTGGAGGGGAAAGAGCTATAGCTCTCAATCCAAGAACAGGAGGATGAATCAGATCTATTGATCAGAGACTCATGATAGGCTTTTAGAAAAGAGGAGGGAATCCATTCTCCGCACAAGTGACCGTTATTAATCATCACTGGTGCATCTATCAAAAATGCAACTGTTCATTTAGAATAGCAAAAGAAATATCAGCCTTTAACCCTACGGTATTATATGTGACGGCCTTTAAATGATCAAAACCTGCAGAATACAAATCGAATTGTTAGTTTATCCTTTTTTATCAATTAAAAGGCCAAACATTTAGCATAGCATGAGCATCAGCTGATGGTTCATATCTTTTTAGTTTTACTTTTAGAAGTAAACGTAAGAAAAACTTTTATACTGTTAGTAATATTTCAAGACTGGACCAAAGCAAACAGGTTTACTTAATTATCCATGCACATAAATAACTTTTTTTTCTTGTGTTAATCTTGAGTACCTATAGAGTAGTATTGCATCTTTCATATCTCCAAAGAGTCTTTAGTTTTATCATATTTATAGACAGATACGCTGTATCAATTCTTTCCTAAAAACAGCCGAAGGCATGCTGTGGGTGGAGCTAAAGAGTCACACACACACACACACACACACGCACACACACACACGCACACACACAGCATTATCCCTGGATAACTTTCTATGTTTTGTTGACATTATATGCACTTGCGCACCGATTGCCATAAAAACACACACATTTGATGCAGTTTCAACTCATGACCGGGAACAAACACACACAAACTGCATCCACTGCTTCCTTAAGGCTGGGATATTTGGGAATATGAACAAGGTGATCTTTCCCTCACAACCTGAAACACACTTCTTCAGTGATATTGTTGATTTTGTGGTGAAAAAACAAAATGCCAGCGCTCCTCTTTTTAATCAAACCGCAGTTTTTGCAAGTTCCCGTAATTTCATCGCATAAAATTGCATAAATATCCCACATATTCCATCGCATTTTTTAAGAAAACGTGCCGCAAAATCAAGGATTTTTTTTTCTTCTTTTTTCTGGATGGACTGTTTACAGAAAATAAACATGTTAAAAATGGTTTGCGTCTGATTAAAAACTACTTGTGTTGATGCAAATTCATCCCTCACTTGACAGAAGTCATTCAGTTAGACAGATTGCATAATGGACATATTGGGTGACATACCCTCATCCTCAAAAAGCATAAAGAAATGTATGCAACAAAAGATAATACAGCCCCAAACAACACTGAATATGCCAAATCTGAAAGCAGCTGATCCATAAATCAGACTTTTGCCACAGTTAAAAAATGATCTGCAATATTTATGAGGAAACTGGAAATGATTTCTATCCCGAGACACGATACAGACGTCGCAATGCCCTAGTAAGCAATAGCATGATTGATTTTTGGGTCCTCCAGGGGACTATTTGCATTATGAACAGTGATGCAGAAATGACAAGCTGTAATGAGTATTCACTAAACGGGCTAATTACAGCGCTACAGTTATGCTGTTAGTATGATCAGCCATATGTTTAAGAGCAGCTGCAGTGAGTGTGTGGGACGGGTGGGAGGTAGAGAGCTCTCCAGTGAGTGCGTACGCTAATACTGTGCTCTCCTGGCATACGCGCGAGAGAGAGCGAGTTCTTCCTCGTACGGCTATGTCACCCCGGTAACCCAGCGCTCCCAGTATGGCCAGCTGGTGAACGCTGAGCGACTCGCACACTTCAAAACGAGCGCCAGAGTTTACTTTACCTCCCACCAGAAACACAGAGGACGAGAGACACCGTGTCAGAGCGGGGGAGGCAAAAATGGGAGATTATTTTTTAACTCATACCAACTCTGGTGTGGAAAAATTTACTATGAGGCAGAAATTATATATCTGTCTTGCAATATCTGAGTATTAAAATTGACGTGCGTGCTTTGCTGTATATTCTTTACCCTGATTTTTAAATATAATTCTTCTTCTTTATTGTAAGGTTAATCTCACAAAAACATTTCCAGGACACCATTCACCCCAAAGTCAAAATTTAAAAAATTTATTGTATTGTGCACAAAAAGAAACCTATTTAAGGCCAGTGCTTTTTTTTATTCAGATTTCACCCCAAATCCATACGAAAGAAATAAGAAATTCGATTTTGCATGATTTAAGTAAGTACACTCTAGAAACTGCTGGGTTGCTTTAACCCAAATTTGGGTCAAAAATGGACAAACCCAACCTTTGGGTTAAAAATGTAATGTAAAAGTTTAAACCAACAGTTGGGTTTGTCCATATTTGCCCAAATTTGTGTTCAAATAACCCAGCATTTTTTTTTAGAGTGTAATGACTTTTTTTGCATTATGACATTATTTTCCTACAATTTGTGTTAAACCCATTTTTAATAGGTTATTATTAATATTAATTTGTAAAGAGAATATGAGAATACTGTCATGAGTATTCTACATACTAACCCTAACTATCAAATTAATATCACAATGCAACACAAAAAAAGTCACAAAATATGATTTCTTAATTCTTTCTCATCATTGAAAAATGACCTGGGCATAAGCCTGTCATGGTTATATATATAATTGTGATTAATTGTTCATATCACTTACAGTGTAAGCTTTTTTACTTGAATCGTATGTGACATGATAATAAAAATAGGTCCATATGATTTAATTAATGCTGTGAAAATTCATCATATTTGTATAATTACTTATTTATAACAATGTATGCAACTGGCAAAACATGATTGCGGACATCTCAACTAATTGTGATTGGATTGAATAATGACAACGATTAATCTGTGACAGGCCTAACTAGGCATGATCTTGAAAGCTTTTGCGAGATTCATCCTATAAATGGTGTAAATATATCTAATTCAAACCGCCGACAAAGGGCTATGATGAAAACGAGGAGCTTCCAGTGAAACTATGAAATAGTGGCTATTAGCTCTTCACATGGCAAACAAGCTTAAGCTCGTGTGGGAGGCGCAAGATCAGAAGGAAAGCGACCGACCTCGCTGCATGATCCTTCTCCAGAGAGGACAAGAGAAGGGGGAGGGAGGGAGAGAGAGATAAGAAAAGTCCATCTGAAATACAGAAATCAAGCACAGGTCAGTGCAGTTACTGAGGACGCAAGAGACCATCCACTGACCTGTCAGGAGCGAGTCTTAAGGCCTTTGCACACTGAGTGCGAAATTTTCGTATGCGTTTTTTCGTATTCGTGATCCGAAGAATTTGTCACGCAGAGACCCTGCACACCGAGTCTGATGCGTATTAATGAATGCGGTAACACTTTAGAATAATGGTCATTAGTTAACATTAGTTAATGTATTAACTAACATGAACTAACCATGAGCAATACATCTGTTACTGTATCTGTGCATCTTTGTTAACGTTAGTTAAAGGTCCCGTTCTTCGTGTTATTTTGAAGCTTTGATTGTGTTTACAGTGTGCAATATAACATGTGTTCATGTTTCGCGTGTAAAAAAACACAGTATTTTTCACACAATTTACTCATCTGTACACCGCTGTTTTCACTGTCCTAAAAACGGCTGATGACTTCCTTTATTCTATGAAGTCCCTCCTTCAGAAATACGTAACGAGTTCTGATTGTGCCAGCGGTTCCCGTGTTGTGATTTGACCACAGCTTAGCGAACGTGGCACGGTTCCTGTGTTGTGATTCGACAGCAGCTTAGCGCACGTAACTTGCACGGAAAGGTCACACCTCTTAACGGGAGATATATGCGCTTAATGATCTCTACAGCTTCCCTGTGAAAGCCAAACAAAGGTGATTTGACTCCGGGATGAAAATAACAGCATCTCGACGACATGGCGACAAACACACTGAAACGCAGCACTTCCTCTTCTCCACGCAACACTTCCTCTTCTCCACGTGGGACAGCAACAAGACCACGCCCTCTTTTTCGCGTATTCTTGTGGGCGGAGGTTAGTCTGTTCTACTGTTCTACTGTTCTACTGACGTAATTAATGAAGGAAGTACCAGGATGTAGTCCAAGCCGGCCGTTCGCTGTAGGCTTTGAAAGGGAACTTCTGTTAAATAAAATATCTCGCTTGGCATTGAACTTTGAGCTTTATAATTTTACAGGTATTATTTATGCTCTAACAGCAACATTACACACTAACTAAAGTTTGAACAGTGGGATCACAAAGAACGGGACCTTTAATTAACTGGTCTCTCAGCGCGATTGACAAGATTTTCTCACTAAGGAAGGGTGCACCGGGAAAACCCACCTGCCCGGACGGGACCTTCGCTGCGAGCTACACTCGGGACGCCTGGAACAACTGGCAAGTCGTGTGCCTGGAAGTCCTGTCCGTGGAGGATTTATTCATAATTGGCATTTTGATAGCGGGGTTCCTATTTTTCGGCCTTGGGATTGCCCTGACCTATCGGAAGATTGGTAAGACAGCTGCCAGTAAATTCACCCAGCCGCTGTCTGTGAAAATTAAAGAGTGCTTCGGGGATGTGTGTGACCGACTGAAGGTATTAGATCAAAGAGTGGCACAGATTGAGGAACTGTATCTTAACATCTCAGCCCGGACTGTGGAGACGCAGGGAAGAGTGGGCTCCATCGGGGGTCAGGCTAGTGAACTGCTACGCCGTATGTCTGGTCTGATCATGAAATTGGATGAAATGTCGAAGTCAATTCACGATCCGGACGCTCGCCACTGATGCTGAGGATCAGAACGGATTGATTGATTATGGTCTGGAAAATTACCAAAGATCAGCTAAATGGATTAAGATATTGAACCCCTCCTTCCCTCACCTCATCGGCTACCCTGTATCTCTCTCGGTTGGGAGGTCAGCTTGACAGCTGGGTCCTGCTATCTTGCTATCGTTCCCTGTGCACTGCCATATCTCCCTTCAAGGACAAGCCACAGAACTGAACTCGAAAACATCCTAAGTTATGGCTAACATTCACATTCACACAACACAAGCTCACACAACACAGGACTCTTCAGACTCTTACCTATCCCTGCCCCCGTCCAACCGTCTGACCCTCCCTTTCCTCCTTCCTATTAGGGTAGTCGGTAATTAGGTAAATAGGTAGATAATATACTATATCTCTTTACATAAATACTATTTTATACTTAAAACTATCATTTCGTTATTTTTACTAACCCAAATAATGACTCATCCGCTAGGTTGCACGTGAGGGGGAAAAAATAGGTTCCCTCCACTTAAGAGTTGAGCTCTTTTTATTTTAATATATCTCTTTACATAAATACTATTTTCTACTTTTTAAAAAATAACTTCGTTATTTTACTAACCCAGTGTTTTGTATGTGAATGCTGTTTCACGAGAATATTACCACAGGAGTGAAGCACAAAGCTTTGTTTAGCCTAGAAAGGAAATAATGGTCAGATAGCACTTTTTCATTCTGTTTTGCGATCTGGACCTGGTCACTCAATTTTCCGTGAATTTTAACAATAGGCTTAGTAGTCCATTTTATCCCAATGGACATGGACATCTGGTTTCTTTTCCCAAATCTTCACTCACGTCACACCCATGTTCGCAGGGGATTATAAACGTTTCTTCCTTTCGTTTGCTTATAATTAAGTTTATTATAACTATTCACATCCTTTACTGTGGTAAAGTATAAAAAACACTGTAGGACGAATACCTTTTTACTTCAAATTTTATTTAACACAGTTTGTTCTTGTTATTAAACTTGGTAAGGTGCCTCAAGTTTGGTTTATTTGAATAGTGCATTTCACACACACACACCGGTGATTTTAGTTTCGTTTTCTCTGGCAGTGAATAATCAAACATTGCCTAAATGTCTTGACCCTGTGGAAGATAAAATCCGCTCTTCAGACCTTTTACAACAAGTGTTGCTTTGCTACATCAGGAGAAAACATGAAGATGAAGATATTCGAGAAGGTATCCAGCTCGTGTCACACATTCCTCTTAAAGCACAGAGCGGTAAGCCTATATGACGCATCTTTGCAGGGAAATAGTATGAATCAAATATTTTTCTAACTAATATTTAATTTTCTTATATTCTTGAGGTTACCGTTATTTAATGAAAATCGTTTAAATGTTTTATAGGCTGTAGTGTGTTGTTTCACTGACAGAAGTGCTAAAATAAACACGCATGCTTATGGGTGTTTCAGCCTCAAATGATTTCGAAATGTAGGCTATATATATATCTGGCATAGACTACAGTATTTAAAATAACATATATGCATTAGTTACATTTTCAATTTAATTTACAGAGCAATCCCTGCTAAGTTTTTAGTTTTACTAATACTATAGAAGAGGATTAATGTGTGTGCATGTCGCACTCACAACAGACTCGCAATGGGGGCGTGGCATCACGATGGTGGCGCTTCATCGTGATGTCGGTCAGCCATCGTCCATCGGCACAACCCTACTTCCTATCTCCCTTACTCAGTCCCAACAAAAAATTCCATCACGTGACCACGTGTACTGTGTTATGTATGTTATGTTATGTTTTGCATGTATGCTTTGCAATCTACATTTCTTTTTTTTCTGGAGAGCGTGTGGCGGCGCTTTAAATAGCTGCGGCTCGGAGGCTTGCTCCAAACTCATTTCGTTGCATTGTACTTGTACACGTGTAATGACAATAAACTTGAATCTAATCTAATCTAAATTGTAGATATCTGAGCACTGGCGATTCATTCACCACCATTGCCAGCCGTTTTAAGTTGGGCATCAACACTGTAGATGGGAAAAACGGATTCGAAAAACGCAGAAAATCGAACCTGTTCCGATTTTTTTTTTGACGGACGAAGGTTTTGGAGGCAGTGTGCAAGCGTGATTGACATAACAAGAGGTCGAATTATTTTTTGACGTGCGAAAATTTCGAATGCGAATTTTGGACGAAAGGCAAAGGCCTTTAAGGCCACGTTACACTCACGTTTTTATCTCTTCGCTTTGGGGTGAAAAGTGGTTGGAAATACGTGAGCAGCGGTAGCTGTTAGCGAACATCCCGACGTTGAGAGCGGTGTTAAATGAAAATGGTAATATGTGCTGCATGCTTTCCTTTCAATAACAAAATATTCATACAACAAAAATGACTGCTCATATGTATCTGATCATAGCGATGTTTGTTTGAACAAGCTCTGCAATTCAGCACTCCACTAATGTCGCTTCACGTTTATATTTATTGTTTAAAAGCAAGTAGCTTTACATTATCAAACATGTTTACTCACGGACGTCTGACCTCAACGAAGATTTTCACGTCAAAGTAGGCGGAGCCTCAGAGCCACACCTTCCTATTACGTAATCGCTACAGACCAATGATAGTTCAAAGGTGTTTACCAGCCGGAGCTAACTTTTCCAGAACGTTTCGCTTTGGCTAGCAGTTTTGAACTCCTGAAACTAGGCTTGCTGCGATAGTCGATGTTGATGGTGTTCAGGCACAACACCCGTTACATCACTTTCCCACCGTGGCACCATCGATTCGATTTTTATAGTAATAAAATAATTTAGTTCAGTTGGAGAACAGACCATTAAAAACTGAATGTGTCTGCTCAATACAGCACGAGCCGAACGAGAGTCAGAGCACAAACACAGCGGGAGTCAGATCTCATTCATCACAAGAGACTGACAAGATGATCGCGGAAGATTTGGTTTCAAAGCTAAATGTAAAAGCGCCTATTTAAGTGAGTGTGTCATTGTACTGGTTTGTTGTTGGTTTTTCATTAAGAATAATAGTCTAATGAACCCACCATTCAAGCAACCCTGCCCAAAAATTGGCGCTAATTCTAAACCGAAAGTACAATGCCTTCAAAATTTTGTCCACTGCCATTATAAAGCTTAGAAGAGCCAGAACATGATTTAATATAACTCTGATTGTATTCATCTGAAAGATGAAAGTCTAGGATGGCTTGAGGGTGAGTAAATCATGGGCTAATTTTCATTTTTTGGGTAAACTATCCTTTTGAAGCGCGCACTCTGTGATCTCTTAAAGGGACAGTTTACCCAAAAAATAATTTACTCTCCAAAACCATAAGACACTAGTGTCTAGGGGTGTAACGGATCGCAGTTGATCCGTGATCCGTACGGATCACGACCCACGGTTCGGCACGCACGTGACCCGCGGATTTATTGCGCTTTTTTTTTAAACTTGTGGATTAATCTGAATTGTTTAGCGATCGCAGACTAAAAGACAGTTTTTCTGCCGATATTGCTTTTTAAGTGATCTTGTTTAAACCTTTAAACTCGATGCGGAGTTTCAGAGAAACACATGTGTTCACGTGAACAGGGCATGTTAATCAGTCAGCAGTGGCTAGCGGAGAAGTAGGAGAACTTGAAAATCCTCCTGCATTGTTCAAATCACGTGTATGGGACCATTTTGGCTTCCCCGTAAAATATAATGATGACGGAAGAAGGGTGGTGGACAAAACTCTAAGAGTATGGGCACTGTGGCACGAGAAAGCCGTATGAAAGTGGCGCATACATCGAGCATTGCACCTGCTGATGCCCGTTTCACACATACTCCGTTTGCAGTGGGTATGGGGTGCGTATTTTTTCCGTGCCCGGCTTCGGTCCGTCAGTGCGTTCCAGGAGCGTGTCGCCGTACAACAGCTGTGCTGATCGTTTCCGCACAGAGTTTTTGATGTGCTGGCGCTGAATTAAAGTGACAGCGCATCCGCATTAAAACAAACATGTATCGATGCGAAAATCTAGTAATTCCACCACAGATGCATATAATATAACGTCTACTCGGTTTTAAAGTAAACACATGGCTTTTTGCCTCGAGTAAAGCAAGGAAAACGGCCTTCAAGTAAACAAGGAGAAATAATGGAGCACCTGTCCTTTCTTGGAGGTGGAAAAACAAAGTTCTTTATGACCTGCAGGATTTCTTGTAAAAAAAAATTAAAAACGAAAGAAAAGCATAAGTTTTAATTTAAAATGTTTGTTATTTTAACATAGTCTATTGTCTGTTTTGCAATTTGCATGAGCAACGTAATATTTACATCCAAAGTAGGTATTAGGCCATATAAATATAAAGTAATGAATTCAATAAAATGTTGTTTAAGTGTAGTGCGTTTAAACATGATATCTATAAAATAGTGTATAGGCCTACAAAGAGAATTGCAATGCTGACAAGTGTGAGAGGTCTACTCTCTGCCCTGAGAATGTTGACATCCTAATCTTAAAAAAAAAACTAAAAAACCTCAGGCCCATTTTCATGTCTCAGGTTGTTTTTATCCAAATTTGATTTATTCAGATGGTTATTTATTTTATTTTTTTTAACACCAAAAGTTCCTTGTTAACTTATAAACCATATAGGTTATGTTAACACCAAAAGTTTTCATGTAATAAATGGAAAGCAAATAAAAATAGTCTCCCCCTTTTATTCTGATCCGAAAAATTATCCGATCCGTGACTCATGATCCGAAGTCGACCCGAACCGTGAGTTTTGTGATCCGTTGCACCACTACTAGTGTCTTCTGTAGAGCTGCTTTCTAGCGGAATCAAATTTGTTTAATAATTGACACATTTTTGCAACATGACACTGTTATGAAACTGAATCAACACTGGAGCTAAATGTTGAAGCTATTGCACTTTTAGAGCCGTTTTACAGCAGAGTTTGTTTCATATTTGATGAAGTTTGCATTATTGATTCTGTTATTATTACTGTGAAGCTGCTTTGAAACAATCTTGCATAAAGTGCTTAATATATAAAAGGTGGTCTGAACGTTGGGGATGTTGAATGCTGAAGAACGTTTAGGCAGGGCTCGACATTCACTTGTCCAGAATATTTTTTGTTTTTTGTAAATATAATGTATTCTGAAGCAATATTCTCACCAGTGTTCAATCAGCTTTAAATAGGCATATTTGTGATATTTTTACCTTTTTATAAGGGGCATTTTTCCATAATCTTATTAAATATAGGCTATGCTTCAGCTTTCATTTTATATTTTTAAATTAGATCTATAAATTAAATTAGAATAAGACACTATAGGCTGTTACCAATCAAATTAAATCATTTACACTGAAAAATTACACCTGCATTAAATAATATTATGAGATTATTTTAAATATTTTTGAATACACAAATAAGAAATGTTGGCAAGATGAAACTAAACTGCCAGTAGGGGGTAGGTTTGTCATTCAGTAACACACTGTTGCTGTGAGATGCGTTACGTTTCTGTTGTGATCTTTCTTTGGAACTATTTTCGCTGCTGAAATAGAACAAAAACAGCCCATATTGCATCTCAAATGTAAGTGACTTAATGTTAAAGCTACACTGTGTAACTTTTTTTGTTTATTCTTAGCTAAAAACACTTAGTTCTTTCAAAAATATATGTGCTCATTAATGTATATTTACTTCTTTCAAGTAATAAAGTTTTCTCGTAAGTTTATAATATTCCATTGAAAATACATACGGGTAAGGGGTTCGAATGGGGGTCGCCATGTTGCCCCTCCATCTTGAAAGTACATTAGCCAAAGAGGGACATACCCATAAATTCAAGCTTCGCCTTTCGCGTTTTAACACTCTGTAACGAGTAGGAAAATAGTGTGGCCCCTTTAAGAGTGTTCGCCCCGGTTGGAGCGCCTGCGTTCTGTGTGTGTGTGTGTGCACTGCGCCTCGAGCTCCCATGTGTGCGGATTATTTTCTGTCTTCTGTTGCTAACATTCATTTATTTTTGTTTTGTTGGGTAATGCTGTGGACGGAAGTGGAGTTTGTGCCGGACTCTTGTGGGGGTTCCGCGGGGAATAAAGTGCGGGCTGTTTGATGTCAATCGCCTCCGTGTTTGCATCGACTCCAGTTGCGTTGAGTGAGCCATCCGTAGACACACGCGTTACAACTCGATGGCGAATGTGAAGAGGGGGATTGCTGGATCGAACTGGAAGCCATGTTAATCTTGGACTAAATCGGCCACCGTAGGAGTTAAAACGAAATCGGAACTGGGAGGAAAAGAAACTAATATTTACTGGATGGTCATATACCCTTTCACCGCTAGATGGGGGAAATATCACACAGTGTAGCTTTAATTAATTGTTTATGGAACTGGCGGATGAAATCAGCGTAATTTTCCGTTGTGATGGTATTCAGGAAAACAACACTCTTGTTAGTGTGATGTTGCTTAACTGTATCATATGTTATAAATATAAAAACTACACAATTTTAACCGTGTATGTTAACTGAGTTTCTTTGTATGAGCGGCGCTCATTTGTTTTCGATTTTCTCTTCGAGAGGCTGAGAAGCCTCAACAGGACAACCTTGTTAACGTCAGTTCGTTTTATATTATTATCCACTATCGATCTCCAATTACACTAACTGAATGCAGAATCATTATTGCACTTTGGTGATTCCCAGTTTTTTTTTTGACGTTTTAACCAGGATACTTGTCCGTCGGGCAAGTAAAATTCTTTTTCACGTGCCCCTTCAAAAACATCCACTTGTCTTGGACAAGTCGAGCCCTGGTTTAGGTCCAAATAACACAGAACCTCGTTGACTTTATACAGACAAATTGTTTATGTGCTCCTCCAAACTTTATTCAAACTGAAGGCTAAACGCTCTCGTCTATCATGTCATTGAGCGACTCACATGATGATTCAGCTCAATTCTTCCAACATGGCTATTATGATAGAAGAATGAAAGAAAAACTGCTGAGCTGCTCCGAGTGTTTTCATAAGAGCAGCAAAGCTATTTCACCGAGCCACTGAAAAGAACTGGACGGCCTTCACAACTTTTGCTTCATTATCTGCAATTCAACACAGCCTCCAAATCAACACATTTCAACACATTACACCTTTCTGGCATTTAAACGATTAGCAGATGATAAGACATGCCAAGAGACATGATGTGAATATTACAGAAAGCGAACACTGGGTACTCCTTTAAAACTACTTGCTTAAAAAGAATGCACACCCAACCCAATATCAATACAAAGTTAATGCGTTCAAAGCATCTTTTCCCTGCTAGGAGTACATGACGCAGACGTGCGTCAGAGAAAACATCAAATGCAATAATGGGATACCATAAAGGCAGTGCTGCTGAGTCACTGGGCAAACAGGAGAAACACAGTCATCATCAGCACACACACACAGATTTCAGGGAGCGTGTGTATTTGACATGTCTTTACGCGGCCCTGGATTTTGACATCCATCAGCACGAGGCAGCGTTAGTGACTTTTGCCAAAGCTTTATCCTATGAGTGGTGCTGCTCTTGTTCGTCACACCCAAAGGTCCTTCTCTTAAAGTGTTACTTCAGTGATTAGCATTACGCTTTGTATCAGTAGAAACCCAGTAGTATATTCCAATTATGGTATTTATCCCCATATCCCTGAGGCGAGAGAATTATGCATTTTATTTTTGGAAAACATTCGCAAATATCATCATTTTGCGTCATCTGAGGATTTTTTGGCCAGAGGCTAGAGACTACAGGAGCTGTTCCGCATGTTATCAACTCACAGAATGTAAATACGCACGGCCTTTCGACTCAGGCATTAATAACGAAGCGGTGCGGAGCAAAGTGAGTGTTTCAACTTTTCATTGAATTCCTTGAAAGTTTAGCTTCCATGGGCATGATCTGAAAACGCGCCAGATTGGACACGCGCCGAGAATGACAGCCGCGCTTACCGCAGCTCTTCTCAAGATGAATGAAATCTGACTCCTGCTGCGTCTGTAGCTATGTTTCCATCTAAACTTGCGGATATCATTTATGCGCAAAAATGTAATATCGCATTAAACATTTGCGAATAAAGCACCGTTTCCATCCAGTGAGTCGAAGAGAACATAATCGTCACTTCCTGATGAACTACCGCTAAAAAAAAATCACTATTACCCCTTTTCCACCAAGGCAGTGCTAGAGCTAGATCGGAGCCAGAGCTAGTCCCAGTTCATAGTTGGTTCAACTGAGGAGCCTTCTAAGAATCGTTTGCTTTTCCACATGCTGAGAGACACAACAGAGCCAGGTCTTACGTCACTGTATACGTCTCATCTTTCTCAGCAATGCTAGCGGGAAACACACACACACCAGACTTGTTTGAGATGCATCGGCGCTGCGCAGACCGATCCACGTATAATATTTTAAAAACGCATGAGTGAATCAAAAGCATAAGGAGTCGTGTGCTCTCGCTGGACTCGTTATCATACGGCCATCGGTCTGCACAGCACCGCTGCCAACAAGCCTTCCATCAACACTGCAAACGTTGCGTTACTATTGATTCACACGGCTTTACGATCCTACATCGGCATCAAAACACAACGAAAACACAGCGAATCCAACGCATTCGTGCAGTTTGCCGTAATTTGTATAGACGGAGATTACAAACGAGCAGCCGCTGTTAGCTCCATTAGCTGCTATTTCAACAATGGCGGATCTCAAGTCTGTGTTGGTCTTGTTGACCCCGCCCCCAGTGCCTGACGTAATCGGTTCTTACTTCTAGCCCTGTTCTAGCCCAGCAATGTTTTGGTGCTACTTAAGAACCACTTTTCCTGGCTCGGAGCTGGGGCTTTGGGTGTGGAAACACAAAGAACCGATTTGAAACTAGGCTCTGGCTCTGATCTAGCTCTAGCACTGCCTTGGTGGAAAAGGGGTATAAGAAACATAGGAGACGCATCCATATTAGGGATGCTCAAAACGGTTAATTTTCCCAACCGACAACAATAATCATTATCCGATTAATAACCGTTAACTGATAAGATTAAAACATTGAATTGGCATTAAATAAATATACACTTGAAGAGTGTCTGTGACCCGTTAAAAAGACGGGTCAAAGGTTCACGCACCTGGAGCGTTTCTGACAACAGAGAAAAACGGAATAAAATATTTTTAAAAAGCATAAAATAATAAGGCCGACACTAAATATTTTTCACTTAAATAATTAACAAATTAAGATGACAAAACTAAAACACTGAATCCGTTTGAAGCTTTGAAGAACCGGAATAGTTTTTTTCCCGTCAAACTAGGTTTTTTTCATCATATAAAGCAGGCCTACCTCAATCCACGGGAAGTGGGGGTGCTGCGAAGGAGTGCAAATTTTTGTTCATTTTATTCATTTTTAAAATGTAATTATTTGTAATAAACATTTTAAGTGGCCCATTAAAAAGTATTATTTATTTGTTGAATTATGTTTTTAGAACGATTCCGCTCATTTCTGAAGCTTATTCCGCTCAGCACCGCCGCTCAACCCAGAACTCAATCTGTGACATGCTGGATAAAATATAGGTCTATCTGAAATAAATAGCTAGGGCTGCCCCTAACTAAAGTTTTTTTCTTTTCTAGTAGTTCATTTAAGCCGTTGTTCACGCTGCGCCACCGCCTCCTCCATGTCATTGTCTGTTA
This sequence comes from Romanogobio albipinnatus, assembly GCA_023566225.1. Classification (NCBI taxonomy): domain Eukaryota; kingdom Metazoa; phylum Chordata; class Actinopteri; order Cypriniformes; family Gobionidae; genus Romanogobio; species Romanogobio albipinnatus. The sequence goes on along the minus strand of CM042245.1, from coordinate 53,881,294 downwards.
TAGGCTATTTGCTTATCATTTATTAAATCCGGGCAATTTGGTTGATTAAACATAGATTAAAATTAAGATACAATTTATACAAAAAAACGAAATTCACTTTAAAGAAAGGCTTTCAACGAAACAAAACTTATTGAAGTGTTATTAAACTTATTTAAGACCCCCGTCTTCTGACATTATGCATCTTTTTATGTGTCCTGTTCACTTTTCAACGTAAATGAAATTAAAAAATAACATTATAATATTTAAACTGAATCTAATTACGTGTTTTAATGGCTACAAGTATAGTAGGCTACAGAGAAACGTCATGTCGGAGCGGGATTTGAGCGCACGTCATTTTACCGCTGAGCAGTTCATGAGTGAAGCGCCGCTTTGCTTTGCTCGCATGCTCTGGTAAGGTAGGCAGGTTTTTTGCGTTAATTTTTATTTCCTGTCGCTGTGCAAGCTTGTTTATTGTATATGACTGTGTAAACATTTTATTTAAAGGTTTAATGTAGGCCACAGTCCATTGCATTACGATTGCAAGAAGAATCAAAAAATTGTGATATGCAGTCAAATGCAGTCCCGGTGTATATAGGCTGTTTAAACGAGTGTTCTCACCGATATATTTGTTGTTCTTTCGTGTATTATAGACTCGATATTGTTTCTTATAAAAATGTGGTGACCATGCAGCAAAAAAAAAAAACGTTTTTAAACCGTTTAACTGATAGTATCAATCGGTCAAAATTCATACTATCGGTTAACGGTTAAACGGTCAATATGAGCATCCCTAATCCATACATAATAATTTTTGTATATAATAAATTATTTGCGTCTCAGAGAAACTTGTGCGTCTCAACAAACGTGTTATGCTTTCATAGACCTAGAATACACTGCACACATTCAATTGAGCTCCATGCCACCATCACCTATCCAGGGGTTTGGAGTGGAACATCTGGAGTTATGAACTATTACACTCTAAAAAAAAAAGGTTCTATATGGCACCAAAAATGGTTCTTCGTCGTAATCATAGGGGAACCACTTTTGGTGCTATATAGCACCATATCTTAACATGTTCTGTATATGGTAGCGGTGCTATATAGCACCTTAGTTAGCGGTGCTATATAGCACCTTAGTCAAAGAACCGGCGAAGAACCTCTGAAGAACCGGCAAAGAACCTCTGAAGCACCAAAATTGGTGCTATATAGCACTTAAAAAGGTTCCCCTATGATTACGAGCTAAGAACCATTTTTGGTGCCATATAGAACCTTTTTTTTTAGAGTGTACGCAAACCAATACCTACTCCTACATTTGCATGGGCCAGATCTCTCTCTAAATAACCCACCAGACAAATGAAAACCTATGTGCATGTAAACCTGGGTCAAATAGGGTCCTGCTCCAGAATCCGTTCAACATTTAATCACACAACTGCTGCATCACTGCTTTCCCGGAAACTACACACATTGCCAGACTGCAAGCGAGGTTCTTGGAAACACACAGGAGCTCTGAGGATCAATGCTGCTGATGGACTGTTATGAATCATATCATGTTAGTTATGATACAAGCTGTATGCATGGATGGATGGATGGGTGAACAGTAAGTATTCAATGCTTTGTTTACATTTCACTACATGGGAAAAACATCAGAAATGTTGGTGAAATGTGATATTAAAGCATGCAAATAGAGGTAAATGTTAAAGGAGGGACTCATATACCATCACTGATCATTATCAGGTTCATAATAATACACATGCTGACCCTCTGAAAGTCAAACTAGTGAATGATGTGTTTATTAAAACGTCTAAAAAACACAAAATGTAACTTTAATATAATTCACTATACATAACACCCATGTATGTGGGCAATTCCGCGGAAAACTGTCACATCCATAACACCAACACAATGCCATGGTATTTAGTTGGCGTTATGGATGTGACATTTTTGCGTGGAATTACCCATGTGCGGTGTTATGATAACCCAAACCACCAGACCTGGAACTATTTGCCATAAAAAGCACTTTTAAATGCACATTAAAAGTTATAATGATGTGTTATATAAACACAATAGTAGTGCATCATAACTTATCAAGATAAATACACACACCAGTTTAACTTTAACCAGCGAAATCATGTGCTTATATGAACCAAGCACATCATATTTGTAAGCTTTTATCAGGATGTTTTGATAAACTCCAGTTTAACTGAACACACACACACACACACTTACATCAAATATGTTTGAACACACCGATGTCATACTTTATTACATCAGACAAGTTTTAAACTCCACCAAAATAACATACCAAACGGAGAAAACACATCATAAATCCCAAAGTCTGAGCTGGTTTGTATTATATAATAGTTTGTGAAGCTACTATGCTAATTACGTAGCCAGCTAACAACTAATCACAGCAGAACAGATTTGATTTATAAAAATATAAGGTAAACGTGTACTTACTATAGTCATATCTCCACTGGCTGAGTTTAATAAGTGGTTAATTGTGTAGATAAGCGTAGTAAATGAGTGTTTTCCAGTCAAATGTGTAAAAATCTCTTCACGGGACTCATCGCCCGAATCAAACTCCCTCACAGACACCAAAAAACAGCGAAACTTTTCCATCTATCCATGTCCTGCAGTCGGGAAACGGGGGGCAAACAAAAGGAAACCGCTTAGAAATGTTATCCCGATACTTATTTTGAAGTCTAGCCGTTTTCACGGTGTAATTCTGCGTAAATAAATGCGATATTTTCGTGGAGCAGCAGCAGAAAGTGAAGGCACTCGCGCAGACTCAATGTGAGCTCGCGACGCTCCGCTCTCACTCTCATCAGGCCCGAGAGAGAGAGAGAGAGAGAGAGAGAGAGAGAGAGAGAGAGAGAGAGAGAGAGAGAGAGAGAGAGAGAGAGAGAGAGAGAGAGAGAGAGAGAGAGAGAGAGAGAGAGAGAGAGAGAGAGAGAGAAGCTGTGTCCCAATTCGGGGGCTGCATCCTTCAAAGGCCGCATTTGCAGGCTGTATTTTGAAGGATCCTTCGAAGGACCTACGAATTGGGACAGCCTTCGTCGCGCCGCGGTGACGCAATCCGCTATACCTTCCACTGTAAACGAGTCTCGGTGCGTCCTTTGGAGGCCGCGTCGGCCGCGCACTTCAAAGGACACGGCCTTCAAAGGATGCAGCCCTTGAATTGGGACACAGCTAGAGAGTCTGCCCCATTACTACTGCATCCGGGTCGTGTGTGTGTGAGGCACTCATTACTGAAAATACAAGAAAACTTATGACGAAGGATTCCTAGACCACCATTTCAAAACATTTCAAAAGCCGAATAAATAGTTTTAGCTTGGTAAAAGTATAGCCTGAAATAGTATATATGCTATAGAAAAGAAGAAAACTTGTTATATTATGTGTCATATGCTATATACAAGTCTGGTCCTTAATATTTTACCCTTAATATACAATACAAATTGTTGTATTAATTTGGTGGTCAAATCTCAGGATACTGTAAAAAGGGGTTGTCCTTTGCTGTATGGTCGTGCTTTAGCAGCCTCTAGTGGAGGTACAAGCAAGCTAGTTATTTTAGTCTATAATGTTTTAAATATGGATATTTGTCTTACACAAATGCGCCACTTCGCTTCAGAAGGCCTTTATTAACCCCCCGGAGCCGTGTGGAGCAGTTATATGATGGATAGATGCACTTTTATGATGGATTGATGTACTTTTATGATGGATTGATGCACTTTTATGATGGATTGATGCACTTTTATGATGGATAGATGCACTTTTATGATGGATTGATGCACTTTTATGATGGATTGATGCACTTTTATGATGGATTGATGTACTTTTATGATGGACAGATGCACTTTTATGATGGATTGATGCACTTTTATGATGGATAATGCACTTTTATCAGAATCAGAATCAGAAAGAGCTTTATTGCCAAGTGTGCTTGCACACACAAGGAATTTGTCTTGGTGCCGAAGCTTCCAGTGCACATATACAATACAAACACAACAAGAACATATTAATACAAATTCTAAGAATAAAAATATGAATATGAATAGTATAAAAAATATATGGTCACAGTTACGTTTAGTCAGAATAAACATTTACAGATTATGAACATATTTACAGTATTTGAGTAATATGGATATATAAACATAAAAAATCTCCTGAGTTTAACCTCTTAACTGTCACCGTCCGGCTAGCGGGACACCTGGCACTCTTTTTTTGATCACCTTTTTTTCGTATCATATGTCCTTAATATTTTACCCTTAATATACAATAAAAATTATTGTATTAATTTGGTGGTCAAATCTCAGGATACTGTAAAAAGGGGTTGTCCTTTGCTGTATGGTCGTGCTTTAGCAGCCTCTAGTGGAGGTACAAGCAAGCTAGTTATTTTAGTCTATAAAGTTTTAAATATGGATATTTGTCTTACACAAACGTGCCACTTCGCTTCAGAAGGCCTTTATTAACCCCCCGGAGCCATGTGGAGCAGTTATATGATGGATAGATGCACTTTTATGATGGATGGATGCACTTTTATGATGGATGGATGCACTTTTATGATGGATAGATGCACTTTTATGATGGATAGATGCACTTTTATGATGGATGGATGGATGGATGGATGGATGCACTTTTATGATGGATTTATGCACTTTTATGATGGATATATGCACTTTTATGATGGATGGATGGATGGATGGATGGATGGATGGATGCACTTTTATGATGGATTGATGCACTTTTATGATGGATAGATGCACTTTTATGATGGATTGATGCACTTTTATGATGGATGGATGCACTTTTATGATGGATAGATGCACTTTTATGAGGGATAGATGCACTTTTATGATGGATAGATGTACTTTTATGATGGATTGATGCACTTTTATGATGGATAGATGCACTTTTATGATGGATAGATGCACTTTTATGAGGGATAGATGCACTTTTATGATGATAGATTCACTTTTATGATGGATTGATGCACTTTTATGATGGATGGATGCACTTTTATGATGGATATATGCACTTTTATGATGGATATATGCACTTTTATGATGGATGGATGGATGCACTTTTATGATGGATTGATGCACTTTTATGATGGATATATGCACTTTTATGATGGATGGATGGATGGATGGATGCACTTTTATGATGGATGGATGTACTTTTATGATGGATTGATGCACTTTTATGATAGATTCACTTTTATGATGGATTGATGCACTTTTATGATGGATAGATGCACTTTTATGATGGATAGATGCACTTTTATGATGGATTGATGCACTTTTATGATGGATATATGCACTTTTATGATGGATGGATGGATGGATGGATGGATGCACTTTTATGATGGATTGATGCACTTTTATGATGGATTGATGCACTTTTATGATGGATAGATGCACTTTTATGATGGATTGATGCACTTTTATGATGGATGGATGCACTTTTATGATGGATTGATGCACTTTTATGATGGCTGGATGCACTTTTATGATGGATAGATGCACTTTTATGAGGGATAGATGCACTTTTATGATGGATAGATGTACTTTTATGATGGATTGATGCACTTTTATGATGGATGGATGCACTTTTATGATGGATAGATTAGATTAGATTAGATTAGATTAGATTCAACTTTATTGTCATTACACAAGTACAAGTACAAGGCAACGAAATGCAGTTTAGGTCTAACCAGAAGTGCAATAGCAGCAAGTGCAGGATATATACAATGGTTGCGTAAGTGCTGGGCATAAAAATGTACTGAATATATATAAATATGTATAAGTAGAGAGATGGTTATTACTATAAACAGAACTGAATTTACAGATGAATATATACAGTGAATAAATATAAATATACAGATGGCTATTACTATAAACAGAATGTAAACAGAATGTACAGGTGAATATGTACTATGAATATAATATACAGATGGCTATTACTTTGAACAGAATTTTACAGATATATGTATACAATAATATGTTAGGCTAATATGAGGAATATAGCAGTGGATTAAGGTAGTGCAATAAATTATGGACAGAGCTATCCAAAAGAAAGTGTAAAAGTGCAGTGGAAAGTGGTTGCATATTACAGTTAGAAGTACGGTGCAAAATGCAAATGTAAACATGGTTACTATAAATACAGTCGGCAGTGCAAATGAGCATATTCCAGTTAAGATATGGTGGTGCAAAATGCATAAGTAAACAGTTGTTACTGTAATAAACAGTCGGTAGTGCAAATAACAAAGTGAATGTAGGTGTGAGGTAGGAGAGTTTGCAGTTTATGAGGGAAGTGGATCAACGGGGGTTTGAGTTCAGTAAAGAGACAGCTCTGGGGAAAAAACTGTTCTTTAGTCTGCTGGTCCTGGTCCGGAGGATCCTGAAACGCCTGCCGGAGGGCAGGAGAGAAAACAGTCTGTGGGCTGGGTGAGAGGAGTCCTTGAGGATGCTGCGAGCTCGGTGCAGACAGCGTTTCCTCTGGATGTGCTCGATGGCAGGTAGTGGAGTCCCTGTGATGCGCTGGGCAGTTTTCACCACCCGCTGCAGTGCCTTGCGCTCCGCAACAGAGCAGCTCCCATACCATACTGCCACACAGTTGGTCAGGATGCTTTCTATTGCGCAGCGGTAGAAGTTCACCAGGATAGCCGAGGAGAGCTGATTCTTCCTCAGTGTCCTCAGGAAGAAGAGGCGCTGGTGAGCCTTCTTGACCAGGCTGGAGGTGTTGGTCGTCCACGACATGTCCGCCGAGATGTGGATCCCCAGGAACTTGAAACTGGAGACACGCTCAACAGCCATTCCATTGATGTGGATGGTGTCGTGTGTGCCTCTTGACTCCTTCCTGAAGTCCACGATGAGCTCCTTCGTTTTGGTGGTGTTGAGGAGCAGGTTATTATCAGCGCACCATGTGGCCAGGTGCTGGATCTCCTCCCTGTAGGCAGTCTCATCGTTGTTGCTGATGAGACCAATCACCGTAGTGTCGTCCGCAAACTTGACGATGGAATTAGTTCCATACACAGGCTTGCAGTCGGAGGTGAAGAGGGAGTAGAGAAACGGACTTAGCACACAGCCCTGTGGTACACCAGTGTTGAGTGTGATGGACGTGGAGCAGGTGGATCCTGATCGAACATTCTGTGGTCTGTCAGTTAGGAAGTCCAAAATCCAGTTACACATTGAAGTGTTGATGCCCAGGTCTCCAAGTTTGGCAATTAACTTGGATGGGATGACAGTGTTGAATGCTGAGCTGAAGTCAACAAACAGCATGCGTGCATAGGTGTTTTTACTGTCCAGATGGGTGAGCACAGAGTGCAGTGCCATGGAAACTGCATCCTCTGTGCTCCTATTGCTGCGATAGGCAAACTGGTGTGAGTCCAATGTGGATGGTATAGAGTCTTTTAGGTGTTCCAGGACCAGCCGCTCAAAGCACTTCATAATGATGGGTGTGAGTGCTACAGGGCGGTAGTCATTAGGGCACCTCGGGCTGGAGTGTTTCGGCACTGGCACAATGGAAGTGCGTTTAAAGCATGATGGTACAGCTGCTTGGGCGAGAGACAGGTTGAAAATGTCTGTAAAAACCCCAGCGAGCTGCTCCGCACATGCCCTGAGAACACGACCAGGGATGTTGTCTGGTCCAGCAGCCTTGTGCGCGCTGATCCGGCTCAGTGCCTTGCAGACATCTGTGGAGGAGAGTGTGATTGGTGGGTGGTCAGCTGAGGGTTTGAGCTTGGTGGCAGTTTCTCTGTTGTCTCTTTCAAAACGAGCATAAAAGTAATTTAGCTCGTTCAGGAAGTTGACATCAGTGGCTGCGGGGGTGGAGTGGGTGGGTTTATAATCACTGATGGCCTGAATGCCATGCCACATGCGTCGAGGGTCAGAGTTGGAAAAGTGTCCCTCTATCTTTAGCTTGTAGCAGTGCTTGGCCTTTTTGATGCCCCCTCTTCAGGTTTGCTCTGGATGCGCTGTAGGCTTGTGCATCTCCTGATCTGAAGGCAGTGTTGCGTGACTTCAGCAGGAGTCGCACTTCCCTGTTCATCCAAGGCTTCTGATTTGGGTATGTGGTGATCTGTTTCTGGGTTGTAACACTGTCAATGGTGGTATTGATATGATCCAATACTGAGGAGGTGTAGGAGTTAATGTCCGTGTGAGCGCCACTGGTGGCTTGAGAAGCAAACATACTCCAGTCTGTGTTTAGAAACCTTTCCTGGAGTGTGGAGTCTGCCCCCGCAGGCCACACCTTGATTGTCTTCACTGATGGCTTCACACGGTTGATGAGGGGTGCATATTTGGGGCTGAGGAACAAAGAGATGTGGTCTGACTGTCCCAGGTGGGGGAGGGGTGTTGCAACGTAAGCTCCCGCCATGTTTGTGTAAACATGGTCTAAGGTTTTGTTTCCTCTGGTGTGGCAGGAAACATGCTGGTGAAACTTGGGTAGCACTGACTTTAAGTTTGAGTGATTAAAGTCACCTGCAACAATAAACGCAGCTTCAGGGTGATCAGTCTGTTGTTTACTGATGGCTGCGTGAAGTTCTTTCATAGCAAGCTTGGCATCAGCATCGGGTGGAATATAAGCAGCAGTTATAATGGTGGAAGTGAACTCCCGCGGTAGATAAAACGGTCTACATTTAACCATGATGGATAGATGCACTTTTATGAGGGATAGATGCACTTTTATGATGGATAGATGCACTTTTATGATGATAGATTCACTTTTATGATGGATTGATGCACTTTTATGATGGATGGATGCACTTTTATGATGGATATATGCACTTTTATGATGGATATATGCACTTTTATGATGGATGGATGGATGGATGCACTTTTATGATGGATTGATGCACTTTTATGATGGATATATGCACTTTTATGATGGATGATGGATGGATGGATGCACTTTTATGATGGATGGATGTACTTTTATGATGGATTGATGCACTTTTATGATAGATTCACTTTTATAATGGTTTGATGCACTTTTATGATGGATGGATGCACTTTTATGATGGATATATGCACTTTTATGATGGATGGATGGATGGATGCACTTTTATGATGGATTGATGCACTTTTATGATGGATATATGCACTTTTATGATGGATGGATGGATGGATGGATACACTTTTATGATGGATGGATGCACTTTTATGATGGATAGATGTACTTTTATGATGGATTGATGCACTTTTATGATGATAGATTCACTTTTATGATGGATGGATGCACTTTTATGATGGATAGATGCACTTTTATGAGGGATAGATGCACTTTTATGATGATAGATGCCCTTTTATGATGGATTGATGCACTTTTATGATGGATGGATGCACTTTTATGATGGATAGATGCACTTTTATGATGGAAAGATGTACTTTTATGATGGATTGATGTACTTTTATGATGATAGATGCACTTTTATGATGGATAGATGCACTTTTATGATGGATGGATGGATGGATGGATGCACTTTTATGATGGATAGATGCACTTTTATGAGGGATAGATGTACTTTTATGATGGACTGATGCACTTTTATGATGGATAGATTCGCTTTTATGATGACTGATGCACTTTTATGATGGATATATGCACTTTTATGATGGATTGATGCACTTTTATGATGGATATATGCACTTTTATGATGGATGGATGCACTTTTATGATGGATTGATACACTTTTATGATGGATAGATGCACTTTTATGAGGGATAGATGCACTTTTATGATGGATAGATTCACTTTTATGAGGGATAGATGCACTTTTTATGATGGATGGATGCACTTTTATGATGGATTGATGCACTTTTATGATGGATAGATGTACTTTTATGATGGATAGATGTACTTTTATGATGGATGGATGCACTTTTATGATGGATGGATGTACTTTTATGATGGATAGATGTACTTTTATGATGGACTGATGCACTTTTATGATGGATTGATGCACTTTTATGATGGATGGATGCACTTTTATGATGGATAGATGTACTTTTATGATGGATAGATGCACTTTTATGATGGATAGATGCACGTTTATGATGGATAGATGCACGTTTATGGACTAGCTGCATCCCTCGGTTGTAACGAGTGGTTATTTCAGTCAAAGTTGCTCTTCTATCAGCTTGAATCAGTCGGCCCATTCTCCTCTGACCTCTAGCATCAACAAGGC
>CM042245.1:53808633-53866133 GCA_023566225.1 Romanogobio albipinnatus | reverse complement strand
CGAACTGTAATTATAAAGTCCAAATTAAACTTGCAATTCTGAGGAAATGTCAGAATTGTGAGATATAAAGCGTCAGTTGTTTAAAAAAGTAAAATTTTTGCTCGTTTATATCTTGAAATTCAGTTTTTTCCCCTTCAGAACTGTAATTAAAAAATCCAAATTAAACTCCCAATTATGAGAAAAAGGTCAGACTTTTGAGATATAAAGCACATAATTGACTTTTTTCAGAACTAATTATAAAGTCCAAATTGCAAGATATAAACTTGCAATTCTGAGTAAAAAAGTCAGAATTGTGAGATATAAAGAGCACAATAGTTAAAAAAGTTAAAATTGCTCGTTTATCTAGAAATTCTGATTTTCCCCTCAGAACTATAAGATATAAACTATAGTTATAGACAGAGATATAAACTCAGGAGGAAACAGTCAGGAGTGTTATATATAAAGTGCACAATTGTAAAAAAACAAAAACAAAAAAACAAAGTCAGAATTGCTAGTTTAACTAGTTATAAAGTCCAAATTGTGAGATATAAAGCGTCAATCGTTTAAAAAAGTAAAAATTGCTTGTTTATATCTTGAAGTTCACCCCCACACCCCTCCCTTAGAACTGTGAGATATAAGCTAATTATAAATAGAGACATAAACTCGCAATTCTGAGAAAAAGTCAGAATTGTGAGATATGAAGTGCACAATTGTAAAACTAAAACAAAAACCTGTCAGAATTGCTAGACTTTTTTTTCTCAAAACTGTAATTAGAAAGTCCAAATTAAACTCCAAATTGTGAGAAAAAGGTCAGAATTGTGAGATATAAAGCGCCCAATAGTTAAAAAAAAAATTGCTTGTTTATATCTCAAAATTCTGATTGTTTCCTCTCAGAACTGTGAGATAAACTAGTTATAGACAGAGATATAAACTCGCAATTCTGAGAACAAGGTCAGATTTGTATAAAGCGCACAATTGTGAAAAAAAAAAAAAACGAAAAAAAGAGAAAAAAAGTCTGATTTGCAAAATTCTGAACATTTTTCTCAGAACTGTAAACTAGTTATAAAGTCCAAAATGTGAGATATAAACTCGCAATTCTGAGGAAAAAGTCATAAATGTGAGATATAAAGCGCCCAATAGTTATTATTATTTTTTTTTAAATTGCTTGTTTATATCTCGAAATTCTGATTGTTTCCCCTCAGAACTGTGAGATAAACTAGTTATAGACAGAGATATAAACTCGCAATTCTCAGAACAAGGTCAGATTTGTGTAAAGCGCACAATTGTAAAAAAAAATTACTTTTTGAATGAAACTTTTTTCAGAACTAGTTATAAAGTTGAAATTGCAAGATACAAATCACATAAATTCACATAAATAAATCACAATTCTGTGAAAAATGAAAGAAATGTGAGATATAAAGTGTATAACTGTTTTTAAAAAAAGTAATATTTGCGAGTTTATCTCAAAATTCAGACTTTTTTCAGAACTAGTTTTTTTTTAAGAGTCAGAATTATGAGATAAAAGTCAGAATTACTTTTTTTTATCTTTTAAATAGAATATCATCAATTAATCTCAATAACTCACTGGTATAAAATCATGATTAAAAGAAAGGTTTCAATAACAGCTATCAAATGGGTTGACTGGGAGCATAGTGTCTACATTTAAAGGGAACATAATGGGTTAATTTTGACTTGTGCGATTTATACACTTTATACGAACCACAAATACACAGACATTTAAGTGAATCGCAACAGCAAAAGAGCGCGAGGGTTAAGAGAAGGAAATTCAACAGGTCTTTTATTTTGAAATTGTGCATCGCTCATCAGGCATGACCTGTTTGTGGGCGGGGCTTGTGACTTCACGTATAGGCGTCTCTTCTTCTCGCGCAGTTAGAGCACCGAGGAGGAGGAGGGAAACAGAAAATGGCGGACGGTGTTGACCACATCGATATTTACGCTGATGTAGAAGAGGAATTTAATCAGGTTGGGTTTACTTTAAACATCTAGAGTTGCTTAATAATATATATCTTACGCGTTGCACGTACAGATTAAAGAGAGATCCATAGCATCGTGCAGCTCTCTTTGGGCAATTAGGCCGTCTGCTAACTAGCATCTAGCTGTCGAGCTTCGCTTTGGTGTATACGCGAATATAAAGGGTCAAAATGGTTATATATCGCATCTGTAGTTATCTAACAAAATAATATCTGTTCTATGTTAGTATTTGCATGTGGAATGGGTGTTTGTGGCGCGAAAGGAAGTCAATGCGTCGCGTGTGTTCATTGTTTGTGGTCTCGTGCAACCACTGCAGGCCTAGCGCGAGGCACAATATCGCGTCATGGGGGCAGAATAATTGTTATGATTAATAAATGTCACCTCAAACGTGTTCACGCAGTATCAAACACTCTTAAGTTGAGCAAGTTGCCTGTTGAAGGGTTTATTTACCCACAGACGTGACGTTGGACCGGTCATTTTAATAAAATTCATATTTAGGGAAGTTCATATTTTAGGGAATTGGATTAATCACAAGATTGATTTATTAGTATATGCTTTTATGGTTGACTCATTGTGTGTTTTAAAAGATGTTTAATGCATTTTTTCATAAAAGGCCCATATTCTAAATATGTATTTTATATATATTAAATACATATAACTTATAATACGTATAACTCTTATTTTCTGTTCATTGATATTATCTACAGTACTGTAAATAATGCTTTATTCCTTACAACGTTGGTCACATCAGTGTTATTACATTTTGTTTAAAACACAGCAAAATTAATAACTATTCCTAAATGAGTATCATTTTTCTGAAATTTGTGTTGATGTGACATGGCATTTTCACTGTCACACAAAATAAAAAGTAATATAATTAGTATTATCGTCATTTAAAATGCAGTAAATGGTTAAACATTTATTTCTTACATGGACCTGTTGATATAAAAACTATTTAAAATTGAGCCAAAACTCAAAATTGACTGTCATGGTTCAATAAGTTACAAAAAGAAAAGCCTTCAAACGGTTAATACCTCATGCATAATTTTTGTGTCTATTTTAGTAAATGACAATCATTTTGTTCATCCATATATTTCTAAAAGCATTTTATACTACGGGGCCGTTGAATGCTTGAATCTGATTGGCTGATGAACGTTCTGAGGTGTGCAATTATTTTCTGGGAGATGCACAGCGAACGTAGTTCCAGGCAGCTCTCGACCGCATTACAGTTCCATATCACTTCACATAGTTAACTGTAACAACGGACATTACAGGACTAAAATACAACAATATGACAGACGATTTTCCTAAAGTAAATCTTAATATTTACGGTGAAACGTTCAACAACTGGGCGGCAGCAGTATTAGACAGTCCAGATGAAAACCAACAGACGGAAGCGGACATCAAAGCCAAGCTTTTCTGTCTCATTACTGAAATCACACATGCTCGCACACGCACTACAGTTTGCACTAAAGGTGTCAGCGCTGCCCTGACCATTTGATCAGTTAGCCTATATAGTGGAGCAACTTAAAGGCTACACGTGACATTTTTTCACTAGTGAGGTAATAACAGCGCTGTTTAGAGACGCACAGAGGTAGCCTAATTCACACAAGCACTCTCTCGCTCTCGCTCGCTCTCTCTCGCTCTCTCTCGCTCTCTCTCTCTCTCTCTCTCTCTCTCTCTCTCTCTCTCTCTCTCTCTCTCTCTCTCTCTCTCTCTCTCTCTCTCTCTCTCTCTCTCTCTCTCTCTCTCTAATAACTTTATTAATAACTGCAGTAGAATGCTATCAACGGCTCAAGCCTTCGTTAACAGCTTTAAAATGACGTTTCGGAACTAACAAAAGAGCCGTTGGATGAGACGCGGAAGAAATAGTCCTACTCACAATAGCGATTTAAGTACAAAAACCGGACGAATCCCTTTAAATATATCATCGGATCGATGTCTTGAGGTGTGGTAACCGTAGTATAAGCGGAATAATTGACTCTGGGGCGTTCAATTATTAGAATAATAATGCACACCCGAGGTGTAACGGCCACTCCGCTTCACGTCGTGAACGCCCCGGAGTCAATTATTCCTTACTTGTCCTCCGGTGTGACACCATATCCTGATTTTAAATCGGGCAATTGCATTGACAAGTTTAATTAGTTGAAGGACCCCATTCGAGGTCATGTTACTGTGAAGCCCATGGTAAGGTTTTGTCTCAGAATTGGTCAAATATTAAACTTTTTTTGGAGCTGCTATAAACGTGTTAATGTCCGCTGTCCTTTGGTGCGACAACCCTATATTCTTAATTCTTTCTGTCACACCATTGGACACGTTTCGGTACAAATGTTCAAAAAACACAGTTAGTGACCCCTCATATTTTCTCAAACATCAGACTTCACACTACTTATTTGTCAACTACCCATTTGTCGTTCCCTTGTACAGGAATCAGATTATCCTGTTCATGACCAGATTGACCTGTATGATGATGTCATCTCGCCATCTGCCAACAACGGGGACGCACCCGAGGACCGAGATTACCTGGATAACCTGCCTGCACCTGGAGGCAATGAGGGCTCCAAAGGAGCTCCACCGAACGTCGTCTACACCTACACTGGCAAAAGAATCGCTCTGTACATAGGCAACCTCACATGGGTTAGTCTCTTCATTTACAAAATATTTAGACATATGATCAGTGGCATCTCCGCAATATTTTATAATGTACACTACTGGTCAAAAATTTGGAAATGATTTTAAAAAGTGTTTTATGCTCATCAAAGCTGCATTGATTTGATCAATATTTGAATATGTTGTAATGTAATTTATTCCTGTGATCAAAGCTGAATTTTCAGCATTACTCCAGTCCTCAGTGTCACATGATCCTTCAGAAATCATTCTGATATGAGGATTTGATGCTCAAGAATCGGATATAAAGCCCAATAAAATAAAAATATATTTTATTGGCAACACACTATTCCACATCCACACTATTGTCCATCAAACAAATGTGTCAGCGGATTACTACAGAAACATACATAAAACCATAGTTTTACAACGAAAAAAACATTAATTAATAAATAAATAAATGAATAAATAAAACGGGGTTATTGTAGTAATTCCATGGGAAGCACAAATCAACCCTGGGTTTGCTTTAAATCCATAGTTTAATTATGGTATTTGTGTGGTTATTCAAATGTAATCAGTAAAAAAAACCAAAAAATATGGATTTACTATAATAAAAACATGGTTATTTTTCATGAGTGTATATCTGTGCTATACATTGTGTGCAAAAAAGTCACTAAGCAAAAGAAAAGTTTATTTCCCTACATTAAAATATTAAAGGTGCTTTTTTTTCCAGTAAAATATAGAAAAACCGCAAGGCCAGTTTTATATATTTTGTTCTTACAGTACTTACAATATCCCAAATGTTTCCAACTATTTGTAAATTGTGAGAATTGCTGTTTTACCCAAAGAACCGGGACGTGTGAGGGAGTCGCCTGTCGATGGCATCATACCGGTTAATAATGATCGAGCAGAAACGCTTTACTCTCACTGCAGTGTGAACAAGTGTCATAGCAGCCACTGAGAGAACGCACAGAGTAACGTCATAACATCATTATCAACACACTCAGATGTGTCTAATATGATAAACAGAGCTACGTTACCTCATACTCATGAGCGGAAATGGCGCTGGCGACTGTGGCATAATAAAAGTCCCGCTGCTCGCTAGGCGTGTGTTGCGTTCATCTCATTAACAATCGCTCCAGCGGTTCCTCAGCTCCTCAATACTCGGTCCTGCTCTGCTTCACACTACAGTAACGTTAATAATCTCATCCATGAACATGCTTTCTGCCCGAGTCCTATCCCGATTCTTTCCCACCGGCTGTGAGGTGAAGACCAGACCACATGTCCCAAGATTCTGCGCTCAAACTTGCCATCATCAAACTACGCCTTTGTTTTGAACAGGCAACCTCCAGCGGACGGAAAAGTTACATAGTGCAGCTTAAAAAAAAAAAAAAAAATGCAAACTTGGTGTGACCAAATGAGGAATGTTCTGCAGGAACACACACTCTCTGTAACCTGTTACTGTCATTTCTTTATCCTGTAAATAGACTATAAGACCCGTCTTACATTTATATTCCAATTTTATGCTGTTGTTCATAAAATGCTTGAATTACATGTTGACTTTTTTAAGCGTCCAAACAGCAGATATTTCAATTAAATGAATGCTTTTGCACTGAATATTAATTGTCTCCCTCTCTACTGCATTCTGTCTGTTTGACGCGCATGCTTTCGTCTTTACAGTGGACCACTGATGAAGATTTGACAGATGCTATTCGCTCCATAGGCATCAATGATGTGCTGGAGATAAAGTTTTTTGAGAATAGAGCAAATGGCCAGTCAAAGGGGTAAGTCAAATCTGTTCTGTCTTTCGACTACATGGGTTTCTAGTTATCTGCATCGAACATTTAACAACATGTATTGGTTGACCTCTATCTTTTTGAAACATTGTGTTTTGGGGTGACTTAATAGTATCTGCTTGTTAAGTCGTGACGTAAGGAACGCCGTTTCTGGGTCCAAGCCTCAATTCGTTTCACTTGAGAATGCCATTGATGGCCGTTTATGAGCGCTATTTATTAATATTAAACATCAAACATTTTAAATACTTAGTCTTAGTGTTGTCACGATACTGGAATTTCTAACTTCGAAACGATACCTAAAAAAAGTATCGATATTCGATACTATTTTCGATACCACGGGGAAAAATACTGCATATACTATCAAATAGATATTTTTAATATAGTTAATTTTTTTGTCCGTCTATTGAAAGTCTAGGCAATTAAAAATTTCTTCTGAAGAGATCACTTTATATGATAAAGCTTTTAATTTTTTTCTCATATAAATAAATGTTGATCAATTACCATTACAATTATCTCACAAATATTTGCTAACTAATTATGTTGCAATAGCTACAGCAAAAGGAAGCTTGATTTCAAATTTAATTTAAAAAGACGAGTAAACAGCAATAAAATGACAAATAAACAAATGATTAACAATAGCACAAATACAATAGAATAAAGATACAAATTAAATAGACTGCTTTATTTTTTCAGGTACGTCTAACAGTATTCAGGTAAAAAACTGAATTTAAAAAAACAAAGTAATCCAATTTAAAATAACATTGGATAATCTTCATTATAAAAAATGAAATACAGATGAATCCATTAGTTACACAAGTTAATTAGTGAAGAGCAGTAAGTGATCGTTTGTCTTTTTGTAGTTTGAATAATAAATAACTGCTGTCCCTTTTAAGACCTGACGCACGCATGGATCCCAAACACTCCTGTTACACATTCTTCCTGAACTGTTTACGACTGTTTATGTTAATACTCACCAAGATGGACATTGAGACATTTTTTGAGTGTATTTGACCATTAATAAGCTGGAAAAAGGAGCTCATTTTTGCCCTTGTATGTCAGAGGCGGCTTTATTACGGTATGTGTGTGTGCGCTTCAGATGCGAGCGCGAAATCTGTGGGAATGAGTAGAATTAAAGTTATGTGCAGTCCTGCACGAAATTCAGACCTGTCATGCCAACACTAACACGCTGTCATAAGGAAAAATCCAACAGAACACGCGTTCGTCGTGTTCAGAGGGTTAACCGGACTGAATGAGAGGAGGCGGGTGCGTTTCAACTCGCTGTCAGTCGGAGAGGAGAGCGTGGCTGGTATCAATACTGTAGAAAAGGAATATCGTATCAGATATTTCAGTATCGATACATTCATATTTTAATGATTTATAAAAGATGAATCACTGTCTGGCCATCGGAAATTTTGGAATGGAGATAAAGGTTATGATTATATATATATATATATATATATATATATATATATATATATATATATATATATATATGAAGAGTTTGGTTGCAAAACGCGATAAACGGCATTTTTTTGACATTTGCATTTTATTATTGGAAATCAATGTTCAGATGTACCTTAATCTATGTGTGAATTGCTGCCATTAATAAGATTTAAAAATGTACATTTTAAGCCTACTACAAAATATATTTTTTCACAAAACGCGATATCCGCCAGCCCAGTTTCTTTACAAAGTGCGATATAACGGTTAGGCTATAGAGCGTTCTGGATGCTGCGCGTCGTGCGCGAGCTCAGGATGTCACGCGAGGAGAGAGTCACCGCCGGTGAAGTGCTCCGAGTTTGCTCAGTGATTTAACGATAATATCAAAACAAATAACATATTTTTAAAAAGAGGATTCAATAGGCTAACTAAAAAACGTTTATCATTTAATTGTTTATACTGTAGGCGAGCTGTCAGTCACGTAGGTTACACACACACACACACAAACAAAACATTGATTCACTAGCTTTTCTTAATGGTATTACAGTAGTAGAATATAGCCAAAGGTGGATATATAGCGTTTTGCAAAAAAAAAAAAAAAGTGGTTGTGTATGTTCTGGCCAAAACTAACTCAGAATCTTATTATTATTAATCAATCTTTGTATATACTATTCCATATATTTATGATGTATTGTTTTTTTAACCAATTTAAGATGTTTGACAATGTTAAGATAAATATGTTGCCTTTTGGCATGGTTTTTGACTTATTTATGAACTATTTATGGACATAAAAATAAATAAAAAATATCCTGGATTTGAAGAATATTGTGTCCCTGGCCTTCACTGAGCTCAAGTAATAGTTTAACAGGGCTCCAGACTGCGCCTAAAACGGTCGCATTTGCGACTAAAAATATTAATTTGCGAGTGATATTTTTGCAGAGATCGCCACTGGCGACCATACAAATTTACATATCATGATTATAAAATGTGCGTGTTCTGTGAAGAGTAGCCTATCACATCAATTGTTGTGTTGACGTAGTAAAATGAGATGCTGCACGTGAAAGTTTCACTGTGATAGAGCGCCAAATGTGATTGGGAACGGGTAAATCGAGCCTCATCTTTCCGCGCTATAAACACCATGTCAAAACGAAAAATATCGGACTTTTTCAAACAATCCTCATCAAGCACCAACGGTGATGACACACCTGCTTCTAAAAAAGCAGGCTCCAGCAGCTGTGCCAGCACACCCGCGAGTGAGGACAGAGACACAGAGGATCTTTCCATGTCAGTCAATGCGCACCGTGTTGCAGTGTTAATTTCGTTGACGAATAATTTTCGTCAACGACCTTTTTTCACTGACGAAAACGAGACGATAACTAAATAAAAACTAGTGTTAGATGACAAAAACTATAACGAAAATCAACTGTCATTTTCGTCAACAAATAAAAACGTGACGAAAATGTTAGGGAGGGACGATTAGGGAAGAGATCCAGTCAGAACTGATGTCCGCGCACATTTGATTTGGACGTGCTGATCTAACCGCTGGAGAACACGGCTCACGCATCCCCAATCCAGCGCTCCAGAGCGGCTCACAATCAATGAATAACACACATTTATGCCAGGATATTGTTTATGAACTAATGCTGATGAATAATGACAATGTTTACTTTACGATGTTTATATAGTAATACGTTTTAGACGATTGTAGCATATTTTATCTCCTCATTTGAACTTGAATGAGCTCCAACAACTACAATAGAGGCTCAGACATTTCAAAATAAGAGTCCTGGTGTATTTCCAGCTGGTTTATAACTAAAAGTCACGCATTATATATTCGTTTTTGCTTACACAATAAACTGTATTTAGTTTCATTCCCATTTAATTCATAGTCAGGAGGAAAGACCAGTATTTAACTCATATTAAATAAAGTATCAGGGTTATAATAGTTAACTAAAACCATTTAAAAAAATATTTGTTACTTAAAATTAAATAAATGTTAACTGAAATAAAAATAAAAAAAAGTTATTTGAATCTTTAGCTTAACATGATATAGGCTACTAACTAAAACAGAAATACAACATTTTTCTGTTTTAGATACAAACTATATAGATGTTTTTAAAAACAAACAAAAAAGTGAATTGAGCTCTTTTGTGAATTTTTTATGTTAAAAACAAAATGATGTCAAAATGTCAGTTCAAGTGACAGTCGGTTATGTAATACTTAAATGCTTAATGTATTACAATTTAACTAAACTCGTTATATTTTAGTAGACTAAATCTACTGTAGATTTAGTCGACTAAAATCTTATATTTAGTCGACTAAAATCTTATGATATTTAGTCGACTAAAACTAGACTAAAACTAAAAACAATTCAGGTGACCAAAATATGACTAAAACTAAATGGCATATTTTAGTCAAAAGACTATGACTAAAACTAAATCAAAATATGCTGTCAAAATTAACACTGCCGTGTTGTTGTCGAAAGACATTTCAAAACGTCTTGGATTCAAAAATTTTCATGGCTAAGGTATGATCGCGAGTCACAGAAAATGTTTTGTGACTTTTGTTCAAGAGCGGGTAAAGAAATAGCGGGGAAAACGGACTTCATTACAGGAACCAACCATTTCAAAAAAGAGACTGTGAGAAAACACGCCGATAGTAACAAGCATAAAAATGCTCGTGATCACGTTATCGCAAAGAGTGCTCCACAGACTACACCATTAGCACGTGCAGTTTCTCGTGCATGCGAAATGCGTGACGAAAAAGAATGGACGGAGCTAAAAATGAAGTTTAACGCAGCCTATATGATAGCATGTGAAGAGCTGCCGTTCACTAAATTCACCTCTCAGATTTTGCTTATGAAGAAAAACGGACTCGATGTGAGCAAAACGTATGACAGCGACACAGCATGTGCTGAGTTTGTAGGATGCATTGCAGATGAAATCAAAGAACAAGCACTGACAGTTGCCCATACAGCTAATTACGTCTCCATTAGTAAGTGATTAAAAAAATGTATGTTCATTGTAAAGTGGCTCTTTAAAAAATTATTTGGCGCCTGGTTTTTTACCCTATAGGAGCCAATGGCTCCTTAATTATTTTTTTTGTCTGGAGCCCTGGTTTAATGTACAAAAAAAAATGTGAATGAACTTGACTGTTGATGTCAAATAATAATGGCAAATAACCAATTTTCTCAAAATAGATATATCGCGTTTTGCAACCAAACTCTTCATATATATATATATATATATATATATATAATTTTTTTAGTAGTATTTCCCCACATTTTGTGTGTGTATTAGCACCGTTTGTTGTTTTTCTTGTGGTATGAGCGTTTGGACCCGGAAACTCTGCCGCGTGATGTTAGACTTAACAACCGGATAGTTTTATTAGACATTTCAGATATATTTGCAGAATATATGAACAGCCTCTGTGATTTACACTGTCTCTCCCTTTAGCTGACCTTGCACCTGCATAACAATATTAAGCTCTTCTTTTAGCCTTCAAGATATGGATAACAGAGACTGTAGGTCTCAGTGAGACAGAGACTTGCACCTGCATAATAGTAATCTCTTCTTTGTCCTTCAGCATGTGATAAATGTGTCAAAACAGACCATGCCACTAGTAGGGAGTAGCTAGAAGACTCGATAACTGTGGATGAGCTAATTAAAAAGAGTTTGAAAGGACCCAGCTGTATGTTTTTAAGTAGACTCTCTGAAGATGAAGAGGCTGTTTATGAGGACATTGGTCAAAAAACGTATAAAAATTAGTAATGAGTAGGGGAGTGACGAGATCTCGTGCCACGAGAATAGAATATTGAGTAGGCCTACTTCGATTATGGTTATTGTTTGCACTTAATCTGTTTGTGGGAAGGAGTTCAGTTAGGAGCTCTTGTGCAGTTCTAAGGTCAGAAGAGACAGTCATACAGGAGAGAAGCCAGTCAGTTGAGTTTTTGGCAAAACCTTTACAGTGTTTGAGTATTGTTGTATTTTACTTCATATGATAATTCATACTCAGAAAGTAGAACTGAAATGACATTCATTACAAGATGATGAGTTAAAACATTTCAAATGAATGCACCTGCAAACAATTTTTCTAGTCATGCATTTTATCATTGAGGATTTCTTAAAACTACTATGTAAAAAACCTTGTCTCGTTAACCTAGTCTCGTCTCGTCACACCCCTAGTTATGAGTGTAATCGTTCGATGTCCTGCATGTGCCTCTGCTTTGTCTCTATCAATAAAGTGTTAGCTTTGGCATCTGGAGCTCTGTGACTTGAGTGATTTTTTTTTTTGCAAAGAGAAGATTTTCTCCATGACAACTACTCATCCGCTCTGTGCTCAACAGGTTTGCACTTGTCTGCGTGGGTTCAGATTCCTCGTCCAGGAAGCTGATGGATCTGCTGTCTAAACGCGAGCTGCACGGACAAAACCCGATCGTCACTCCTTGCAACAAACAGTCGCTCAGCCAGTTTGAGATGCAGTCCCGAAAAAGTAATTCGCAGATGATTCGACATGTTCATTTACTTAAATTTATGGACTGAACATGGTTTAGTCAACTCACTCTTGTGCATGTATGCTTAAACTGTTGGAAAATCTATTTTTGGCCACCCAGGCACACAGTCAGGTCAGATGTCAGGAGAGGGGAAGGCTGGGCCTCCAGGAGGAGGTCGCAGTGGCTTTCCTCTCGGAAGGGGTCGTGGACGCTTTCCGGGCCAACCTGGCCCTGGTGGAGACCGCTTCCCTGGACCTGGTGGACCTGGTGGACCTCCGCCACACTTTCCAGGTACCAATCTCAAAATCAAGGTCCTAAACTGAGGTTCGTGAGGGAACTACAAGGAGTTATGAAACGCTAATATTTGACGTTATGACAGCGGAAGATCAATCAATCATAAACATAATCAACAGTCAAAATAAAGCTCTTACAAATTTTTTTTTTATAAAGTTAAAGCTGTAACTTTTTGGTTAAATTATCCGAAATCAGTTTGTGGATGCTGCAGGTGGTCGATCGTTTGTGGCCTCTTCTTACAGCAGCTTGAATATAATTAAACATGTAATTTTGATTGCGGCTTGTAATCCAGAAAGTTCAAAACGACAATCATCAGTGCGACAACCCAAACATACACCTCAAAACATTAGATTCTTCCGCGCTGAGGTGCTGTGCAGATGCCCAACCCACGTAAAGATAACTCTGTTTGAACCCTGAAATTGCAGTTATGCAGAGATGGCGACACAGGTAAAACTTACGAACTGCAGGTTTAAACCATATTAAAATAAAATCAAAAACACTTCAGCTGCATGTCATTTGACCAATGTCAGAGAACAGTTAAAATCTTAATCTCAGGAGGACTTCAAGAAAATATTTTGGGTTGAGAAAACAGTTTGGGAATCCCTGCCCCACTTTCACATGCAAGTTGTCAATGATTTTTCAAACCGCCCTCTTGCAGGGATGCAAGGACCACCGCGCCCTCCCTCTGGCCCACCCGGGCCTCCCGGACCCCCTGGCCCCCCTCCACCTGGACAAGGTCTGCTGCCGCCTCTTGGCGGACCTCCTCACAGAGGAGACCGCCCTCCTCCACCTGTCCTTTTTCCTGGTCAGTTTGGTCAACCTCCAATGGGTCCGATGCCTCCTGGCCCGCCGCCACCAGGATACGGGCCTCCCCCAGGTCCCCCTCCACCTCAACAAGGTCCTCCCCCTCCCGGACCCTTCCCACCCCGTCCCCCTGGGCCCTTAGGACCCCCGCTTGGCCTCGCACCTCCACCTCACATGCAGGGACCCCCACCTGGAGGTCCGCCACCGGCTCCTCACGTCAACCCAGCCTTTTTCCCTCCACCTGGAAACAACAACATGCCACCGTCCGACGGCAGGGGCCCTCCACCCGGCGACCCCTACGGCCGCCCCCCTCCCTATGACAGAGACTACGGCCCTGGTGGCAGGTAATAAACACTTCACCTTCACTGTACTGTAATTCTCACCCTGTAATGAGATCTCAGGCCATATCTGTGGAAACTGAGTTGTCCCGTTTGTTAGACACGACTAATTTTAATTTATAAATTGAGAAATTGATGTAGCGATTTAAAATGAGGGAGTTGGGTTTTTCTTTTCTTTTTTGGGTTAGTTTTGTTGTTTTTAACCCGCAGGTTTGTTGTGCTTGTAGGGCTGCACAATTTAGTAATTTTGGGATTGTCATAACTATAACAGCAATAATAAGAATATTTTTGTTTATTATTATTATTATTATTACTAAATATTGTGCAAAGCTGCTTGTGTAAAACACTGCCTCTCTTTGCTCTGAAGCATGCAGTGCATGTATTTAAATAAATTTCAGCTTTTGAGTTTTGATAATCAGACATATTGCAATATTGTTTTTATTCCAATTAATCGTGCAGCCCTACTATATACTATTAACTCCAGAATTGGGCAATAATGGTTAAAAAAGTGAAATGTATAGCCTCAAACTGACCCTGAATCTCCTCTCTGGCCTTTCTTCAGTAACTTCAGACCCCCTGTAATATGTGGCTTTGAGCCCTGGATAAACGAGGGGTTGGTTGATGTGAAAAACTCTGGCCAGCACTTGCACAATACAAGTGATCAAGGGTTAGTGATGTACCCGTCCGCTGAGACCAGGATCCCGAAATGGGACCTTCGTTTCAGGCTTGAGTGTTGAGTGTGCGGCATTTCTGCAGTGATTTTTCTACTAGTGATGCACCGAAACACAGAAAACGAAATCCAAATGTAAAGTGACAGTAATTGAACTTTATGCTGTTCAGGGTCTCGTGTTCTCAGGTGATGAATGAGTCCTAGTAAAGTTATGCTGCAACAAAATTTTAAATATTGCTACATAATTTTTGGTCATGGTAAAATGCATCCCCACAGTTTATCCATGTTGTGTGCACAAAATAGATGCTTACACAATCAAAACTGTTTCAAACATTTATTTTGGCCATTTCGGCCGAAACCAAAACATTTTTTTCTTACCATTTCGGCTGAATATATATATATTTTCTTGCCGAAATTTTGGTGCATCGCTAATTTTTAACGTGATGCAATATGATTCAGCATTAACAGCACTGCTGCACTTTGTGTGAAATTGGTCCCCGGTGCATTTTGCTTTATTCTGACTTTTAGTTTGCGTATCTTAATGCAAATGCTTTTTCTCTTTTAGGGACATGGATGCGTCTCGCACTCCCCTGAGCGAAGCCGAGTTTGAGGAGATCATGAATCGTAACCGTGCAATCTCCAGCAGTGCAATCTCGAGGGCTGTGTCGGATGCGAGCGCAGGTGCGAACGTGATTGGTTTGTATAGTGGTAATTAAATTGTTTCTGTTTTTGCAGCTAATAAGTTATTTGAAATAAATCCTAGTATAAGATTTTTTTTTTAGTCATTCCAAACCTTCCTTGGACTGCACTGTTTTATAATGTGAATAGTCAGAAATATGACTGATGTATTTAATGTATCCTGAATGCAATTTAGAAATGTCTAGTATAAATCTTAAAGGGTTACTTCAGCGATTAGCATTAAGCTTTGTATCAGTAGAAACCCAGTAGTATATTCAAATTATGGTACTTTTCCCCCTCATATCCCCCTGAGACGAGATAATTATTCATTTTATTTCTGGAAAAAATCCTTGATATTTGCATCATCGGAGGATTTTTTTGGCCAGAGGCTAGAGACTACAGGAGCTGTTCCGCATGTTATCAACCCGCCCACAGGGGAGGGATCTCACTCACAGAATGTAAATGTGCACGCCACTCGGCTTGGGCATTAATAACGGAGTGGAGCAAAGTGAGTGTTTCAGCTTTTCAATTAATTCCTATGAAAGTTTCGCTTCCATAGGCATGATCTGAAAACGTGCCAGACTGGACACGCGCTGTGAATGACTGCCGCGCTTACCTCAGCTCTTCGCTCTCGTGACGAATGAAATCGGTCTCCTGCTGCGTCTGTGCCGTGCCTTTCGTTCGGCTCACTCACACTTTATTGAAAAGACACGTTCAGTTTTTGTAGTGTCTATTCTCTAACTGAACGAAATGATTGTATTACTATATGAAAATCTAAACGACGTTGGTGGGCAAGTGATAACCAGTAGCCGTGGCTTTGGGAGTGGCCTGGTAGGGCAGCGAAGCAAGTGCATTCTGCGAGTTGTCTTTCATCCACATGAGACTAATACTTTTCTCAGTCTAGAAGGCACCAAATTCAAAAATGATCTCATTTCTACTACATAAATGACCCAGTTTAAATACAAATTCATCTTCCCAGCGCTGAAGTATCCCTTTAAATGTCTCAATGTGTTAATTATATGACTTGAGTTATTCATGTTTTTCTCACCATGAACATGGCATTAAAAAAAATATATATATTTTGCAGCTGATTACGGCAGCGCTATAGAGACTCTGGTGACGGCCATCTCTCTGATCAAGCAGTCGAAGGTTTCCGCTGATGACCGCTGCAAGGTTCTCATCAGCTCACTGCAGGATTGCTTGCATGGAATTGAATCCAAATCCTATGGATCTGTGTCGAGGTAAAGATCTTGTGGATCTGCATGGTATTTTTGTGGTTGGTGTGGAGGAGAATACGTCATTTTTGCATGATCTTTCATCTAAGTTATGTGTGTGTTAAAGGGATGGTTCACCCAAAAATGAAAATTAGCCCATAATTTACTCACCCTCAAGTCATCCTAGGTGTATATGACATTCTTCTTTCAGATGAATAAAATCGGAGTTATATTACAAAAGTCCAGGCTAATCCATTTTGGATTTGTTTCCATTTTGCATCACATTAAATATTTGCATGCATTGTTTTTATTTGCAGCAATGATATTCATATTCTCTTTAATGCTTTTCACAGCAGACGGGAAAGGTCCAGGGAGAGGGACCACAGTCGCTCTCGTGAGAAGAACCGCCGGCACAAGTCTCGCAGCCGAGACCGGCACGAGGACTATTACCGGGAGCGTAGCCGCGAGAGAGACCGACATCGCGAGCGTGACCGTGACCGCGAGAGAGACAGAGAACGTGAGAGGGAGTACCGCCACCGTTAGTTGGAGAGGAAGGTGTGTATCCTGTTTGTTTGTCTGTCTGTCTTTGTCTTTCTCCCTTTTCCTTCAGGATTCAGATGTACTTGCATCTAATCCTGCAGAGGTTGGGATATCACAGGTAGGTGATCAGAAAAAGGTGAGTCATTGAACCTACAATGTGACACCAAGTCCTGTCACTTTCCCTTCGGCTAATCTATTTTTTTTTCTCTCTTTTATTTTATGTATGTAGCAAGATCTGAGTACTCTGATCCTTTAAATTTGTGTACCGTGAAGCCATTTAATGTGCAATATGAGCTCCAGTTTGTCTTTGGAGGGATTTGATGTGTATTGAAATGTTTTTTTCAAAAAACAGAATGCCTTTCATAAGCTATTGCACTTTAGTATCTGTCCATTTTAGCTTATTGAGATATGCTGCAAGTTATAAGACTATGCCAGTTTTGTTTATGTAATTGTAACTTCATATGAGGTCAAACAAAGCTACTTTTATCACACTGTGCCTAATTGACTAAGTGTTTGCCAGAAAAATTGAACATTCAGGATGTTGCATGTCTTTAGGGTTGCAATTATGAACTATAAATCCCACCTGTAATCATACATGTGAAGAGGAATTGGTTGTAGTTGGATGAGAGAAAATGAATGTTTGTGTCCCACATTGAAACATTGACTGATTTCAGTGAATGAGCAAAATCATGTTTCTCAGGTTGTGCATTGACATTCCTGTAGGCAGATTTGATAATGACACCATAGTTTTTCTAGTGTTTGGTTCCTCATTGAACTTGATGTGAAAAACAAATGAATGGAGTCAAATTGATCTGCTTTGGCACTTAAATACGTTTACTGTAGTCTTATGTCAGGTTGAGTTGTGCATGCCTGGTGTAGGCCATATCAAATTGTCATGTTGTGCTTTTATAACTCAAGTATTTAGTCTTGATAATCTGTACAGTATAATTTCAGACAAAACATTCTGAATGTCTTCTGTCAGAGCAAGTTAAATGTCTTTCACTGTGAAGGTTATTTCAGACGTCACTTTGTGCATCCTACTAGTTTTTTAGTAAGTTTTTTTCCATCTTAAAAGTTCATTTCATCTCTGAATTTGACATTTTTCTCAGTTGACATCAATTCGTTTTTCATTTATTTTCCATGTTTGTTAATGTTACACCCTCTTAGATACTTTCAGATGTAGCAGTTCTTCACCATTTACACTTAACTCGTTTGTTTTACTGATATAAAACTACAGATCTGCAATGTCAGAATGTAGCCCTACTGGGCAAATAAAACAAAGTATGCCTTTCATATTAATATATCATTCAGTGTGATTTTATGAATGGTGAAGAACTGCTATAATGCTTTTTAAAAGTGAACATTTTTTTTTTTTTTTTTTATTCTATCGGTAACCACTCATGTTTGTAATGTTTTTCGTCTATATGATTGTTTTGATTTTAATATGCAACAGGTATTTAATAAATATTTTCACAGTCAGTATTTCAATTTATGTAGCATGTCCTCACTGGTCTTAGTAAAATTTCTGACTGAGACGCATTACTGTCACTGTCTCACTTGTGGCCTGTTGCTTCATAGCCCTGTGACTGTTTCCTCCAGGCTAAATTTGTTCTGTATGTAAATGCCGAGGACACCATAATATCATGTGTGATCCATTGTGAGTGACATCACATACATTTGATTTGATGCATACAGTATCATAACTGTCCATAGACAAATCTATGGAACTAAAACTGCAACAGAAGTCTCATTTTAAGTAAATCAGTTGCAAGCATTGTAAAGGCATAAACTTAAGATCAACTACGTTTGTCAATTTTGTTTCATGTAATTATGGCAAGAAACACTTCCAAATTGTTCCAAAAAGAAAATATGAAATTGCCAATTAATCGGGTGTTTTTTTGTTTTTGTTTTCCTCCTGTATTATCAATTGTTAACTTTAATGTTCAATCTATAATTGCAGCAACACTAATCAGGGCATGTCTATGCCATTAGTGGCAGAATTTTGATTTCTTTTTTGATTTTTGCACTTTAATACGTGCTGCTTCTCTTATGCTGGGTTCAGACTACACTATCAGCCTGATTTTTGGCACGATCTGTTTGACACGTAGGGTGTCAAGTTGGTTCGTAAATGGTAATGGGCGTTGAGATGAGAAAATCGGTACTGGGGAACACGCAACAACCCATGTTGAGAAGAGGAAGAGTTGTAGTAGAGCACATTTGTGAGTCTGCTCAAGCTGTCGCATCCGTCTTTTCATGTTTTTTGCAATACCGTATGAACACATGCAATCGCATGTCATAAAAGCAAGATGAAAACATAAGTTATAACTGTAATTAAACTAAACTATACCTGTTCTATCTTCATGCAGCAGATATTCTCTGGCTCTGCATCTTGCAACAGTTCCCAAACGAGTGATTTATAGATTAAATCATGATGACAGATTATGCTAATCAATGACTTGAAGATGGGACGTTTCTGAATGGTTAGTTGATGAATTTATTAATTTACTGTCTCATTCTACATGTGGTCACTTCTTCTTGAGTCTCTCCATTTTTGTCTGACTCCTGTTTGGACATAAAAGGCTGAACCGTTTCTGACATTTTCAGTGCGTGTCTGTGTGAGGTAAACGGAGCTGCTAACATGTGCTCTTGAAGCTCCGCCCTCTTCCTGAATGGGAGCAGCAGCTCATTTGCATTTAAAGGGACAAACAAATGTTTTGTTCACCCTTAAAAAGTGAATTTGAACGTGCTATAAATTCTCACTCACTCACTCACTCACACTCACTCACTCACTCACTCACTCACTCACACTCACTCACTCACACTTACTCACTCACACTCACTCACACACTCACTCACTCACACACTCACACTCACTCACTCGCTCTCATTCACTCACTCTCTCTCACTCACTCACTCACTCACTCACGCACTCACTCACTCACTCTCACACTCACTCTCACATTCTCTCACACTCACTCTCACATTCTCTCACACTCATTCACTCTCTCACTCACTCACTCTCTCTCACACTCACTCTCACACTCACTCTCACATTCACTCACTCTCACATTCACTCACTCTCACATTCACACATTCTCTCACATTCACACATTCTCTCACACTCATTCACTCTCTCACACTCATTCACTCTCTCACACTCATTCACTCACACTCATTCACTCACACTCACTCATTCACTCACACTCATTCACTCACACTCATTCACTCACACTCACTCACTCAGGGGACATCAGAGACTTATTTTACATCTTGTAAAAAGGGGTGTTAGAGGACCCTTTTGCCGTTTCGGTAGCCATTGTTTATGCCAGGGGTCTCCAAACTCGGTCCTGGAGGGCCACTGTCCTGCAGAGTTTAGCTCCAACCCCCAATTAAACACCCCTTAACCCATTTAGTGTTTTACTAGGGCCTTGTAAGACACTGATTAACTGGTTCAGGTGTGGTTTATGTGGGGTTGGAGCTAAACCCTGCAGGACAGTGGCCCTCCTGGACCAAGTTTAGAGACCCCTGGTTTATGCTCTTGTTTCCAGAAGTCATTCAATAATTCCGCCTTCTCAATGAAAAAGGAGTCAATGTTATAATCTTGACACAGTGACTATAACGTAACAGACAAAAATATTGTGTAGTCTGAACCCGGTATTAAAGGCCAATTTTATATCCGGAGAGATTGAGTAAAGATTATGCACTGCACACTGAAGGATTCTAAAGCATGAGCTCCATGCGTAGAGCCCTGTTACATGGGATTTATTGGGATATTTGGATGTAGTGCCCATCTGTATGGAGTTTATCTGTGGAAATGACTGTTTTCCCAGGCTATTTGTGTAGGTATTGTCTCAAGTAATGGTCCTGACATGGTATTTTCTGAACGGTTTAATCCCACTCCTTTCCTCTGTTCAGTATTGTGCTTTTATAAGAACTTGTTTTTGTGGTAGTTAACAGGTTGTACTAATAATTGTCATTCCAAACACAAACGAAACTGTGATTTTATCCTTAATTCAGTGCGAGAATATCCATGTTTTAAAGTAAAATTAATATTTATGAAATTTCTGTAGTAAAATGGGCTGAGACACCTATGAATATGACTATAGTAAGACACAGGCTCATGTTTTCATATCTTCAGTATGATTTTTTTCATGTCAATTTTTCTTGTGACTAATAGAAGTTAAAAAAGAGAATTAGTTGCTGAATTATTTGTCCAACCCTGTGTACTGTGACTCCAGTGTCCACCGAATCACTAGAATCAAGCTTGTCGTTCATTTGCGGTCTTTCTTTTCTTTTTGTGTCAACTCAACTATATAAACTTAGTTTCTAGGTCAAATTATGCATAATCTCAATGGTAAACAATTATAAATGATCATTCATCATCATCATCTTAAAGATAAAATGCTTTTTGCGTCGAGGGTAATCACAT
Organism: Romanogobio albipinnatus; assembly: GCA_023566225.1. NCBI lineage: Eukaryota > Metazoa > Chordata > Actinopteri > Cypriniformes > Gobionidae > Romanogobio > Romanogobio albipinnatus. The sequence goes on along the minus strand of CM042245.1, from coordinate 53,844,860 downwards.
TTGATGCTTATTCTCAGAGGTACAGTGGACACTGAATATTTTATTGTGCTTCACAAATTGTTCTCTATGGGGGTAATAAGATTTTTCCTGTTGTAGCAAAACTACTGAACAGATATTAATTGACTAGTTAACTGCTCCAAAGAAACTTAAATGATTGGATGGTAGTTTGAATAAATCAGTAAGAGGCTAAATATTACTCATGATTGATTGGATTGTTTTGGCAATAACGTTTGATTTGTTCTATTTTTACTCCTTTTTTTTTTTTTTTTTTAGATATGAAAAATATTTGATTAGATATAAATATATGAAGTCTAAAAAAAATGAGATGGATCACTTGTGCTTATAGAATTGATTTACCTGTAAACTCGATTTTGTGCAACAAGAAAAACAAACAAACACATTTACTATGAGTTAACCTTGTTTAAAGCCATAAGAGGTCATGTTTTACACCCAATGAGACAAACAATCAGCCAATATAATGTCAAATCAGTATCATAATGCAGGTATTATACAATGCGAATTGCATATGTTTAACTTCTAGATCTAGCTCATGCAATTCATCTGAATAAAGAGTTTTGAGTCCTACTCATCTTGTCCCAAACCTGTACTTTTTCATTTAAAGGAGCTATAATGTGTCCTACTTTCAAATCTGCTTTTAACAATACAGATGCTGATTTGTATGAATTTGTGTTGTTTGATTTGTCTCAGTGGGACTAAAAGCCTTATATTTTCATATGAAGTTAATACACGTTTTGCCAACTGGTGAACTCTTCTGAATTACAGTTTTGATGTGAGTTATTGTGCATCTATATCCTTTATAAGGTGTATATTTTTCATGGAAAAATAATAGTCACTATTGACGATAAGTCAATAAGTAATCAGAGAAAATGAAGTATTTGCTCAGTTGTGGTGTTGAGTACATGTTTCATAGTTGTGCATGCCAATGTCTATGCTTTTGTCATCTCTTCACACTGTGTTGATTCCAGGGGCTTGTATGTCTTTAGCATTTCCAGTTATAATCACTGACTACGTTTACATGTGCACCAGAAATGTGATTATTTCCCATAATCAGAGTAAGATGACAAGCTCCAGTTCATTATTCTGATTATTCGATAAGAATTGTAGTTAGTTAATGCCATTATTCACATACTCCAGTGCACGGCACAAATTAACTCTCATATAATAGACGTTTTACTGGTCAAGCTCTTCCAGCGCACACAAATTTGTTTGTGAGTTTTGGTATCCCGCCTCAATCGCGCTTTTTTTTTTTTTTTTTTGACGTGCCTAAATGCTTCCATTTCAATGTTTTTGACTATCAATATAATATATAGGACTTCCCGCTAACAGTCGACTAAATGTTATTCAATGAGAAGAGGCTTAATCAAACTAATTTAATTAGTCTCTTAGTTGCAGGGAGAAACTCCAGGAAGTTTGAAAATTGACTTTTTTTTATTTGAAGAAAAATTTAGATGAGAGGAAAAATTGTCAATTGTTTTTGTTCTCGCAACAAAAGTTTTACGAGCAAATGCAAAATTTTTCAAGCGAATGCAAAAACATTGAAATATATTTTTTCTTCCATCACCATGTCCCTTTAGTGGCATTGATCATTTATTAATAAACTTGTTGTCTACAATGTTCAGTCATTACTTTAGCCAGTGCGCTGCGGCAAGTTAATGCTTAATTTATATTTAAAGGCTCATTTTTGTTATGGTTTATTATTTCTCTGTAATGTAGAACAATATTGCATATGTGACCCTGAACCACAAAACCAGTCATAAGTCGCATGGGTATACTTGACAATAGCCAACAATACATTGTATGGGTCAAAATGATTGATTTTTTTCTTATGCCAAAAAACAATAGGATATTAAGTAAAGATCATGAACCTAATTTGTTAATTTCCTACCGTAAAGGTCTCAAATGTATTATTATTAGTAATATGCATTGCTTAGGACTTCATTTGGACAACTTTTAAAGGAGATTTTGTCAATATTTATTTATTTATTTTGCACCCTCATATTCCAGATTTTCAAATAGTTGCATCTCGGCCAAAGCTTTGTGAGCTTTCATATGTGTAAATGTACACTGGTTTTGTGGTCCAGGGTCATGTCATTTTTATTGTTTATATTTATTTTATATAAATATAATATTTAAAAAATGTATGAATCTCAGTAAATGATCATAAATGTGCAACTAGTGGCTTAAAGGAATGACTAGTCAACTAGAAAAAGCTTTAGTCGGGCAGCCCTACTTCATTATTTAACGTATTTAAGTCAACATTTTCTTAAGGACCCCAAATGTGCACATGCACGCTTTGATCAAAGTGGAATAGGTGCGATTTTAAAGTGTGTATTGCTATTTAAAATCTATTTGACTGATTATGGTTGCTACACTTATCTTAAATCGCATGCGTTTAATTTGCAATATTGCCTAAATCTCATTGCATTCACATTGAAGGGTGCATGTGAACATAGTCATTGTTCTCCCTGATATGCTTTTGTACACAATTCTGTGCCAATGTGAAACTAAATTACATTTAAGTATTACCCTATATTATTACAATAATCAGTATGAAAACAAAATGCCCCTTAGGCTGATGCTGTTATCAAATTGACTTACCGTTTGCATGCCTGTGTATGTCTGGGACAGTCTGAGCGTGTGTAGATGTAGAGGGGAAAACAGCTGTGTGTGTTTCTGGGTTCTGTGCCCCAAAACAAACTGCCACCTTCGTTTTGACACCTTTCAGCTGAACGCAAGAGGAGGAGGAGAGACGTCAGGAGCAACGTGGACTCATCCCACAGCGTCCCGCATCGCAGAGCGCTGGACTCCGGGGGACACTCTGCAGTTCTGTAAAATACGATATACTCACTCTTAATTCCCAACAGCTCTTGTTTTATTTTCTACTTTTATTTGGAAGTAGCTGTGTGCTAAAGTCAGTTCAGCTTTTTGACAAATTATTTGCCTGCTCATTCGAAACACAGAACAACTTTCCCACTGCTATAATATTGTAAATTGTCAGTTAGCTAGCTTTGTTTTTATAGGATTTTTTTTCTCCATGTTTCTCCCTCCCTTTCCCCTCGTCCATATAATGTTTTGTAAGTGTCTTTTGCCTTGATTATTAAATAGAATCTGTGTTGTAATAAAGTGTGTACTGGGGTTGTTGCTTGTTCATAATTTAGGTTTATACTTGGTCTCCTTTTAGCCAACATTGTTCACATTTCCCAAAATTTGTCCTGTTTGACAATCATAAAAATTGATTTTATTTTTTTCTTTGCTTTCTATAAATGCTGTGCCTTGTCCAGTTTTACCCAATTTCAAGAGGTTCCATACAATGGTGTCAAATATATAAAGAGGTGACGTTTTATTCATGGTCATTCGTGTTCATATTCCAAATTATTAATTCGTGTAGGGTTTAATTTTTCCTTTAAACTTGTCAGTGGTGTTCTTGATTGTAATTGGAACTACACAACTCCAATATGTGTCCTCTAATTTGGGTAGTCAAGTTACTTTTAGAGCAAAATCTTATGTAAATAATAATACAAAATACTCACTTTTGTAATGTATGACACATGTACATTGCTTTCTGCATGTTCATATATGTGTGTAAACAGTCCATATTGTAATTACTGTTTGATTCTGCTAGATTTAAGCATGAAATTTATGGATTTATCATCTTAAATATTCTGAACATGTCTGTCACTTGTTATAAAAAAAAAAGGTAAAATTTTAGATCAATTGTCTCAATTTTCACTTAAGGCAATGTTTGTAATAAGCAGTGTCGGCAACTAGTCTTGTCAAATGACCAAATATGCAAGTTCTTTATTTTGAAACGATGCATAAACCGATTTGAGGGATGCATTTGAACTATGGGGTGTGTGTCGCACTGACCGCTGTGTGCATTGGTCAGTTTTCATCTGTTTGACAGATAAGATTCATGTTAACTCAATTCCTCCATTGAGGCCTGTGGGCTTTTATTTAATGGTTATTAATGTAACCCGAGCAAGTCCAGTGTTAGTTTCTAGTGTTTCTGCGACGTGGATGAACGACCATAATGGGTTCCTGTTCCCTGGACTGAATCATCTGGACTGAGAGGTAAGTCCATTTTGCCGTGTGTGTATGCATCTTGTAAAAGTTGATGCCGCTGTGTTTTTGTACTGATTTTATAGACCCAAGCATTACAGATCTTTGAATGGACATTGGTTTTAATATTGCAAATTGAAGTTAACCGCTAAATTCTACGGTTCTCATGCATTTTCCTTCATTGTTCCTAGACGTTTTGATGTGGTTCACGCCACAATTTTTAATTAAATTCGTGATTAATGTGGGCTACCTGATGTAATACATTTAGTTACAATTTCAGGATATTTTTGCCAATCAATAAATTTTTCCCACACTAGATTTGTCTTTTGTTTTCTTGTCCTGCACGTGTTTTCTGTGTCTAGTGCTTGGGAATATAAATAAGAATTTGAATGCTTTTAATTGTATATTTTTAGGAGAATTTAAAGAAAAAGAATATCTTTGAAGGAAGAGGCTGTATCGTATTTAACAGTAAATGGCCATATGAGGGCGCCATTGAAACCTTGATTAAGATATAAAAATGGTTTAAACAATGGTATGTTTTCACCAACAAAAGCGGTTTCCTACTGAAATAAGTCAACTTGTCTTCTAGGCTAAATGATCAGACGTTTCATACAACCTGTGGTCAGGTTAACAACTACATTTTGTCCTCAAAGTTGATGTATTAGAAGCAGGAAAAATGGGCAAACGTAAGGATTTGAGCGAGTTTGACAAGGGTCAAATTGTGATGCTAGACGACTGGGTCAGAGCATCTCCAAAACTGCAGCTCTTGTGGGGTGAATACACAGTTTGAGCATCAGAACTGGACCACGGAATGAATGAATCACGTTTTCTTTTACATCACGTGGATGGCCGGGTGTGTGTGTGGCTTACCTGGGGAACACATGGCACAGGTGCACTATGGGAAGAAGGCAAGCTGGCGGAGGCAGGGATGCTTTGGGCAATGTTCTGCTGGGAAACCTTGGGTCCTGCCATCCATGTGGATGTTACTTTGACATGTCCCACCTAAGCATTGTTGAGACCATGTCCAGCCTTTCATGGAAACGGTATTCCCTGGTGGCTGTGGCTCTTTCAGCAGATAATGCGCCGCCACAAAGCACAAATGCATCAGGAATGGTTTGAGGAGCTCAACAACGAGTTTGAGGTGTTGACTTGGCCTCCAAATTCCCCAGATCTCGATCCAATCGATCATCTGTGGGGTGTGCCGAACAAACAAGTCCGACCCATGGAGGCCCCACCTTGCAACTTATATCGAGCAGCTATTAGCTCTAATAGCTGCTATTTCAAAAATGTCGGTCACCAGTTTGTGTTTGTCTTGTTGGTCACGGTAACCCCAGCCCCTGACGCAAGCGGTTCTTACTTCTAGACCAGCAATGCTTTAGTGCTACTTAAGAATCACTTTTCCTGGTTCAGAGCTGGTGCTTTGGGTGTTGAAAACCAAAGAACCGATTTGAAACTGGGCTCTGGCTCTGAACCAGCACTTGAACGGTCTTGGTGGTATTACAGGACTTACAGGATCTGCTGCTAACATCTTGGTGCCAGATACCACAGCACACCTTCAGGGGTCTAGTGGAGGCCATGCCTCGACGGGTCAGAGCTGTTTTGGCAGGAAAAGAGGGACCAACATATTAGGTGTAAAAACATGCATTATCGCATGCAATTTTTCTTAATGATAGGATTAAAAAAAAAATAGGATTCTTTTAAATGTTCAAACCGGTTTTAACTAGGCATTCAATGAGTGGGGTGTTTTTGGGAACTTGAAGGTGTGGTCAAAATACGGGTGTGAATGTTACTGAAATGTTTCTCTGCTATAATTATACCTAGAGATCGTGTGAGCGTCCATCCCCGCAGATAATGCACTGTGAACATTTGGTTAATGCATCAAGTTAATTACGACGCTCGGGATATTCCTGGAAACTATGACTCCCCTGGAGTAAAGCACAATGCAGTTGTACAGAAAGAGGCTGGGCTTGCAGTAACAGGCCTGTACTAGTATGGAGGTCAGATATCTTTCTGTGTCATCTGGTTTTTGTGTTTACTCTGTGATCACAGCAAGGGTGCTTCCCTATAGTAGCCTGTAAGTTCCTGGGTTGTTTTCTGTAGAAGATTATCCTGAATTGAACTCCCCTCATTCTGAGCCACATGAGTCATTGGTGGTGCATTGAGCAAACTTTAATCTCGGACTGCCTGACATTGGATGAGCATATAAAGTCCTGTAGACTCGCCCAGCTAAGAAACTTATGTTCTGAAAACCTTGTGGGAACGGTGATTGGCAAATGTCTATAAAACGTTGAAATTGTTGTGATTAGAACGTTATTTAAAAGGTTAACCCATTTTTACTAGCATTGCAACTGAACGTTTATTTGTAACATTCTGAGAACGTTAATGTTAACATTAAACAATTACAAGTAACCTCGTTTAAAACGTTTTAAAAATGTAATGTGAAATATTCTAAGAATGTTTCGGTCAACGTCATGAAGGAACACGCCGACTTTTTGGGACTTTAGCTTATTCCCCGTATCCCCCAGAGTTACAGAAGTCCATACGTATATTTACATTTACATTTACGCATTTGGCAGACACTTTTATCCAAAGCGACTTAAGGCCAATTTATACTTCTGCGTCGAGTGCACGCAGAGGGTACGGCGTACCCTACGCATAGACGCGTTGGATACGCCGTACCCTGACGCGCACCTCTCCAAAAATGTAACAACGCGTCAATTCTACGCGAAACCGCAAGCGCTGTGATTGGTCTGCCAGAACCCTTCCCTCAGGTCAATAAATAAATAAAAAATCTGCGATAGGAGTGTGTGTGTGTGTGTGTGTGTCCAGAAATTGGATGATAGTTCCTTACGTCTGCTATAACACAATATTTTGCAGTCCAGCGATTCTTTATGGTAGTAAATAAATACATAGATCCGCTGAGTATAGTTTATTTATTTTCTCATTAAAACCAAAGATGTTAATCAGTGATTGTATATCAAGAACAGGGACACATTTGGGTACATTTCGTGAATGAAGTCTCCGCAACAGCAATCGATTGCTCGAGCCACCGCTGCTGAAAACAGCGGCCACGAGCTCCGCATGATTTCACAAACACATTCCAGCGCCAGATCGCCTTATTTAACTTTACTAATCAACTAGAGATGCTTAATTTGCTTTAGATACAACAACTCAAGCTGCAAGAAAAGCCGCTCTCTCACTGCTGCTGATACTCCGACATGAATGTACAGATTCTCCACACGAAGCTGCTTCTTCTTCGGCTGTTCTCTTGATTACACCAACATGCCCGAGGACACTGCCTACTAGCGTCTGCATGTGTAACTGCACATTGGCGCAGAAGTATAAATGCTCACGACGGCGTCGGCTACGCGCGTAGCCTACGGCGTACACTCGACGCAGAAGTATAAATTGGCCTTTACAGTGCCCTTATTACAGGGACAATCCCCCTGGAGCAACATGGAGTAAAGTGCCTTGCTCAAGGACACACTGGTGGTGACCACTGGGATGGAACCAGCAACCTTCTGCATATCAGTTCCATGGTTTAACCCACTGGACCACCATCTCACACTAAGACATACATACCATTCTCATCTCTGTGTGTGCCCTAACTCTGTCTGACGCACCTCCGCTAGCCTAGCTTAGCACAAAGACTGGAGGTAAATGGCTCCGGCTAGCCTACTGCTCAATAAGTGACAAAATAACGCCAACTTTTTTTATTTACATGTTGTGATATGTGTAGTCACAGCATGTACAAATAACAAGGTCACATGAGACACAGCCATCTTATAAACATATACATACTGGGGACTATATTCTCAGAAGGCGAAGCACTGCTAATTCTGCGGAGCACCGTTGTTACTTCTGTCAACAAAACCAACGTGTCTAGGTAGCTAGAAGTGAACATGACTTCTCACTCCGCAGAAGTAGCAGTGCTTCGCCTTGTGAATATAGTTCCCAGTATGTATATGTTTATAAGATGGCTGTGTCTCATGTGACCTTGTTATTTGTACACAATGTAACTATAAAAAGTTGGTGTTATTTTGTCACTTATTGAGCAGTAGGCTAGCTGGAGCTGTTTACCTCCAGTTTTTGTGCTAAGCTAGGCTAACGGTGGTGCGTCAGACAGAGTTATGACAGGAGATGAGAATGGTATGTGTGGACTTATCTAACTCTGGGGGATACGGTGAATAAGCTAAAGTCCCAAAAAGTCGCCGTGTTCCTTTAAATGGTGAACGTTTTGATGTCAATTAAAGAATGTTTTTAACGACATTTGCATAACATATGGTTGTAAATAGGCCTGTTAATATTCACTAAGCAGTTTCTGAGTGAAAATGGTTTCAAAGTGAATCACACACAAGCTCTGGTTTTCAAACTTAAGAGGTCCCCAGAAAATTTCTGAGAATAAAAAAGACAAAGCAAAAATGGTTATTCTAACAGTGTCTTGCTGTATACATACTTTCCAGAATCCTTAAATATTATGGATGTTTTTCTTGCACACAGCCATCGATTCACTTCAGAAGCCATCGATTCACTTATTAACCCCCCGGAGACTTTTGTGATGGATGGATGCACTTTTTTGGGCTTCAAAATTTTGGTCAGCTATTCACTGCCATTATAAAGCTTGCCAGGACATTTTTAATATAACTCTGATTGTATTCGTCTGAAAGAAGAATGTCATATACACCTTGGATGACTTGAGGGTGAGTAAATTATGGGATCATTTTCATTTTTGGGTGAACCATCCCTTTAAATATAACCAATTTAAGTTTGGAAACAATATGTAGTATTTATAATGGCACACTTACTATTTGTCTTATCAGTTTTTAATGTTTTTCAAACAATATAAATTGATTTTAGGAAGGGGGTCCCTCATAAAAAGTTAATCATATTGGGGGTCCTTGGCATCATAAAGTTTGAAAACCCCTGCTCTATAGAACCTTTTTCAACTATAAAGAACCTTTTGTGTAAATATAAAGTTCTGGGGATTCTTCGTGGAGCCATCAATGCCAATGAAGAACCGGATTTTTTTTTTTTAACCCCTTAACTTACCGACACCTGGTGCTCTTTTTTTGATCGCCTTTTTTTCCGTATAATTTATTTTAGTAATTAACATAAATTAGGTATCATTTGAAAGCTTACGAACTCAAAATTCCTCCTGTGAAAACCGTTTTGAAATCAGACATTGCGTTAACATGGAAATAGTACTCTAAATTATTCTAGCGGGCTCCTCCCCTAGTGGGCGTCGTCATGTTTCGTATTACAAAATGTATTTTAACTACTTTATATTCAAAATCTTTTCCAATCTTGACAAAACACATATTGTCAGAAAGGTCTGAGTCTCAAGGGTCCATATTTGGTGACTGTTTTGTGATGGAAGTGATATTTGGACAGAAATTTACAGGAAAATGCATTAAAAAAACAATCAATGGAATTTGAATGTCACCCGGTGGCTATTTTTGGTACAGCACCTAACCTAAACAAAATCTCATGGGGACTTTAATTTTTGTGATATCAACTTCAAATTTGGAACACAACTTGGTTAGACACATGGCTTTAATTTTATAGTAATTTTAGAGTAAAACATTTTTGTAAAATATATATTTTATATAAAATAAAAATGACAGTATTTTTCATTTAAACTTCCATAACTCTTTCATACTTTCATATTTTGAAATGCTTTCACTTCAGAAATAACCTGCAGAGTATCTTCTTTAAAACAAGACCAATAGTCTATATTCCAAAGCATTGATGAATTACAGCCCTTTAAGTTTGGATAGTGCATTTTCATGTGGATTCTCAAAAAGGGGGGTGACAGTTAAAGGGTTAAAGAGATTCCGATCATGACATGAGTAATAACTAAGATGACAGGCACTCTCTCACTCTCTCTCTCTCACACTCTCTCTCACACTCACTCTCTCACACACTCTCTCTCACTCACACTCTCTCTCACACTCTCTCTCTCTCACTCAGTCACTCTCTCACACTCTCACTCTCTCTCACACACACACTCTCTCTCACTCACACTCTCACTCACTCTGTCTCTCACACTCTCTCTCTCACACACTCTCTCTCACTCACACTCTCTCTCACACTCTCTCTCTCTCACTCAGTCACACTCACTCACTCTCTCACACTCTCTCTCACTCACACTCTCTCACTCACACTCTCACTCACTCTGTCTCTCACACTCTCTCTCTCACACACTCTCTCTCACTCACACTCTCTCTCTCTCACTCAGTCACACTCACTCACTCTCTCACACTCTCACTCTCTCTCACACACACACTCTCTCACTCACACTCTCTCACTCACTCTGTCTCTCACACACTCTCTCTCACTCACACTCTCTCTCACACTCTCTCTCACTCTTTCTCTCACTCACTCTCTCACACTCACACACACACACACACACACACACACACACACACACACACACACACACACTAACTACATAAAAAATAAGAGGCAGTATTCTGCAAGTATATATTCAAAGGACAGCTGTAGAATATTTTCCGCATACTCAGTTTCTATTGTCTTGTGGTGACTCAAATGAGTCAGTCAACTTTACACCATGGCGTTTCTATTGTCATTACGACTTTTGGTTCTGTAAAATAATCTCGAGCTCGCCCATCCAGCTTTTTTCCGTCATGCTGTCTGGAATTCCTCTCTGATGATCGTGCAGGTTATTTGCGTAATGCTCCGGTAATCGCTCCCTCAGAGATGGGTTATCTTATCGACAGCGAAATGGAATGAAAACAACAACAGCATGCAGGCAACACGTAGTTTCAGATGAGGACAAAAATACACTTTTGGCTGTGAAACACTGCACCTCTATATCTGTTAAGCATTGCTCTTGAGTTTTATGTGGCGCATGACTTTTTATAGATTTAAATTTCAGTTTCCAAAAAACACTGAGGGACGAGATGAGTTATGGCCAACGAGGAATAACAATACTCGAGTGCTGTTATGAATTATTAGTCTTTAACCTAGAATCCATCAAAGCATTCGGCATTATTTAGGTCTGTTTAACCCTTCAATATATAGTAATGCAACTTTCACTGTCTCGTGCCTTTAGTAGTGGCTTCAAACACTGAGAAAAGGCTCGCAATGCTGATGGCCACAACGAACCCAACAACCCTAACCATTCCTGAAGAAGGGAGGGCACAGACAGACACTTTTAGTTTTACAAGTGTATTGAGTGTGTGTGTTTGCAGTCACACCCAGTTCACACACACACACACACACACTCGTGTGTCTCCATCAGCGCTGCACCAGAGGCGCGTTCACTGCAGCTTTGTGGAGCGCGCGCACGCGAGAGAGAGGGGGGGACGCGCTGCTGCGGTTCGGAACATCTTCACCCGGCGTGATTCATGGTCAAGGTAAGGCGAGATATTCTGTTGGGGAGAGAAATGTAGCTTGACCTTTTTAATCCCGGACGCACCGTTATAAGACAGAAACGCGTCGCGGTTTGTTGACGCATCCTTTGGGAAGAGAATGTGCTCAGTGGGTTTAATCATGACGGTCTGGATGGGGTACACATGTGGCTTGAAAGCGCATTTGGGGTGTCTTGGATAGGCTATGGATTCTTGAGGAGTGGAGGGTGTACCATCTATTGAGTAATCTATCGACTCTCAGAACCAGGACGCGTTCTGCGTTGCGTCTGCGGCGCGTCAGACCGGCGTCTTTTGCCGCTACGTTTAGAGATGGGTTGTCAAGACGCACAACTTTGAAAATCAAAGCGTTTGAATTCCCGAACGCGTCCAGTGCGCGCGACGCGTCATCTATCTGATCATCACTAAATAGTAAGTGGTCAAAGTCCTGTTTGTTGTCACATCGGTGTTGAAGTGTGAGCCGCGGTGGCGGGGGAAGCAGAAGGAGGAAGAGTGCGTGAGCGCGCGGCGCCAAAGCTTCAGTTCGAATGTTACAGTGAAGCGCGAATGATTCTGGAACTGATGACGTTTGGCGCGATCGAATCAGTCTTGCTATATTGTTGCAGTTGAGGAGGAATCTTTTCCGGGTTGTATTTCATCCCAGAATCAAAAGGAAAAAGTTGTGTTTTGTGTCATTAATCATTAATAGTTGCATTGCCAAATAACATTTTTTGGATTACCCAAAATGTAATTTCCGATTTTTTATTGATGGTTTTGGGGTGGAATATGTGACCCACGTTTTTGAAATGTTTACCTTTCAACAGGATTGTACTGCTAACTGTAAAGTACACTAATATACTCCAGCTGATGCCTGAAGGGACATTTGTGTGCAGCAGTAACAACATTAAACAGAGGCTGTTCAACATTCAACAGACCGTATACAACAAACAAACACACACACACACAGGGGGTTTTTGTGAAATGTGGGGACATTCCATAGGCGTAATGGTTTTTATACCGTACAAACCGTATTTTCTATCCCCGACACTGCCCCTGCCCCTAAACCTAACCCTCACAGGAGACTGTGCAGTTTACTTTCTGTGAAAAAAACTGTGAAATATAAGTATTTTGAAAAGTGAGGACATGGGTAACGTCCTCATATTTCACCCTCTTTTTGTAATACCCATGTCATTTGTGTCCCGATATTTCACAAACACACACACACACACACGTGAGTTTGTCACACAGTTTGTCACACACATATGTCAGTTTTTATATTTCTATAGTTTTATAAAAGTTTTTATATATCCAATATTTCTATGGGCTATCGCAGCATATATGTGTGTGTGTGTGTGAGAGAGAGAGAGAGTGGGAGCTCAAGTACAGTAGAATGTAGGGAGGCATGTCAGCAAGTTCATACAGTCACAGCACATGTGTAATGCTTTGACTTACAGAGATGCGCTAAATATGACGGACTTCCTTATCTGGACCTTGAGACAGACAGACAGACAGACAGGGCCATCTGCACACAGATAGTGAGCCACAATCACTGGCAGTGATTCATAGCTAATTCTGTCTGAAATGATCCACATGCAGGATGATTGCACGGAGGGAGTTTTTATATTTCTATAGTTTTATAAAAGTTTTTATATATCCAATATTTCTATGGGCTATCGCAGCATTTATTATAAATAGGCCTAATTAATCCACGCACATCATTATGGGCCAGTTGTTCAGAAGTAATCTGATCGGATTGGATCAAAATCCAATCTTGGTTTTGATCTGGATCAAGTCATCAGTGTGTGGTGTTCAAAACATTTGAGTAAGATTGGGATATATTTGATTGACAGGATTATACTGATCCCAGCAGAAGGGATTTCAGGAACAAACATTTTATAAGACTTTAAAATTGGTCAAAAAATACAGCATTTGTATCATGTATATATTACACACACATTTCTTTAACATTTGCTCTTGATTAGTTTTAATTGTAGATATTAGGCTACTTATTAATAAGCCTTTTGTTAGCCTACAGTAAAGTAAAAAATTGATTTTTCCGCCTTAAAATAATCCCAGCAGCTGTAAATAAATCAAACAGAAATATTAAATTAAATTAAAATTTTACTATTTTAAACTACATTGGCACAATCCCAATAGATGACCCAGTTAAAAGTCCTTTGGGCCCCACTTTATATTAGGTGGCTTTAACTACTATGTACTTACATAAAAAAATAAGTACAATGTACTGACTATGTTCAAATTGTATTGCAAAACACCTTTGCTGATATTGAGGTGGGAAACGGGTAGGGTTAGGGACAGGTGTGGTGGTGTGGGTAAGTTTAAGGGTAGGGTTAGGGACAGGTGTGGTGGTATGGGTAAGTTTAAGGGTAGGGTTAGGGACAGGTGTGGTGGTGTGGGTAAGTTTAAGGGTAGGGTTAGGGACAGGTGTGGTGGTATGGGTAAGTTTAAGGGTAGGGTTAGGGACAGGTGTGGTGGTGTGGGTAAGTTTAAGGGTAGGGTTAGGGACAGGTGTGGTGGTGTGGGTAAGTTTAAGGGTAGGGTTAGGGACAGGTGTGGTGGTATGGGTAAGTTTAAGGGTAGGGTTAGGGACAGGTGTGGTGGTTTGGGTAAGTTTAAGGGTAGGGTTAGGGACAGGTGTGGTGGTATGGGTAAGTTTAAGGGTAGGGTTAGGGACAGGTGTGGTGGTATGGGTAAGTTTAAGGGTAGGGTTAGGGACAGGTGTGGTGGTATGGGTAAGTTTAAGGGTAGGGTTAGGGACAGGTGTGGTGGTTTGGGTAAGTTTAAGGGTAGGGTTAGGGACAGGTGTGGTGGTATGGGTAAGTTTAAGGGTAGGGTTAGGGACAGGTGTGGTGGTTTGGGTAAGTTTAAGGGTAGGGTTAGGGACAGGTGTGGTGGTATGGGTAAGTTTAAGGGTAGGGTTAGGGACAGGTGTGGTGGTGTGGGTAAGTTTAAGGGTAGGGTTAGGGACAGGTGTGGTGGTGTGGGTAAGTTTAAGGGTAGGGTTAGGGACAGGTGTGGTGGTGTGGGTAAGTTTAAGGATAGGGTTAGGGACAGGTGTGGTGGTGTGGGTAAGTTTAAGGGTAGGGTTAGGGACAGGTGTGGTGGTGTGGGTAAGTTTAAGGGTAGGGTTAGGGACAGGTGTGGTGGTGTGGGTAAGTTTAAGGGTAGGGTTTGGTGTAAAGGAATTGTCAACTGTGTAATTACAAATGTAACTACAGAAATTAATTACAGATGTAATTACATGCAGGTATTTTTTTATATGTAAGTACAATGTAAAAACATGTATGTACACAATAAGTGCGTTGTATGAAAAATAATTAATTAAAATGTTAGTACATAGTAGTTAAGGCCACCTAATATAAAGTGGGTCCGTCCTTTGCGAGTGAACGCAAAAAAACATTGAAACATTATATTATTCATATATTTTTTCCATCACCGTGTCCCTTTAGGGGCTCCGTAGAGAACTAGTAATCCAGTTTTGGTAATCTGTAAAAGTGTTTATCTGGATCAGGGCGATCCAATCCAATTTTGCTTTGAAAAACCGGCACATACAGTAAGAGGCAATACCTGATCCTGGATAGCATTTCCTAATCCAGATCAAACTTTTTGTACAACTGGCCCTAGATTTTAAAGGGGTCATGAACTGTCTTTTTTTATACTGTTGTCTGAGCTCAATTTATGACGTTCGCGTGTTTTTTGCATTCAAATACATCATAATGAATAAGTAATAGGCTATTTTCTGCCCTGTTTTTGAGGCACTCTGAAAAATGGGCGTGCCGCACTGAAGACATGGAAGTAAACGCCCACGACTAGGATTGGATAAGATTTGCATATTTAATGAGCTTCAGCTCCCCTGTCAGTACATGTGGGGATTGTTTTGAAAGCGTCTGGGCTGGGGAAACGCTCAGAGGACTTGCTAAATATCTTTATCAAACAAACACAATGATGCATCTCTCATCCACCCGCGATTGATTGGAATGTTATTTTTGTATTACTTGGCCATCCCGATCGGTGGATATAACTGCGAACAAGGCCTGTCGCAATTGGTCAATACAATCGACTGCGTCGACGCTGTTAATTAGTCAATGTCAATATTTTTAGTCGACTGGGTAAGTTGGGTACGATATGAAATTGTATTAGTACCGGTACTTTGACAGCACTCTATTAAGAGCAGTATTTCTTAATGTGCGTTGATGTGTGACAGCAGGAGTGAGGACGTGTGTGTGAGCTCTGCTTCCACCGTTCACTAAACAATGGAAGCAGAACAGTCGAATATATACGTGCAGATCAGAAAAAAGAAAGCAACAGAAGTGCGGCATGGCCGGGACGTGCTCGCGCGACCTGAAGCGCAGGCAGCCGCGCACACGCCTTTCACTCAGACAGATCGCGACGCCAGTTTCACGGATCATTGGGTCTGAATGGTAAAAAATAAGCAACTGCGAGTATTTGGGTGAACGCAGTCAGATATGTCTTTAGTGAATGTATACAGAGTTGAATGAGAAATCGGGTGTTACAATGAATTTGGTCCGTGCAGCTCTTAAAGGGCCGGACCTAATATTCTGTGTGAAGCAGGGCAGGGCAGGAACACGCCAGCCAAGTGAGTTTTTAGGGTTTTTTATCCCTAAAACAATGATAAAACAATGAATAGTAAGTTCTGTCATATTATTCAATTACTTTTACTGTTTATTACCATGGTATTGATTCAGTAACTTATCGGTATTGAGGTATTTTAGTCTGGTATTGTATCAAAGTCATAATTTTGGTATCGTGACAACACTATTCTATATAAAAAGTATTTTTTCACATTTTTACACTTTTAGTTTTACATTTTGTCAAGGGCTTGTTTACATTTATACTTTTTTATAGTGCACTACCGAAGGCCAATATTGCAAGTTAAATTAAATGTTTTTAAGTAAAATTGTTGAAAATTATTGTGATAAATTAGTCGATAGAGTAATCGATATAAAAATTGTTTTTAGTTGCAGCCCTACTGCGAACCGTGCCTCACTAACACACACACACGTGTGTGCGCACACAAGAAGGAATGTTATTTCACTATTTAAGATAGCCCGTCGGCAGGCCGGTGATATGTTTTGGTAGCCAGTCTGAAAAACACATAGCCCCGGGACGTTGGGCTTTGTGAGCACTGGCCCATAACGTTACAAGTCCGAGTCTGATCACGAATGAACCAATAACACCTTCTCCAGCCTGTGACCGCGTGCTAAGGTGTGTAATCAATAGATATCAAACGATCTGCAACAATGCAATACTAACACATATAAAAAAACATGTTTTACTCACATAAGTGTGTGTTGCACCGTTCCTGTCGGATCCAATATAGGAGGCACAGCATTGTGTTTTAATCTCAATATGTCTGCAAATCCAGTTTCGACCTGCATCTTGTTTACAATCGATTCCGCGGTGAAATGAAGCGAACAAACACGCAATGTCTTACACACGTGAGCTGGAACCGGCATGTTTATTGCTCGGAAGCGTGACCCGTTTAGCTCCACGAGTCGGTGGGCGGGGCTTAAGGCGGCGCTTCTGCATTCTGAGATCTCTCGTTTTCTGGGCCTGGTGTCAATAAAAGCTTTTCTTTGACTAACAAGGATGTTTTTAGCTTTGAAACTTGCAGGATATTCTAATATCACGAGGCTCAAGGGAAAGTTGATTTCTCAATTCGTCACCCCTTTAATTCATCACGTTTTCTCTGATGATGTGTTTACTGGTGTGAGGGCAGGGCAACCTGTCACTCACATGAGATCCACCAATAGCAAACCACAACCATCCAATCAAATCATAGACAGAATCAAGCCCCGCCCTACATTTGTTCTTGCTCCACTCGGATATGACACAATATAGAGAAGAAAAGAGGACTGCAACATCTCTTGCATGCTGACTCGTTTGTTGATGAATCCTCATTGTCACCTGATCTATCATCATCATACTGTATCTCTGACCTTTAGTTTTGATCTTGCGGTTCACTTTACCCTCCGACAGCATATCAGCAGTGCTCGGTACAGAGAGCTCAAGGCGAGGATGTCGAGATTAGCGCTGGCTTGACACGGGTCACGCTGAGAACGAATGAGGGGGGTGAACGGAGGAAGCACGGAGCATCAGTGTATTTACACACAATGAATCTGTGGTGTTCACAGCACAAACAGACACGGCATTAATACGGAAGGAATAAATCTTGCATCTTTAACCATCTGTTGTCGCGTTGACACTGTGAAGATGGTGTTGTGTGATGTGTTGCTTCTTATGCATGAGCTGTCATGACAGGAGCAAAGCGGCTCAGATTCAGCATTCATTTACATAGAACCAGGGTTAACTAAAACTAAAACAATGTAATGTGACAACTTATTTTATTTTATCAACATTACTTTTAACTAACTAGTATTTTAATTACACTAAAAACGCTATTATTTTGTTCCTTCAAACCTGGCCTATAGTTATTAAGCTGAGGATGTAAATCTAGCCCTGGTGCTTCTATATTTACATCGCACAATCCTCCTGCTCTCTTTTTACTCATAATAGATTTTGTAGTCATTTTAACTGTGTATTTCCCTCTGGACTGGGCTATAATTAATGTGACTGTGAGCTGCTATTTATACTACAGGCCTAATTAGCCCGAACCACGTCTGACAGAACCGCTAGTCTAGCAACAATCCGTCCCTGCCCTATTAAACAGGTGAATTATCGATTTATTTATAGAAAGTAGTCATTCTTTGGGGCGGCACAGTGGCTCGGTGGGTAGCGCTGTCGCCTCACAGCAAGAAGGTCCCCGGCTTTCTGTGTGGAGTTTGCTCTGTGGGTTTCCTCCGGTTTCCCCTCACAATCCAAAAACATGTTGTATTGGTGAATTGGAAACAGAAAGTGAGTGATAGGAGAAACTGTGTGTGTGTGTGTGTGTGTGTGTGTGTGTGAGTGAGTCCCAAGCCATGCATGAGTAGGGTTGGGGAAAGACCTGGCAAAACATCATTGGCAAGAAAATTCATGGACAGTCGCATATGGCAAGAATATCGAATCATGTAGATGGATGGATGGATGGGTGGGTGAATGAATGGATGGATGGATGGGTGAATGGATGGATGGGTGAATGGATGGGTGGATGGATGAATGGATGGGTGAATGGGTGGGTGGATGCATGGATGGGTGAATGGATGGATGGATGGGGAGTGAATGGATGGGTGAATGGATGGATGGATGGATGGATGGATGGGTGAATGGATGGATGGATGGATGGGTGAATGGACGGATGGATGGATGGATGGGTGGATGGATGAATGGGTGGATGGATGGATGGATGGGTGAATGGATGGATGGATGGGGAGTGAATGGATGGATGAATGGATGGATGGATGGATGGATGGGTGAATGGATGGATGGATGGGTGAATGGATGGATGGATGGATGGATGGGTGGATGGGTGAATGGATGGATGGATGGGTGGGTGGGTGGGTGAATGGATGGGTGGATGGATGGGTGAATGGATGGATGGATGGGGAGTGAATGGATGGATGGATGGGTGAATGGATGGATGGATGGGTGAATGGATGGATGGATGGGTGAATGGATGGATGGGTGAATGAATGGATGGATGGGTGAATGAGTGGATGGATGGGTGAATGAGTGGATGGATGGGTGAATGGATGGATGGGTGAATGGATGGATGGGTGAATGAGTGGATGGATGGGTGAATGAATGGATGGATGGATGGATGGATGGGTGAATGGATGGATGGGTGAATGGATGGATGGATGGATGGATGGATGGGTGAATGAGTGGATGGATGGGTGAATGAATGGATGGATGGGTGAATGGATGGATGGATGGATGGGTGAATGAGTGGATGGATGGGTGAATGGATGGGTGAATGAGTGGATGGATGGGTGAATGGATGGATGGATGGGTGAATGGATGGATGGGTGAATGAATGGATGGATGGGTGAATGAGTGGATGGATGGGTGAATGAATGGATGGGTGAATGGATGGATGGATGCATTATACATTCTGTCTTGCTTATTAATATTAATAAAATAAATTGGATAATGGAATCATCTTATGATGCAAGGAAATCAAAATTAAAGAAAGGAGATACATAAACAAATGACCTTTTTTAAGCTGGAAATGCTTAGCAAAGCAAGTTTTTGTGAGTGTCCCATAATCCAGATCCCTGAATACACTCAGTTTCTTGTAGAAAAATATGTTACTTGAATAAAAGTGATGAATGGGCATGTTTTCATGGAACCCAATAAATCCATAACCTCAAACAGTCATTCCCGCTCTTCTGTTTGTGTCGTCGCCTTTAGTGTCTGATAGTGCTCCAATGTTTGAATGTTCTGGGGATTTACATGCTTTCACTGAGGTCAGGCTGTAGAAAGCATGCATTGCTTTTGCAATCAGGACACACACCGTGTATGTTAAATGCTCGTCTGTAGCCTCAGGCAACGGTGTTTCTGTGGAAGCTCCTCGTTTGTTTGACTTTCATGTCTCGAGGCGTCTCGAGCTGCTATGTTCTCTGTGGTTTGGTGTGTGAGTGAGTGAGTTAATGTGCAACATCCTTTGGCATGTTGTAAAGTTGTTGTTTTTTTTAAAGAAAGGATTTATGTGACGGTTTTAGTTTAGTGCAAGAAAAAACAAATTTTTTAGTGTTCCACAATATTGTCACAATATTCCTCGATTGAATAATTCCCGCCCAAGGCATAGAGAAAATAAAGGGGCGGTGCCTGGGTGAGTTAGTAAGTAGTCAGTCCTTCCAGAAAAATGCGGCTTTTTTTTGTGATTGTTGCGAGCAAAAATCCTTGATTATGCGGCACGTTTTCTTAAAAAATGCGATGGAAAATGCGGGATATTTATACAATTTTATGCGATAAAATTGCGGTAACTTGCAAAAACTGCGGTTTGATGAGAAAGAGAAAAAAAGCACTACATCACAGAAAGTGCTGGGAATATTTAAGTTCGCATCTTGTTTTATTGAAGACCTTAATAATGGCTCAAATTTACAAAACATTGAGTCAAACAAGTTCTGTAGCTTTACAAAAGGAATATGCTACAACTTCTGAAAAAATGAATAAATAACTTCCTGTGTTACAGAGGTAGCTTTACAAAACAGACATTTCAGTGCTTCCAATGCACAAAGTGCAATCTCTTAAAGGGTTAGTTCATCCAAAAATGAAAATTCTGTCATTAATGACGTCCCCTCAGAACACAAATGAAGATATTTTAGTTGAAATCCGATGGCTCAGAAAGGCCTCCTTTGGCACAATGCACTGAACACTCTCAAGACCCATAAAAGCACTAAAGACGTCGTTACAAAGTCCATCTCACTACAGTGCAGGTTCTACAATAACTTTATGAAGCGATGAGAATAGTTTTTGTGCTAAAACCTAAATAACGAATTATATAGTGATGACCGATTTAAAAACAAACAGCATCATGAAGCTTCAAAGCGTTATGAATCGGCGAGTCGATTCATGATTCGGATCGCGTGTCAAACTGCTGAAATACGTGACTTTGGCGATCCGAACCGCTGAATCGACTCATTGATTCATAACGCTTCGAAGCTTCATGATGCTGTGTTTTAAAATCAGTCAACACACCGGGAAACTGCTTTGCGCTGTCTTTTGCTGTTATTTTTGTTGCCAATTTGCGTGCTTCATCATGGTTTCACCGATATCTATGGTTTCTCCACGGGGTTTGTAGCTTTTCGATGATGTTCACGTCGGGTAATTACGTCACTTCAAAACGTTCCCATGGCAATAGGGGGAAATGGCGGCTCTTGTGTGAAGTAAACGAACATTTTTCAACTTTCTGCTAATATATATGACTTTTTTTGCAATGAAAATGCGGGGATTATGAAATCATGCTAGCCCTGCATATTTTGCATGCGGAAATAGGCAATTTATGCGGCGAAAGTGCGGCGTATTTGAAAAAATGCGGCCCCCGCATAAATATGCGGACTTTGGCTGATTATGCATTAAATCATGCGATCGCATAATCACGTTTTTCTGGAGGGACTGAGTAGTGTGTTGAAACCATAGACTGTAAAAAAATATGGACGTAGTGTCCGTGACGTCACCCATAGGATTCTGAAGAGCAGTTTTGAAGTGTAAAGTAGGCTCGAGCTGGCCGTTGCCATCTTGGCAGCGCGACACTCCCGGTGGAAAATGGGCAAAGAGGCGGGACGTGGGCGGAGCTGACGTGATGACTAACAGACAGCAGACAAACGCCAATCCAACTGTCACTCAAAGTGGCCACGCCCTTAATTATGCAGGCAGTGTTAATTTCGTTGACAAATAATTTTCATCATAATTTTCGTCAACCTTTTTTCACTGACGAAAACGAGACGATAACTAAATAAAAAACTAGTGTTGGATGACAAAAACTATAACAAAAATCAACTGTCATTTTCGTCAACAAATAAAAACGAGACGAAAATGTTAGTGAGGGACGATTAGGGAAGAGATCCAGTCAGAACTGATGTCCTGTGTAACAGATGCGCACATTTGATTTGAACTGATCTAACCGCTGGAGAACACGGCGCTGTTGCGCTTCTTCAGACTCACTCCCACATCCCCAATCCAGCGCTCCAGAGCGGCTCACAATCACTGAATAACACACATTTATGCCAGGCAATTGTTTATGAACTAATGCTGATGAATAATGGCAATGTTTACTTTACGATGTTTATATAGTAATGTGTTTTAGACGGTTCTAACAATGCATATTTTATCTCCTCATCTCTGAACTTGAATGAGCTCCTAGTAATGAGCAATAGTAACGCTAGATTTCAAAATAAGAGTCCCGGTGTATTTCCAGCTGGTTTATAATTAAAAGTCACACATTATATATTCGTTTTTGGTTACACAATAAACTGTATTTAATTTAATTCCCATTTAATTCATAGTCAGGAGGAAAGACCAGTATTTGACACATATTAAATAAAGTATCAGGGTTAGTTAACTAAAACCATTTTTAAAAATCTTTGTTACTTGAAATTAAATAAATGTTTACTGAAATAAAATAAATAAATAAATAAACAAACTTATTTGAAGCTTTAGCTTAACATGATATACTAACTTAAACAGAAATACAAAGTTATACAAACTATATAGATGTTTTTAAAAACAAACAAAAAAGTGAATTGAGCTCTTTCGTGTATTTTTAATATCAAAAACAAAATGATGTCAAAATGTCAGTTCAAGTGACAGTCGGTTATGTGATGCTTAAATGCTTAATGTATTACAATTGAACTAAACTCATTCGATTTTAGGAGACTAAATCTACTGTAGATTTAGTCGACTAAAATCTTATGATATTTAGTCGACTACAACTAGACTAAAACTAAAAACAATTCAGGTGACTAAAATATGACTAAAACTAAATGGCCTTTTAGTCAAAAGACTATGAATAAAACTAAATCAAAATATGCTGTCAAAATTAACACTGTTATGCAGGACTTTAAGGCTTTATATAATGTAAACGAATGAGTTATGAAAAAAATTCACCCCTCTCACAGTTGTCATGAAGGGCAAAATTAGCCGTATCGACCAAAACCACAATTTGTACCAGACTGTAAACATGTGTTTTTCTGCTGTAAGTTGGGCATTTTAACATGAGGCTCAATGAGATTCTGCTCCTTCTGGAGCCTGTCCCTAGTGGCCAGTCGATGAATTGCAGTTTAAGTCACTTCCATATTGGCTTCAAGAGAAACTGGGCGAGTTTGCAGCTTGGTTGAAACTCATGGTTATGGTAAGGGGCGGGACATTTCCCAAACACACTCAAAGTGCTTCACCAATCACAACACACTGATCCAGCCGACCAATCAGAGCACATTTTGCTTTCAGAAGGAGAGGCTTCATAGAGACAGGAACTAAACAGAGCGTTACTGACAGACTGGGAAGAGAGGAGCTGCAACAATTGAGAATATGGGGAAATAATGTATTCTAGTAAAGCCCGAAAACAAAATCAAGACTTTGAGGCATAATTCGTCCCCTTGGACCGAAAATGATTCTGTGTAGAAAAAGGTTCTTTGGGGAACCAAAAAGGGTTCTTCTATCTATGGCATTGGCGCATCGCTGTGAAAACGTCCATTTTGAACCTTTTATTTTTAAGAGTGTATGATTGACAGTAATAGTGGCGTTTGCCAACTGTTAAACGTGGCTGCATTGTGCTAGAATTGAAAGTGTATTGTTCTAATGAGATGCCATTATTGGCTATCTCTTAATGTACATTGAGCAGTGAGTGTTCGAGTGATGCATTAGCTAATGATGTTAGCAATCTGCTCTCGCTGCTCCCAGAGGATGCTTAACTGATGTAGGGCAAATCAGTCAACACACACACACACACACACACACACTCAATGCTGTAATGTGATAAACGTCAGTGAGTCAACATGCCTACTATCCGTAGTATTAGTTTGTCTCAGAACTTATAAAAAACCCTGAATGTTTGTGTTTAAATTTAAGATATTAATTCTACAAATCAAATCCATTGCTACTTTTTGCTTACTAATATTTTCCCTCCAAAATGATGTGCCATGCGGGAGAATGATGTCACTGAGGAACTGGCTAAAGTAATTAATTATACAACATTTTAAATTCTTTAATCTTTTTTAAAACATTTGCTGAAACATTATTTCATTTATTTTGGTATTGCTCTCATGTAAAGAAACTTTAGAAAGGTTTGATTAGATTTATGATTGATAATATTCACCCTACTTTTTCACTGTTTGGAAAAACAATTACATTTAACATTTAATTTCGCTACATATCATATACATAAATGTATACATGCTTTTGATTTTATTTATATCACTGTCATTCTGAATAGTCTTTGACTTTGTTCCATCTGTCTTCATTGAAATTCAGTAAAACAATTATATATATATATATATATATATATATATATATATATATATATATATATATATATATATATATATATATACACATACACACACACACACACACACTTCTATGGAAAGTGATATTGAAGACACACTATACATTGTTCAGCAATTACATTTTGGTAACACTTTCTCACTTTCACGTCTCAATGGTGTGTACTGTAACTGTAACGTTAGCGGCTAGTCATGAACGAGATTAACAACATTTCTGTGTGTTTACTCGTGGTTTACGAGGATATCATTTGGTTTATGGACTATGTGATTTAATGTTAGCAGTAGCAAGTGTAACGGGTTTGCACGTCAGACTAGTGCGCGTTTACATAGAAAAACAATGGAATAGTAGCGCATTTGAATGAACGAGTCGATAGCTAACAACACACTGACATTGGAAGCTGTTTTACTCCCCGCCTGCTTTCTAACACACGAGTCACGACCGCGAACTTTAATCGCTGGAACCGCTCCATCTTTCAGCATTAGACGAGCTACAAATCAGGAGTTGAACTGGCCCTTGCTTATAAAACAATCGTCTAAAACATGCCGCCCTTGTTGATGTCACTTTGGACCATACTCGAAAACAAATTGTCCGAAACTTATGAGAAACCGGAAGAAGTATTTTTGTCCAACTTTTTTTTTTATTTTTACTTTGTCCATGTTTAGCATGGGAATCCAAGTCTTTAACAGTGTAAAAAGCTCAGTATGCATGAAACAGCATTTCACCCCCCCCCCCCCCCCTTAAGAAATGCTGATTTAATACTCAAGAAACATTTCTGGTTATTATCGATGTTTAAAACAGTTGTGCTGCTTCATATCGTTGTGGAAATTAGCAGCAACCTTTGTAACACTATACACTTTTGAACAATTTAATGCATCCTTGCTGAATACAAGTATTAATTTCTTTCAAAACATTAATTTACAGTATGTCAAACGCACAACCTAAAGGTTTGTCTTCAAAACATCTTAATATCTACAGTGAGGAAAATAAGTATTTGAACACCCTGCTATTTTGCAGGTTCTCCCACTTGGAAATACTGGAGGGGTCTGAAATTGTCATCGTGGGTGCATGTCCACTGTGAGAGACATAATCTAAAAAAAATCCAGAAATCACAATGTATGATTTTTTAACTATTTATTTGTATGATACAGCTGCAAATAAGTATAACACTACTAACATGGCCAAGACCAAAGAGCTGTCCAAAGACACTAGAGACAAAATTGTACACCTCCACAAGGCTGGAAAGGGCTACAGGGAAATTGCCAAGCAGCTTGGTGAAAAAAGGTCCAATGTTGGAGCAATCATTAGAAAATGGAAGAAGCTTAACATGACTGTCAATCTCCCTCGGACTGGGGCTCCATGCAAGATCTCACCTCGTGGGGTCTCAATGATCCTAAGAAAGGTGAGAAATCAGCCCAGAACTACACGGGAGGAGCTGGTCAATGACCTGAAAAGAGCTGGGACCACCGTTTCCAAGGTTACTGTTGGTAATACACTAAGACGTCATGGTTTGAAATCATGCATGGCACGGAAGGTTCCCCTGCTTAAACCAGCACATGTCAAGGCCTGTCTTAAGTTTGCCAATGATCATTTGGATGATTCAGAGGAGTCATGGGAGAAAGTCATGTGGTCAGATGAGTCCAAAATATAACTTTTTGGTCATAACTCCACTAAACGTGTTTGAAGGAAGAAGAATGATGAGTACCATCCCAAGAACACCATCCCTACTGTGAAGCATGGGGGTGGTAGCATCATGCTTTGGGGGTGTTTTTCTGCACATGGGACAGGGCGACTGCACTGTATTAAGGAGAGGATGACCGGGGCCATGTATTGCGAGATTTTGGGGAACAACCTCCTTCCCTCAGTTAGAGCATTGAAGATGGGTCGAGGCTGGGTCTTCCAACATGACAATGACCTAAAGCACACAGCCAGGATAACCAAGGAGTGGCTCTGTAAGAAGCATATCAAGGTTCTGACTTGGCCTAGCCAGTCTCCAGACCTAAACCTCAGCGTGTTTCTCACCGACAGGCCAGAAACCTGACTGATCTAGAGAAGATCTGTGTGGAGGAGTGGGCCAAAATCCCTCCTGCAGTGTGTGCAAACCTGGAGAAAAACTACAGGAAACGTTTGACCTCTGTAATTGCAAACAAAGGCTACTGTACCAAATATTAACATTGATTTTCTCAGATGTTCAAATACTTATTTGCCGCTGTATCATACAAATAAATAGTTACACAATCATACATTGTGATTTCTGGATTTAGATTTTTAGATTATGTCTCTCACAGTGGACATGCACCTACGATGACAATTGCAGACCCCTCCATGATTTCTAAGTGGGAGAACTTGCAAAATAGCAGGGTGTTCAAATACTTATTTTCCTCACTGTATGTACAGCATCAGTGACGTGAACAAGTGACATGTCTTTCCTATAGAATTCCATTGCCAGTGCATTACAGTGCAACTCCGATCAAACCTAAACCTGTGATGATGATAAAGTTTTAACCTGTACTGACATTCTTTAAAACTGTAGCATTCCTCTAAAACTGTAATCAGTAATCCGTGCGGGATCTCAACAGAGCTCAAATCCTATTCCTGTTTGGTTAGATTGTTTCCTGTGGCTTCATACTTGTTTTGTACACAGTGTCCTTTCTAACCCCAGACGGGTTATGTTGGCCGGTGAGAGTGATTGTGTGTTGGGTTGCTTCGTGTTTGTTTCTTCATTTCTAGGAAGAGACGCAGAAACAGACGGCCAGATAAAGTTGCTCTCGCCTGCACTTCCCGTAATTCAAGCCTGAATTAAAGTGGACAATGTTGTGGTGTATTGTATCAGGACTGTATCAGATCACCGCTGGAATATAGCTCGTATCTGACACTGCTGAAGCTGTGCATAATAAATTGCACCGGTGTGTTTGCGTGTAAGCTATAGCCGTGGTTATGACCAAGTGGCCTTGTGACTTGTACAGCAGCGTTTGTTCATGAAGGCACCTCACAAAATTCGGACAGACTTCGAAGTGATCTACGGCAAAATAGAGAGAGCTTTGGTGAGAACTAAACAAATATTTAATTACTACATTAGTAATTTCTCGCTAAAAATGACATCAGAGGTGGAAAATGTTGGTAAAAAATTTTACATTTACACACAAACTGATCGGACGCCATCGTTTTTTTCAACTGTCACAGAATGGAACGCACAGGATTGTGGGATATCAAAGGCAGCGAAGGATACAAAGATGCTGCCTTCAAAAGTTGATCAGATGAAGGTCTCTCAGGAGACAGGAAGTGAAGCTAACATTAGATTCGGACGTGCCTTGCCACCTTCCTGCCTTGAAATGTGTCCTCCGAAGGCAGCATTTTCCAGGTTTCGGACGCAGCCACAATCTCTTCTGACACTTCAGGGCTGCATTGTGGTTGTGTCTAGGCGCAGGTCCACCATCT
Organism: Romanogobio albipinnatus; assembly: GCA_023566225.1. Lineage (NCBI taxonomy): Eukaryota > Metazoa > Chordata > Actinopteri > Cypriniformes > Gobionidae > Romanogobio > Romanogobio albipinnatus. The sequence continues at coordinate 53,817,048 of CM042245.1, read as the reverse complement.
GATCTGGATCCGGCTGACTACTTTAAACCTTGTGATAAACAGAGGGACTAACATTAGCGTAGAGGCCATTCTTTTTATAATGTAACAAGTCCATCAGGTGTTATGGGAAATGTTCCCGGTTCCGGCTGACCTAGTAAATGCAGCCTAACAATCGTTTAACTGATTTGAATAATATAAATTGATAATGTTCTGTTTGTATGCCATAGTAGATGTGTTTTTAGTCTAGATTTAAACTGACAGAGTGTGTCTGCTTCCCGAACGATGCTAGGAAGACTGTTCCAGAGTTTAGGTGCTAAATAGGAAAAGGATCGACCGCCTGCAGTTGATTTTGATGTTCTAGGTATTATCAACTGGCCAGAGTTTTGAGACCACAATAGACATAATGGAGTAATACATTAAATGGTTAGACTTACCCTCATGCCGTTGGACACCCGTAAGACCTCCGTTCATCTTCGGAACACAAATTAAGATATTTAAGTTGAAATCTTAAGTTAAAATAAATGTTGTAATATGAAACATGACACCGCCCACTATAGGGGAGGAGCCTGCTAAAATAATTTAAAGTACCATTTCCATGGTAAAGCAACATTCAATTTCAAAACGGTTTTCACAGGGTGAATTTTGATTTAGTAAGCTTTCGAATGATACCTAATTTATGATAATTACTAAAATATATGATACGAAAAAAAGGTGATCAAAAAAAGAGTGCCAGGTGTCCCGCCAGCGGGACGGTGACAGTTAAGAGGTTAAGAGCTCATTCAGGTGCATTTACATTGAATCATTTAGCAGATGCTTTTATCCAAAGCGACTTACAAATGAGGAGAGCAATAGAAGCAATTAGCCAAACAAGGGGCAACAGCATAACAAGTCTCAGTTAATCTAGAGCAGTACACATACACCTTTTTAAATAAACAAACAGAAAAACGTATAGAATAGTTAAGTGCTAGTCTTAATTGGTCAGGTGAAAAGATGTGTCTTTAGATGTTTTTTGAAAATGGCTACAGACTCGGCTACTCGAATTGAGATCGGCAGGCCGTCCCACCAGGTGGGAATAGTCCAGGAAAAGGTCAGTGAGAGTGATTTTGTGCGTCTTTGGGATCGCACAATGAGGCGTTGTTCACTTGCAAGCTTCTGGAGGGTGCTTAAGTTTGAACAAGCGAGTTTAGGTATATTGGTACAGAGCCTGTGGTCGCTTTGTAGGCAAGGACCAGTGCCTTGAAGCCATTTAGTGCTTTGTAAGTAATAAGCAAGAAATTAAAATGTATACATAGTTTAATAGCCAGTGCAGTGTTGACAGAACCGGGCTAATACGGTCATACTTCCTGGTTCTAGTAAGAACTCGAGCTGCTGCGTTTTGGACCAGCTGGAGTTTGTTTATTAAGTGAGCAGGGCAACCACCCAGTAGAGCATTACAATAATGTAGCCTTGAGGTCATGAACGCATGAACTAACTGTTCAGCATTTTGCATTGAAAGCATGTGCGATAATTTATATATATTTTTAAGATGGAAAAATGCAGAACCGTGGCTTTCAAATGAAAAATATTATGTCAAAATAACTTGCGAGGTGTTTGATATGCCATCATGTAAGCAAAGTCAACAGTGACCACAAGGTGTTTGGTTTGGTTTCTTTGACCTGTTCATTTTCTAGATGACTAGTCTATTCTTAGATTAGACGTCTATTACTTTTTCACAACAGCCCAAATTATGCATTGTTTTAGCCGAGACGTCAGGGCTGTGTTTGGACGGCTATTAGACGTCTTTTAAACGCAAAATTGCTTGCTGGGTAATGCTGCTTTTTGAGTCTGCAAAGTTACAAAGTCAAAGGAAGTTCTTCTTTACATCAGTAAACAAGTTTCTTTGTAATTGTGTTTAATTTGTGTGAATCAGATCATGAAAATAATAACTTTTTGTAAAGTAGAAACTAATAGTTTTAGGAAACACTTTCCTTTTCAGCCTCTCATACCCCTTTTCCACCAAGGCAGTGCTAGAGCTAGTTCAGAGCCAGTGCTAGTCCCAGTTCATAGTTGGTTCAACTGAGGAGCCTGCTAAGAACAGTTTGCTTTTCCACATGCTGAGAGCCACAACAGAGCCAGGTCTTACGTCACGGTATACGTCTCCTCTTTCTCAGCAACGCTAGCGAGGCAGCGGCAGTGTTGCTAAGTCCGCGGAATTGGGCTAATTCATCACTGTTGCCGCGGGCTGTTTTTCATGTCCGCGGGTTGAAGCGACCCCAATTATGTGGTATTTAGCCCCAGGAATGCGAATTTTAGTAGGCAACCATGCCAAAAAAACACATATTTTACCCCCAAATGTGATTTTTACCGGGGAAGCCCCCCGAAACACGATTGGGCTTGTTTTGAGTAGCAATTGGGCGGGTTTTGTTGTGAAAACCTGGCAACCCTGGGCAGCGGGAAACACAAAACACACCAGGCTTGTTCTAGATGCATCGGCGCTGCGCAGGAGATCAGCGTATGATATAAAAAAAACGCATGAGTGAATCAAAAGCATAAGGAGTCATGTGCTCTCGCTGGACTCGTTATCATACGGCGATCGGTCTCTGCACAGCACCGCTGCCAACAAGCCTTCCATCAACACTGCAAACGTTGCGTTACTATTGATTCACATGGCTTTACGATCCTACATCGGCATCAAAACACAACGAAAACACAGCAAATCCAACGCATTCATGCAGTTCGCCGTAATGGAGATTACAAACGAGCAGCAGCTGTTAGCTCCATTAGCTGCTATTTCAACAATGGCGGATCTCAAGTTTGTGTTCGTCTTGTTGACCCCGCCCCCAGCGCCTGACGTAATCAGTTCTTACTTCTAGCCCTGTTCTAGCCCAGCAATGTTTTGGTGCTACTTAAGAACCACTTTTCCTGGCTCGGAGCTGGGGCTTTGGGTGTGGAAACACAAAGAACCGATTTGAAACTAGGCTCTGGCTCCGATCTAGCTCTAGCACTGCCTTGGTGGAAAAGGGGTATCAGTGATACTGAAAGCTGCCAAACGTGCATTTGTTTAAAGCTCTTTAAATAGTCACTTATGCAAAGACAGGGCAAACTCAAGAAGTAGAGGCTCTGTTTACACCACCTGGCATTAAGATGAGTTTTGGTCAGTCGGGCCACAAGTGGACCGCGCTAAGTACAGATGTAAACAGGGTCTTAAACGCTTTGATCTTGTCCACTTTCATCGACTTCCAGAAGTCATCCAAAACGCATTAGACCGGATTGCTTTCGTAGTGTAAACAGGTGGTCAAATGCATTCAAACAGCCACTTTAGACTCTCCGCCTACTGACCAAGTGTGTAAACATTACGGGACAAGCATTAGCCAGACGGGTTTTAAAGACCCAAGTGTGGTTTGAAGACGAAACATCAAACATTTGAATATTTAAAACCTCAAACATCCGAGCTCTGGTCTTGTCTCCGAGGCAGGAAAGAGGATGTTGTGTTTGCTCCTGTTCAAAGCGCCTGCATGCTCTTAAGGTCAGTCGAGGAAGCCGTTCTCTTGTGTATTATTCCTGTAGACCTTTACAAATGGTTAGGAGGAACTGCCTACTACTACTAGTTCCAAAAATCAAATGCCATGAGAGCTGATATTGAAAACATCATGAACGAAAGTAAATGTGCTTGAGTGAATATTAAATCTATTCAGTTTGAGATAATCACAGCATGACCGATGGCCAATATAAAAGAAATGAATGAACCTTTATTCAGTATGCATGCATTACATTGGTCAGAAGTGACAGTAAAGACATTTATAATGTGACAAAAGAGTTCTATTTCAAATAAACGCTGTTCTTTTGAACTTTCTAGTCATCAAAGAATTCTGCACAAAAAATGCTGTGTTCAGACTGCAGGCAAATCTGATCTTTTCTCCAATCAGATCTTTTCAGGCAGACTGTCTGCACTATCAGTTGCAAGTGATCAAATAAGATCTGTGTGTCCAGACATAACCAGCCTATCTGCATGGGTTGCTTTGTTAACGAAGAAGGCGTATCCACGTATGTGACGAGGCTTTCAAAACACATGCAGGAAAAATGGAGGTGCATCATCTCACTCTCTAAATGCGTCCTGTCCAGTTGCGGTGCAGAACTCCTCCGACGCACAGGAAAATGCAGAAATCTCTGGACCATATTATTTGAACACCATATGAATACTTCCTTTGGGACCCCAAGCAATCCCATTGGTTCAAATAGCTTTTCCTACAAAATCATGTTATGAAAAATGCTGTTTCAATTACGTTGTAATGACCATTTAGGTCTGTATTAGTTAGCATACAGATAAGCGGATATCTTGATAGCTTAGTTTATACACACATTTGCACTTACCCTACATTCTCTACATACATCTTTAATGTAATTGTGTTAAAGGATTAGTTCACTTTTAAATAAACTTTTGCTGATAATTTACTCACCCCCATGTCATCCAAGATGTCCACGTCTTTCTTTACGCAGTCAAATAGAAATTAAGGTTTTTGTTGAAAACATTCCAGGATATTTCTCCATGGACTTCAGTGGGCTCCAAGCGGTTCAAGGTCCAAATTACAGATTCAGTGCAGCTTCAAAGGGCTTTAAACGATACCAGACGATGAATAAGGGTCTTATCTAGCCAAACGATCAGCTTCTTTGAGAAACCGAGCAGTATTTATGCTTTTATTTTACCTCTTATCAGACGAACGTGATCATCTCTGAGCTCCGCCATAACTTCCGCTAAGTGAGGTCAAATACGAGCGTGGTCATAGAGTATACGTAGATGCCTCATTAGTGCCTGCACGGATCAGTAGAATGAGGCATCTACGATCGACATATCTATGACCACGCTCGTATTTTGACCTCACTTAGCGGAAGTTATGGCGGAGCTCAGAGATGATCACGTTCGTCTGATAAGAGGTAAAATAATAGCATAAATACTGTTCGGTTTCTCGCATAAACTGATCGTTTGGCTAGATAAGACTCTTATTCATCGTCTGGTATCGTTTAAAGCCCTTTGAAGCTGCACTGAATCTGTCATTTGGACCTTGAACTGTTTGGAGCCCATTGAAGTCCATTATATGGAGAAATATCCTGGAATGTTTTCATCAAAAACCTTAATTTCTTTTCGACTGAAGAAAGAAAGACATGGACATCTTGGATGACATGGGGGTGAGTAAATGATCAGTTTATTTAAAAGTGAACTAATCCTTTAAATTAAGTGTCAAATGTCCAGATGTTCAATTATTCACTTAATAGACTATTATTATTATTATCATTTATTAATTAACAACAGTTAACCAAGTATTAATTACATTCAATTGGTTTTATTATGCACTAATGCATTTTCGTACGCATTATATAGTAAATATTCGTATATACTAATCATTAACTGACAGGTCGGGGAGACCCGATTTTCGAGGGAGGACACGTTTTTTCATGACACCGGCATTTCCGTCACCAGTTTTGATGTTATCGCTGTGTGCCGCGAGAGTGACGCAAAAGATTCCATCTGATTTGAGCAGCCAACGCATCCAGACTGAGATGCATCTGTAAAAATCTGATTGGAATCGCATTTCAAAACGCCTCCAAGTGTGGTTTTAATCAGATTTGAAAAAATCTGTTTTCATGTGTTGTTGATAATAATCAGAAATGTTTCTTGAGCATCAAATCAGCATCTTAGAATGATTTTTGAAGGATCATGTGACACTGAAGACTGAAGTATTGATGCTAGAAATACAACTTTGATCACAGGAATAAATTACATTTTACAATATATTCATATAGAAAACAGTTCTTTAATATTGTAGTAATTTCCAAACTTTTAACCGGTAGTGAACACAATTGAAGATGAAACAGAAAGCGAGCAGGAGGGGAAGGTAATACAAGATGCACAAAATGTGAACAATCCGGCTCTACTGGGGTCTGAATTTGGTGACGGGGAAATAAATCTCTCATGAGCCTGTGGCACCAGTTGAGAAGATTTCAGCCTGAGGGAGAATCCTGACACCTGCGGCGTGAGTGAGACTGTCCTGAGATCAGCCATTAGTCAACACACTTTCATCACATGTGTCTGAATGTACTTTATGAAATATCACTCACCATGAAAGCCGCCTGTCCAATTCAATTCATTGACCTTCAAAAAGATAAATTGGCTCCCTGATAAGACAGCTTGCTTGTTGCTCTGTCATATATCAGTCTTTGTGTGTGTGTGTGTCAGATTCATTCACAGGGCTTTCAAGTGTTACTCCTCTCTGACCTGCAGCCGTTCTGTCTTCCTCAATCCCGTCAGTGGAATTCCCAGTATCCCGCCTTTTCTTCCTCCCTGTTTCTGTCCGCTCAGAATGCGGGTGGGGCGTTTGTGATGGGAGCGGCTACCAGAAGATCAGAGCACAGATAAGAATATGTCTGACCTGTAGGCCGTTAGACGTAATGTAAATGTGATGTAATAGCTGGTAGAAAATGTAATGAGTCAGAAATCGCTGCCACAGGGCTTGATTTATTTCACTCTCTTAAAACCGGAGCTGGAGCTGTTGACTCTGCAGAAAGTTTGTGACTTCTGCGCACAGTGACCCTCAGCATGCGCTGACCCCGCTCTGTGATTTTACATGGCCTATCACTTCATGACTGAGTTGCTGTTGTTCCCAATTGCTTCCACTTTGTTATAATAGCACTAACAGTTGACTGTGGAATATTTAGTAGTGAGGATACAGTTTCAGTATATTTAGTTTCTTATTTAATTTAAAGCAACACGCCACTATTTTTGAAAATGTCCAACTCCCCTAGAGTTAAACAGTTTTACAGTTTTCGAATACACGCAGGCGATCTCCGGGTCTGGCGGTAGCACTTTTAGCATAGCTTAGCATAGATCATTGAATCTGATTAGACCGTTAGCATCTCGCTCAAAAATGACCAAAGAGTTTTGATATTTTTCCTATTTAAAACTTGACTCTTGTGTAGTTGCATCGTGTACTAAGACCGACGGAAAATGAAAAGTTGTGATTTTCTAGGCCGATCTGGAACTATACTCTCATTCCTGCGTAATGATCAAGGAACTCTGCTGCTGTACCATGAGTGCAGCGGCGCAATGATATTACGCAAGTTTAGTGTGTTTATGGGATTTTTTGACCATTCTTCTAGAAGCGCATTTGTGAGGTCAGGCACTGATGTTGGACGAGAAGGCCTGGCTCGCAGTCTCCGCTCTGATTCATCCCAAAGGTGTTCTATCGGGTTGATGTCAGGACTGTCAAGTTCCTCCACACCAAACTCGCTTATCATGTCTTTATGGATCTTGCTTTGTGCACTGGTCATGTTAGAACAGGAAGGGGCCGTCCCCAAACTGTTCCCATAAAGTTGGGAGCATGAAATTGTCCAAAATGTCTTGGTATGCTGAAGCATTAAGAGTTCATTTCACTGGAACTAAGGGGCCAAGCCCAACCCCTGAAAAACAACCTCACACCATAATCCCCCCTCCGCCAAACTTTACACTTGGCACAATGCAGTCAGGCAAGTCCCGTTCCCCTGGCAACCATCAAACCCAGAGTCGTCCGTCGGATTTCCAGACAGAGAAGCATGATTGGTCACTCCAGAGAACACGTCTCCACTGCTCTAGAGTTCAGTGGCGGCGTGCTTTACCCCACTGCATCCCATGCTTTGCATTGCACTTGGTGATGTAAGGCTTGGATGAGCTGCTCGGCCATGGAAACCGATTCCATGAATCTCTACACACTGTTCTTGAGCTCATCTGAAGGCCACATGAAGTTTGGAGGTCTGGAGCTGTTGACTCTGCAGAAAGTTGGTGACTTCTGCGCACTGTGACCCTCAGCATGCGCTGACCCCGCTCTGTGATTTTACATGGCCTATCACTTCATGACTGAGTTGCTGTTGTTCCCAATTGCTTCCACTTTGTTATAACACCACTAACAGTTGACTGTGGAATATTTAGTAGTGAGGATATATATATATATATATATATATATATATATATTTATGTGTGTGTGTTATTTTCAAGTGTATGTCATTGATTAAACTGTGTCAGCTCTATACGAACACAAATGCTCCAGGATGAATGAATCCACATCACCAGTCAAACGTTTGTTTGTACACACCCTCATTGTTTATTAGTTATGTTTGCCAGGTCAAACGTTACTGTTACTACTGCTCACGCAAGTGTTAAACAAACACAGAACACTAACATTCAGTGTGTGTGTGTGTGTGTGTGTGTGAGTGTATTTACTCTACTGAATGATCAGACACACAATTGTCACCTATAGTGGATGATAAAAACCTCTCATAGACACATGAGGGCCAGTGAGAAACCACATAGTGGCACAATACATCTCACTGTGCAACCACTATCAGTTGCTATGGAGGGCGGGGCGTAACAAAGGGTCAAATCCCTTTCTAGTTGTTATTTGTGCACACATTAATGTCTAAATGTCGCTG
>CM042245.1:53793633-53803633 GCA_023566225.1 Romanogobio albipinnatus | reverse complement strand
ACTATAGTAATGACAGTAAATTATGCATAATTACAAGTAATTAACCCTAAATCAAACCCTAACCGTAACTCTATAGTAAGTACATGTAGTTAATTACTATCACTCAGTACTTACTTGAGTAAGTACACAAACTACGACACTTTAAAATGAAGTGCAACCTATATTCTTATCACATTTTTGATTAAATGATATACAAGTGTTTTTTTATATTGGTTTTATTTAGCGTAAATTTATGGCAAAACACATGCTGTCTCCCTGATTTTTTGTTTGTTTTGTTCTGTTTTTCTTCCAGGTTTGGTTTTCAAAATGATACAGTGTGATAATATTATGATAAAATATGAGGCTCAAGGTACTTTTCAGATAACAACATACCGTGTCCTTGACAAGACAAAGACATGAAAATATGTCAGACTACTTTTAGTATCTTGTAGTGTTCATTTACCACAGTCAATCGTTTTAACTCGTCCCTCTGCTTTAAAAACTCTGATGTTCGTAGGATGTGTTTTGGAGAGTTTAATGTGCAGTGAGGAGTGTTTGACGGCTCACAGGTGAATTATTCAGTCTCGTCGAGATCTCCCGGTGATAAAGCGGCTCTCTTACATTAACTCGACAGGACCATGAGCCTCTTCTGCCATCAGATCATCCTGTTCCTCACACACACACTTCTTCTTTCTTTTTCGCTCATTCGGTCACTATAGCCTTCATCCTTCTTTTAGTCATTAGGCCGTTTCATTCCTAGTCTAATGTGATCCTGCTTTGTATTTCTTCAAACACATAAGAAAGAGAGAAATGTCCCCATTTGTGTGTGTAGTTTGAGGACATTTGCGTGTTTACCACTCACCCAAGGGCACAACTGCAAAGCAACTGAAGAAGTATTGTCTCTCTCTCTCTCTCTCTCTCTCTCTCTCTCTCTCTCTCTCTCTCTCTCTCTCTCTCTCTCTCTCTCTCTCTCTCTCTCTCTCTCTCTCTCTCTCTCTCTCTCTCTCTCTCTCTCTCTCTCTCTCTCTCTCTCTCTCTCTCTCTCTCCCTCACTTACACACAATTGGATTATTTGTGCCAGAGGGCCCAGTGGTAGACTGGCACAGGCATACCGCCATCCCACAATGCACCATTTGCTCTTTCCACCACAGAGAAAGCAAATGTTTGCAATGGCCAACCTCGGTGAACCCCTGACCTCACCACACGGAAAGTGTGCTTTATCTGCATACCACTTCCTTTCTCTTACAACGCAGTTTTAATCAATGAGTTTGAACTGGCGGAGGATTTCTCTGAATGCACTTCGTCCCAGTGTGACTCTAGAAACCGTCTGAACTAGATTTTGTCTGCATAAATATTGATATTTTATATTTGCCTGACATGTGTTTTTTTAATAAAATATATTTAAATATATTATTTTAAAATATAAAAGTAATCTAATAAAACATGCATACACTTTTAGCCAGATATTGTATTTATTATTATTATTATTTTAAAAAGACACATTCAATATATGTTTCCTATATAAATTGAATCTAATTAAACATATACTTTTGATGTTTCATTAATTTAGTTAGATTACTTTAATATGTGCCAGATAAGTGTATTTCTAAATTATATTTAAATATAAAATGAATCTAATAAAACATTTATGTATACTTTTGAGGTTTAATTAGATTACTTTTATATTTAAAATAATGTATACAAATATTAAAAAATAAATAAAACATATATACTTTTTTATGTTTAATTCGATTATTAATTTAATTCGATTCATTTTAGGACAGATATGTGTATTTTTATATATATATTTAAAGGGGTCATAACACACACAGTTTCTGCCAATCTCATGTTAATCTTGAGTATCTATAGAGCAGTGTTGCATCCTTCATTTCTCTGAAGAGTCTTTAGTTTTATCATATTTATAAAAGATACGCCGTACCGATTCTTTATGAAAACAGCCGAACTCATGGAGGCATGCAGTGGGCGGAGCTAAAGAGTCACGAGCACACACACACACAATACATCATGGCATTATCCCTGGATAACTTTCTATTCACTATACATTTGTGTTGTTGACATTATATGCACTTGCGCGCCGATTGCCAACAAAACACACACATTTGATGCAGTTTCACTCACTGCCAGCGACAAACAAACACACTTGCAGAACTCTGTTTGCTTAAAGGTGCACTATGTAACTTTTCCGTCCGCTAGAGGTCGCTTATTCAAAACAAAGGCGTAGTTTGATGATGGCAAGTTTGAGCGCAGAATCTTGGGACATGTGGTCTTCACCTCACAGCCGGTGGGAAAGAATCGGGATAGGACTCGGGCAGAAATCATGTTCATGGATGCGATTATTAACGTTACTGTAGTGTGAAGCAGAGCAGGACCAAGTGTTGTGGAGCTGAGGAACCGCTGGAGCGATTGCTAATAAGATTAACGCAACACACACCTCGCGAGCAGCGGGACTTTTATTATGCCACAGTCGCTGGCGCCATTTCCGCTTTTCCAGTCATGAGTATGAGGTAACGCAGCTCTGTTTATCATATTAGACACATCTGAGTGTGTTGAAAATTATGTCTCTGTGCGTTCTCTCAGCGGCTGCTATGACACTTGTAAGACCGTTGAATTCATTCCAATGGAGGCTAATGGTGCGTTCACACCGGACGCGATTCGAGCAAGTGATTTACCTGTTAAGTCAATGCAGAGACGTGAAATGGCATTCTGAGGTGGCGCGAATGACGCGAATTGAGCGTTATGAACGATTCGCGCGAATCGCTCAAGTTGAAAAATCTGAACTTTGGCGGATATTTCGCGCCGCATTAACCAATCACGAGCTTGCTCTAGTAGTGATGCATTTACAAGCGGAGGCAGAAATCCGAACAACAATGGAGGACAAGATAATGAAAGGGGCCGTCATCCAGGCGCAGCTCCTGGAGGAGTTGATGAAACTCAACCGAGCTGGGTGCGCTTCTGGAGGATCTGATGGACCCAGACACGGCGCCGAACGAGTCTACGCCGCTTTTCAGCCTTCCACAGCAAATAAAGCGCAGCTACCCTCTCAACAAAATCTATGTCAGCCATTTCACAACGAGACTGGAGCAGAAAAAAAGAGCCAGAGCCAGCGGCAAACGTGAGAAGGACTAGCCGAGGAAAGGCGGGTCTCGCCGGGTAAACGAGCGCAGAATGTCATTGATCACCTGGATCTCACAACTCCGAAAACGCCAGATAAAATGCTCAAATAGGCACTCTTTTTATAAATTAACCACAGATTTGAGCTTTAAACAACTATATTATCGCCTGAAAAAGTCTTTAAACTACGTTTTGTCACACATTAATAGTAGTATTTTTTACAAAAAAGACGTCAAGTGACCGAGACGAGCTGGCTCATATAGGCTCATATAGGGCAGAAGCCCCTCCCATGACGCGAATTCGCGTCTGTTGTGTAGTTGGCACACGCGCGAATGAAGCGAGTAAACTCAAAATGTTCAAGCCTCCACCTTCGCGCGAATCGCGTCCGGTGTGAACGCCACATAACGATCTGCGGTTGAAGGTCGTTGCACGTTTGGTGGTTTGAGCTGGGTAGAGTGGATTTAATTCTAATATTCTTTAATCTGACTCCATTTTATCATAAACTCGAATTTAGGTTAAAATGCCAATTGGTTGTTTGGTCATTTATATTTAATAGTTAATCACACATTTAGTCATTCTGTTTAACCCTTTGTTGCAATTATTCCGTTCCGCGATTTACTAGAGATAGTTAATAATTACAGAGTAATTCAGAATATATCAAAAATGTAACAATTTATTAACTGTCAGGTAATGTATAATGCCAATTCCATAATCAATTCAAAGATAATCCATACATAATATCAAATACTTTATAGCAAAGAATAAGATATTTATACCTGACTTCTGAATATTACATAACGCAGAGTGTCTTCTGCGTCACGGGCCGAACTCATTGCATCGAGCCCCGAACTTTCTGCCACATCGCTTTAAGTAGTACCCAGACCAGACAGAAACCTCTTTCAAATGGAAACACATGATAACAATGGGAATTTAAATTGAATCACTCTCTCATTTGCCTGGATTGAAAGAAGAGACCAAATGGCTCCAAAAGCCACTCCTATTATGCTATGCAAAATATCTCTAAGCTGTAAAAACTCATATTATCTTCTTGTATACTTCTGTGGGGACGAGATTTTTGCACCAGACATTTCAAACACATATATATAATACTGTATAGTGAGAATTGACATTTAAATCAAATAGATGTTGGGTATGTTTCAGGTGATCTCAGCATGGGGGGAGATCCAGGTGAAGGGAAAGACATGTAGATTTCTATTCTCAGTTGATTCACTCAGTGTGACGTCGTCTGCGAAAAGTGTCTTCTCAGTGAGTAATTGTCCTCCACCAGACATATTGGCATTGAGCAAGTTTTCACAGTCTTTCACACTTGTTCACACTGCAGTGAGAGTAAAGCGTTTCTGCAGAATAAAACCAGAAACCGAGGGGATCACAAATATGACGCAATTGACAGGCGACTCCCTCACACGTCCCGGTTCATCGGTTAAAATAGCAATTTTCTCACGATTTACAAATTAGTTGGAAACATTTTGGATATTTTAAGTCCTCAACTGAACAAAATATATAACACTGGCCTAGTGGTTTTTGGGTATTTCACTGAAAATATTTTACACCTTTAACGCTGGGTTATTTGTGAAGCTGAACATGGTTATCTTTCCCTCACAACCTGAAACACACTTCTTTAGTGACATTGTTGATTTCGTGGTCGAAAAACAAAATGCCAGCGCTGTCGACGGCTCCCGTAACCCGAAATAAGCATGTTGAATGCGCTCTCGCTCTGGTTGATGTGTATGTGTGTGCCCTTTATGACGTCATACAGGGCCATACTCGAGAAAAAACGTTCCTAAAATTGTTCGACTCCTGAAGGAGTGTATTTGAAATACTCATACGTCATACGCCCAATTCGTTTTTTTGAAATTTTGGCCATGTTTAGCATGAGAATCAACTCTTTAACTGTGTAAATAAGTCAAAATGCATGAAATGGCATTAGACCCCTTTAAATATATTTAAAAACAATTTATATAAACATTTGAAAAATACACATATATTAAAATATATTATAAAAGTATAAAAAAAGACACCTATCTGGCCTATATAAACGTAATCTAATTAAACGTAAACAGTACAGACAGTGCAAATGAACATTTTTCAAGAGAATACTTGTTAATGTAGATGCTTTGATGACTGTTAAGTATGTAAAGGATGTTAAAGTGTCCAGTGCACGTGTTCTGATAGAGAGCGAGCATTGCACATAAGGACTGTAAACAGTTGGTGAGCAGTCCTGGTTGAAGAATAGCAGCAGTAGCGCTCTGCTGTAATCTGGCCGCGGGCTGCAGGCATATAGAGGTTTCATCCTATGCCAGCAAGCAGGGTGTGTGTTGTGTTTTTGTTGCCCAGCGACACAAACCGCAGGAGGAAGTTTGGCTGAGTTGGTTGCGCTCCGTTTCCTTCACTTAGTGCATTTTTGAAACACTTCCACACGCCTGAGCCATCTAGCGCATCACGTTCCCTCGTGTTTGAGTTGAGCAGAGTTTTCCTCTGTAGTTCTGTGTGCATCTTGACCTTCGAAATGCTTCTCTGCCAGGCATCCTCTCAACTCTCTCCAAATCTCTCTCTCTCTGTGTGTGTGTGTGTGTGTGTGTTGGCTAGACTGCACTCATGGCCCATATGCTGTCTGATCTCTCTAGTAATCTGAGTTAATGGCAGTTACAAAACTTATGCATTCAGATTATATTATCAGGGTTTATTTCCGTAGTATTTGCATGTTTACGTATGTGAGGATTCATCATGTTGTTTGCATTTGAAAATTCTCTAGATGTCAAAGATGAGAGAGTTGCCTATTGCTGTGCACGAACGGATATGTGTCATTTTATGGTTTCTAAATGGGGTTTATGCGTTTAAATTGTTAATAATACAGGTTTTTCGTTAATCGTTATGTTTTATGGATCACATTAAGAAAGTCAGCACACTTATTTAGCTTAACATGTATTACATTTAATCAGAATTACTTAATCAGAATGATCTAAGAAAATGTTTATATATATATACAGTGAGGAAAATAAGTATTTCAACACCCTGCTATTTTGCAAGTTCTCCCACTTAGAAATCATGGAGGGGTCTGAAATTGTCATCGTAGGTGCATGTCCACTGTGAGAGACATAATCAAAAAAACAAATTCCAGAAATCACAATGTATGATTTTTTAACTATTTATTTGAATGATACAGCTTCAAATAAGTATTTGAACACCTGAGAAAATCAATGTTAATATTTGGTACAGTAGCCTTTGTTTGCAATTACAGAGGTCAAACGTTTCCTGTAGTTTTTCACCAGGTTTGCACACACTGCAGGAGGGATTTTGGCCCACTCCTCCACACAGATCTTCTCTAGATCAGTCAGGTTTCTGGCCTGTTGCTGAGAAACACGGAGTTTGAGCTCCCTCCAAAGATTCTCTATTGGGTTTAGGTCTGGAGACTGGCTAGGCCACGCCAGAACCTTGATATGCTTCTGACAGAGCCACTCCTTGGTTATCCTGGCTGTGTGCTTCGGGTCATTGTCATGTTGGAAGACCCAGCCTCGACCCATCTTCAATGCTCTAACTGAGGGAAGGAGGTTGTTCCCCAAAATCTCGCAATACATGGCCCCGGTCATCCTCTCCTTAATACAGTGCAGTCGACCTGTCCCATGTGCAGAAAAACACCCCCAAAGCATGATGCTACCACCCCCATGCTTCACAGTAGGGATGGTGTTCTTGGGATGGTACTCATCATTCTTCTTCCTCCAAACACGTTTAGTGGAATTATGACCAAAAAGTTCTATTTTGGTCTCATCTGACCACATGACTTTCTGCCATGACTCCTCTGGATCATCCAAATGGTCATTGGCAAACTTAAGATGGGCCTTGACATGTGCTGGTTTAAGCAGGGGAACCTTCCGTGCCATGCATGATTTCAAACCATGACGTCTTAGTGTATTACCAACAGTAACCTTGGGAACGGTGGTCCCAGCTCTTTTCAGGTCATTGACCAGCTCCTCCCGTGTAGTTCTGGGCTGATTTCTCACCTTTCTTAGGATCATTGAGACCCCACGAGGTGAGATCTTGCATGGAGTCCCAGTCTTTGGGGTTGGCCATGTTAGTAGTTGGATTCTTACTGATTGTATGGGGTGGACAGGTGTCTTTATGCAGCTAACGACCTCAAACAGGTGCATCTAATTTAGGATAATAAATGGAGTGGAGGTGGACATTTTAAAGGCAGACTAACAGGTCTTTGAGGGTCAGAATTCTAGCTGATAGACAGGTGTTCAAATACTTATTTGCAGCTGTATCATACAAATAAATAGTAAAAAAATCATACATTGTGATTTCTGGATTTTTTTTTTAGATTATGTCTCTCACAGTGGACATGCACCTACGATGACAATTTCAGACCCCTCCATGATTTCCAAGTGGGAGAACTTGCAAAATAGCAGGGTGTTCAAATACTTATTTTCCTCTCTGTATATGAACAAGTATGTGAACCACTTGCAGAATCTATGAAAATGTGAATAATTTTTACTAAATAATAGAGATCTTACAAAATGCATGTTATTTTTTATTTAGTACTGTCCTGAATAAGATATTTTACATAAAAATGTTTACATATAGTCCACAAGACAAAAAAATAGCTGAATTTGTTAAAATAACCCCATTCAAAAGTTAATTTTCAATACTGTGTGTTGTTCCCTGGATGATCCACGTGTGTGTGTGTGTGTGTGTGTGTGTGTGTGTGTGTGTGTGTGGTTCCCTGGATGATCCACGGCTGTTTTGTGATGGTTGTTCATGAGTCTCTTGTTTGTCCTGAGCAGTTAAACTGCCCAATGTTCTTCAGAAAAATCCTCCAGGTCCTGCACATTCTTCAGTTTTCTATTCTATTTTTTATATTTGAACCCTCTCCAGCAGGGACTGTGTGGTTTTGAGGTCCATATTTTCACACTGAGGACGATTGAGGGACACAAACACAACTATTAAGAAAGGTTGAAACATTCACTGATGCTCCAGAAGGAAACACGACGCATTAAGAGCCGGGAGGGTGAAAACTTTTGAGCAGGATGAAGATGTCCAAATGTTTCTTATTTTGTTTAATTTTTTTCATTTTTTTTTTCATTTAGTACTGCCCTTCAGAAGCAACAGAAGATACTTGCATGTTTCCCAGAAGACAAATTGAGTACAATTTACCTTGATCTTCAAATTCAATACGTTTTCACCCCGGCTCTTAATGCGTCGTGTTTCCTTCTGGAGCATCAGTGAATGTTTCAACCCTTTTTAGTAGTTGTGTTTGAGTCCCTCAGTTGTCCTCAGTGTGAAAAGATGAATCTCAAAAATCATACAGTCCCTGCTGGAGAGGGTTCAAATATGCAAATATATCAAATATATAATATTTTCTGAAGAACATTGGGCAGTTTAACTGCTCAAGACAAACAAAAAAACCATCACAAAACACACACACACATACACAGCCGTGGATCATCCAGGGAACGACACACAGTATTGAGATTCAATGGTTCATTAACTTTTGAACTGGGTTATTTTAATAAATTCAGTCATATTTTGTCTTGTGGACTACATGTAAAAACATTTTTAATGTAAAATATCTTATTCAGGACAGTACTAAATAAAAAATAACATGCATTTTGTATGATCTCTTTTATTTAGTTAAAATTATTCACATTTCCACAGATTTTGCAAGTGGTTAAATTTTTCTTGCCACTGTACATTGTATGTGTATTACCATAAGAAGTTAAAAATATTGAAATCAACAGTTCTAACTGAAATTTAGAAGTTTCCCTGTAATTGTGCAAGAAAGAGTGATTGAAAAGACTGAATGTGTACATCTCACGCCTTTGACGAAAGCAAATAAAATCATCCTGTCCTGACATGCAAACACGACTTTACAGCACGACATCATGTAATCCCAGAGAATTTCCCAGCAATTTCTGGACAAAGGCCAGGAAGAACTGGATTGTGACGTGTATTGCTATAGTTCTCGTCCTTCAGGAAGCTTTAGATGTGGTGTTTAACAGTTTGGTTAACTACAGTAAACAGGACAGCTGTGTTCATTACAGAGTTAAATCTCCATTGACCTGTTTCAAAATCTAATCAAGAATTCAAAATCCGACATAATGATGTAATTGCATATTATAGTCATTGTTTTTGCATGCGCTCCTAAAAATAAAGGTTCCAAAGGGGGTTTTGCAGCGAGGTCATAGAAGAACCACTCAGTGAACGGTTCTAAAAAGAATCAAGTTTGTTAATTATTGTGAAGAACATTCAAAAAATCTAGAGAGCCTTTTTGCACTATAACAAAACTTTTGTGGAATGGAAAGATTCCTCCTGCAGTCAGGGTAAGTTGACTTGTGTACCACTGACCACTGGAAGCTAGTTATTTTAGTCTATAACGTTTTAAATATGGATATTTTTCTTACACAAACGCGCCACTTCGCTTCAGAAGGCCTTTATTAACCCGCCGTAGCCGTGTGGAGCAGTTATATGATGGATAGATGCACTTTTATGATGGATGGATGCACTTTTATGATGGATAGATGCACTTTTATGATGGATAGATGCACTTTTAGGATGGATGAATGCACTTTTATGGATAGATGCACTTTTATGATGGATGGATGCACTTTTATGATGGAGCGATGCACTTTTATGATGGATAGATGTACTTTTATGATGGATGGATGCACTTTTATGATAGATAGATGCACTTTTATGATGGATAGATGCACTTTTATGATGGATGGATGCACTTTTATGGATAGATGCACTTTTATGATGGATGGATGCACTTTTATGATGGAGCGATGCACTTTTATGATGGATTGATGCACTTTTATGATGGATGGATGCACTTCTATGATGATAGATGCACTTTTATGATGGATGGATG
>CM042245.1:53783633-53788633 GCA_023566225.1 Romanogobio albipinnatus | reverse complement strand
CTCCACCGCCTACGCCAACTGCAACCGCAGACACATCGATGAGGTCATCTACCCCCCTCCGGTCGAGCCCAAGAAGCTCATCGACTCTCTGGAGTGAGTTCAGTATATCATCATCATCATCATCATCATCATCATCATCATCATCATCCTAAAACTGAATTACAGAATCGTTACACTAAAGCCACAGTTACAAGCTTATGAAACGGTCCTCTCTAGTGGTGTATTCCATAGTTCAGCTAATGTTTACTGCACTGTTATTCTAGTATCACTCAGGTACTTTTATAAGCTTGTTTAATATGATTTATTTAGCAGAATGAGATTTCCATATGCCATGCAAAATGAAACTGTAATAAATAATAATAAATTAAAACAAATATTTATATATCTATATATATAAAAATAATTATAAATTAAAACAAATATATATATATATATATATATATATATATATATATACATAAATAATAATAAATTAAAACATATATACATATATATATTTAAAATAATTATAAATTAAAACAAATATATATATAAATAATAATAAATTAAAACAAATATATATAGAAATCGATTTTTGTATTTTGTTCTATAGAAATCACAATGTATGATTTGTTAACTATTTATTTGTATGATACAGCTGCAAATAAGTATTTGAACACCTGAGAAAATCAATGTTAATATTTGGTACAGTAGCCTTTGTTTGCAATTACAGAGGTCAAACGTTTCCTGTAGTTTTTCAGCAGGTTTGCACACACTGCAGGAGGGATTTTGGCCCACTCCTCCACACAGATCTTCTCTAGATCAGTCAGGTTTCTGGCCTGTCGCTGAGAAACACGGAGTTTGAGCTCCCTCCAAAGATTCTCTATTGGGTTTAGGTCTGGAGACTGGCTAGGCCACGCCAGAACCTTGATATGCTTCTTACAGAGCCACTCCTTGGTTATCCTGGCTGTGTGCTTTGGGTCATTGTCATGTTGGAAGACCCAGCCTCGACCCATCTTCAATGCTCTAACTGAGGGAAGGAGGTTGTTCCCCAAAATCTCGCAATTCATGGCCCCGGTCATCCTCTCCTTAATACAGTGCAGTCGCCCTGTCCCATGTGCAGAAAAACACCCAGGTGTCTTTATGCAGCTAACGACCTCAAACAGGTGCATCTAATTTAGAATAATAAATGGAGTGGAGGCAGACTAACAGGTCTTTGAGGGTCAGAATTCTAGCTGATAGACAGGTGTTCAAATACTTATTTGCAGCTGTATCATACAAATAAATAGTTAAAAAATCATATATTGTGATTTCTGGATTTTTTCTTTTTTGATTATGTCTCTCACAGTGGACATGCACCCACGATGACAATTTCAGACCCCTCCATGATTTCCAAGAGGGAGAACTTGCAAAATAGCAGGGTGTTCAAATACTTATTTTCCTCACTGTATATATATATATATATATATATATATATATATATATATATATATATATATATATATATATATATGTATACATCTTACTGTACTGTATTATTTATTTTATTATTATTTATTTTAATCTATTTTATTATTTACTAATTTCTTCATTTTAATCAAATTTGTATTATTTATTTTAATCAGTTTGTTACTGAAATACCTCAGTAAAACCAAAATGGCCTTAAAATATAAAACAAATAATAATTTGACTCCTGTTTGAAAACCACTGGTCTTATTTTCCATTTTTTTGACTCTTGACAAGCCATATTGCATCGGAGCGCTGATGTTTTGTCTGACACGCTGTACTGAGCCTGAAGCAGGGCAGTGATTTATCTGCACTGACGTGTGTGTGTGTGTGTGTGTGTAGGTGGATGGATGATAACATCATCCGTGACATCACACCGCGACTGGTAGGTGACCGACCCAACACATACACCTACACCAAAGCGCTGGCGGAGTGTGTGGTCCAGCAGGAGAGCGGCAAACTCAACATCGGCATCATCCGGCCCTCCATCGTCGGAGCCAGCTGGCAGGAGCCCTTCCCCGTGAGTGATGGATCTGCTGTCAAACTTTGAGAACTCTGGGACTTTTCTGTGCGATGGGGCTTAATGGTTAAAGATCTGGGCTGGTAACTCAGAGGTTGTAGGTAATGATTGCATAAAGCATAGCCATTTCTACATAGATAGGTTAATTACTTTAATACGTTTTTAATAAGAATCATTTTATTTTGTTTAGTTGTAAAACTTAAAACAAAATGATATAGGCAATTAAAAAACAGAACAAATTAAGATAAATCTAATTCAGGATATTAACAAAACCTACAATAGGTTCTACACATGAACTTAAATAAAATATATTTTGTAATTTTTAAACATTTCTGCCACTTGCCAAAGCAATGTTTCTCTTTTCCGTTTAAGTACTAAAATAACTGGAACTAAAAACAAAATTATATAGACATAAATAAAAACAAAAAAACACAAACAAAATTACTATAAGAAATTAAATATGTTCAATAAAATATAATTCACAATTCCCTCTTTTTCTGTTCTTTCCAGGGTTGGATAGATAATTTCAATGGACCAAGTGGTGTTTTCATTGCTGTAAGTATTGTTACATTTTCTGCTTCATGACGTGCAAAATCAAGGCATAAAAACATCCAAAAAAATGACACACTCATCACAATTCACCTCCTCACATCACTCGCTGACCTAAGCAAAGAAAGCAATCTGGCCTTCTCTTTTTAATGAGCCTCTTAAACGCTTCCGTGGACCTCACAGCCAAACAAAGGCACATGGTGCTCCTGGCTCCAGTTACGTCCTCTTTCAATGAGCGTGTGTTTTGTGTGTTTTGGATGCAGGCTGGGAAGGGCATCCTGCGCACCATGAGGGCCAGTAATGACGCGGTGGCGGATCTGATTCCTGTAGACGTGGTTATAAACCTGACACTGACTGCTGGCTGGTACACCGCGGTGCACAGGTACACCTGCAGCTTCCTCTCAAAAGCGCTTTGATTTGCTTAAGTTAGACCTGCAGGTGATTGAACGGATAGAGACGTGGAGAATTAGCTTTGAAAATCCCTCAGCATTTACATATTTACATAAGGAGAAAATGCGATGATGTGCATGCAGCACAGAGCACACTGTGATTTCCTTGTTTCTATATCTACACATTTCAGACCGAAAACTGCACTCGTGTACAACTGCACAACAGGAGGCATTAACCCCTTCCACTGGGGAGAGATCGGTGCGTATGCTTTTCTCTATATACTGTACTGTATGCATTAAACAGTACCGTTGAATTCCAGACTCCAAACTCCAAATAAATCATAATTACATAACTGCAGGTTCATTTGCAATGCAAATGGGAGGTTGAGTTAAATGCATGAATAGTTCTTTTGCATTTTTAATCCAGTTCTGAGTATAAACGTCTTTAACTTTTGGCAGCATGATTAAATAAAGAGTCAAAGGGTAACGTTTTTTTTTCGGTTTATTCGTCATATCAAATCTTTTTTTTAACATTATAAATGTGTTTACAGTCACTTTTTGCTGATTTAAAATATCTCACTAAGCCCCAACCCCCCCAAAAAGTTTATTATTATTATATATATATATCTTAAATAAAATATAGAAAAAAATATTGTAATATATTACAAATATCATTATTATTATTATATTAATATGTTTATTAATAATTTTATATTAAATAAATACATTAAAAATATGTATAGGAAACAAAATAGAAATTAGAAAATATTAATTAATAGAACAAAATAAAATGGCATCTTTTAAATTATTATTACATTAATTATTATTATTATTATTATTATTATTATTATTATTATTATTATTATATAAATAATAAATAAAATATCTATAGAAAAAAATTATAGAAATAAATTAGCTATTGAAAAATATAAATAAAATGTTTATATTATATGTATATAAACATATAAATATATATATATATATGAAATAAATATATTATATTAGTTATATTATATTATATATTATATTATATTAATTATATTATATTATTAATTATATTATATTAAATTATATTATGAATTATATTATATTATATTATTAATTATATTATATTATATTATTTTAATTAATTATATTATATTTATTATATTATATTATATTATTATATTATATTATATTATATTATATTATATTATATTATATTATATTATATTATATTATATTATATTATATTATTTTAATTAATTATATTATATTAATTATATTATATTATATTATATTATATTAATTATATTATATTATAGAAATAAATTAGCTATAGGAAAAAATTGAAAATAAAAAATGAAACTGCATGTTTATGTTTATTTATTATTATTATATAAAACTAAAATGTCTATAAAAGGAATAGAAATATTATATTATATCACACTGGCAGTGGAAGGTGAAGTTGAGGACATTGCATTGTGGGATACAGTGATTCCTCAGTGTGTTCTGGTTGTATCCAGAAGCTCATGGTCTATCATTAGGATCATATCCTTCTGTGTGTGTGGTGTGTGTTGGAGCCGGAGGGCAGAGCAGTTGGAGTCTGGCATTGCCATGGTAACAGCAGAACGGGCGGTTTACCATGAGCAACATCTGGCTGCCAACATCACCATGCCAACAGACACAAGCAGATTCCAGCGAGGATCTTCCTCTAAGAATTTCTCAGCCGCAGGTTAAACTAAAATTGTGATGATTATGCATAATTATTAATCGTGATCAGTCATAGTGCTTTAGTGAGAGTGTGTTCAGCGCCGTGAAACCGTGCCATGTGACAGCAGTAAAATATCATATTTGCAGAGCCATTAACATAATAACCTGAGCTCTAGTCTGAACACATATTTGCTTTACAGAGCATCACGTGATGTCCACATTCAAAAGGAATCCTCTGGAGCAGGCTTTCCGTCGGCCCAACGCCAACATCACCTCCAACTACCTGATCAACCAGTACTGGATCCTCGTCAGCCACAAGTTCCCTGCGCTCATCTATGACCTCTTCCTCAGACTGTCCGGACAGA